>CM049604.1:9042908-9361222 GCA_026979955.1 Megalurothrips usitatus | reverse complement strand
AAAAAGCAAAGAAGAGAAAGCTTGACACCAGGCACCCAACAGTTAAGGAGTCTATTGAAGTTTTGAATCCCCTCCCAAATGACTCTGCACGTGCCAAAGCAATTAAGAAAGTAATTCTAGAAATGATAATAATGGACTATCAACCCTTGTCAATAGTCGAAGATATTGGATTTAGTCGTCTCATAAGGTTTTTTGAAAAGAGGTTTGTAATGCCCTCCAGAAGTCAGTTTACTAGGAGACTTCTACCCACTACTTACAAAATGTTTAAAAAGAGGCTTCAAAAAATTTGGACAAAGAACTGCCATCAGTGAAGAGCATTTACTTTCACCACAGATGGTTGGACCTCAAAAGGTGGAACTTCTTACTTTTCTATGACACTGAACTACATAAATGGCAAGGGAGTAAACAGAAGTTGGGACCTAGGTGCTTTTAACTTTCCAGAATCTCACACTGCTCACAATATTTATGATAAATTCAAAGGTGAAATGCTAACAAAGTGGAACATAGATATGAAGATGAGAGCAGGAAATCATACATAGTCACAGATAATGCACCAAATATGAGAGCTGCTTTTTCTAACAAGATAATTCAAAATTTATCTTGTACGATCCATACCCTCCAACTGGCAATAGATGACAGCCTGAAGACAGTAAACATGGAACCAGTTTTAAAAAAAGTGAGAGCTGGAGTTGGGCATTACAAACACAGCCACCTCAGTCAGTGAGCGCCTGAGGGCAATTCAGAAATCTCTTGACCTTCCTGAGCTGGATTTAGTTCAGATGGTGGATCCAAGGTGGAACAGTACCTATCTCATGTTATCTAGGTACGTCACACTAGAAAAAGCATTGCGAGTTGATCTCCCCGAAACTGGAAATGCTGATGCCTTGCTGTGTGAGAGTGATTGGGCTATGGTCAAAGGAATTACAAAAGTGCTGGAGCCCATATATGAGGCAACTCTTCAGTTGGGTAAAAGGGACTGCCCTACTTTCAGTATGGTATTTCCGATAATAGTGACCATCCTGGAAAAACTGCAAGCTTTCATAAACAATTCATCGAACAGGGGAAGCGGTCTGATATATGCAAGGGCTCTCCACAAGGCTGTGAAGAGCCGCATTGCTTTCCTCATTTCTCATGGGCCTCAGAGCAACGAGTATCTTCTCGCCACCTTGATCGACCCAAGGTTTAAAGGGGTCATGTTTTGACCATGGTACAGTCAGTAGGGGTAAAACTTTGCTGATGCAAGAAGCTAATTTTTATCATGCTGAAGTTGGTGATAATGACATCAATCCTGGTCCTCCATCACCTCCCAGAGAGTCAGGAATTTCTTTGTGGAGCGTGCTGGAGACCAGAAGCAAACAGGCCAGAGAGGAGCAAGAGACAGAGTCTCCCTTCCTCTCTGCTATTGAAACAATCAATAAAGAGGTAAGAAAACTTTTTTAAGCTCTTTGAAACCAAAATTTAAGGTAGGACCAAACTTTGTTCAAAATTCTGGCTTTTGATTTCAGATTGGATGATTACCTTAGAACTGACATCATAGGGCCAACCGAAGACCCATGGCCTGGTGGAGAGCTAATGCTCACAAAATTCAAACTTCTAGCACCAAAATTGCCTTGAAATTCCTGTCCATCCCTGCTTCTCAATAGACAGTGAGAGGCTTTTCTCGAAAATGGGGCAGATATTGACAGCCAGAAGGGCTCGGTTGAGTGCTTCCCTTGTCGAAATGATCATCTTTCCTGCACTGCAACTATCTTATATTGGAACGTGGTGAGTACCACCACCGTAAATCCCAGTTGTAGTTATTCTATTTGAAATGGGCCCTACATCTTTCTTCTTATTCCAGATGAATTCTCATGGACTCACACTGAGAATGTTGAAGATTCTGACAACTGACTTGATTTGTTTTAGTTAAATATGAAACAATAAAAAGTTGTTTGTATTAGAGGTCTAAAAATGGTGGAACTGACTAATTTTAGCTCCGTTTGACTTCAGTATACATCAGAATATATATATACCTTGGCTAACGCTGCCGCATGAGAGTAGAAGCCACTGATACATCTTATTCTGACGTAGCAGGTAGTGTTATATGTATCACTTGCTAAAAAGTCGTTTTAAAACGAAAATCGCTTACAGTGAACGGTATTACAAGAGCCACTCACGTAGCGCTTGTAGCACTGGAATGTTTCTTTCAAATGCCGTGTAAACACGCTAAATTACTGTGTACAATTTTGTACATAATTATGTACGTTTTTAAACATCCATAATTGCGTACGAATTTATCCATAATTATGTACGAATTCATCTATAATTATGTATGAATTTGTACGCAAGGGTGTACGAATAGTTTTTGTGCATAATTATGGATGCGTAAAAACGCACATAGGAAACGTACGAATTCATACGTAATTATGTACAAAATTGTACACAAGCTGAATTTGTACATAATTATGTACGAAATTGTGCGTAATTATGCATTAATTTGTACATAATAGCTTGTGTACAAACATGTTTATCCATAATTACGTACAAAAAAATTGTACACAACACGTTGCTGTGAAATAATGAGAATCTGTTCTACTCCTCGCAGCTGCCCTCCTGCACGTGGTCGGTAGCGTCGGCATCACAGCTGGCGCCCACCGCCTGTGGGCACACAAGTCCTACAAAGCAACCCTCCCACTGCGTCTGCTACTCGTCAGCATGCAGTCGATGACTTTCCAGAAATCTGTCATATGGTGGTGCCTCACCCACCGTCGCCATCACAAGTACAGTGACACCGACGCCGATCCGCACAACATCCGCCGTGGGTTTTTCTTTGCTCACGTGGGATGGATGCTCCGAAAGAAGCACCCCGAAGTTGGTTTGAAAGGGCGAACGATTGACGTGTCCGACCTAGCGAACGATCCAGTTCTTGCCTTCCAGCACAGGTAAATGAATGATGGTGAGAGTTGCCGTACGCATCAAGAAATTGACCTTGTTGTTCTTGTTATGTCTTTAACTAATGTATTAAGGTATTACATGTGGCTGCTTTTGGTATTCTGCTATTCTATCCCCACGGTCATACCCTGGTACTTTTGGGACGAGGCGATGATTAATGCTTTCTTCGTCGCCGGCAATCTGCGCGTGCTGTTTACATTGCACGTCACATTTCTGGTCAATAGTGCGGCCCACACTTTCGGCTACAAACCTTACGACAGGTAGGTCGAGTATCAAATGTTAATAGAGAGGCTCGTTCTGTGGGTCAATGTCTTCGGCCTTTGATTCTACTGTCTCGTGTAGAAGCGAACAAGCTGGCCAGTCCCACCGTCAAATCTGAGTACCAGTTCTGCTCCGCCACTCTGGCACCGCGGCTTGACGCAAGGATTAGGCCAGATTGGCCTACCGGGGGCGTTTGCGGAGGCCTGCGGCCTCAGCTTCAATTCATTCGTGTGCCCGGCGGGACATAGTTTTGTATCAATTAAAATCGCCAGCCTCGGCCCGTTCCGGGTCAATGAGTGCGCCTTACGGACGCATCACACACAGCGGCAAACCATAACCACGCGACAAAATGTGAAAACTGTTGACTTCGCACGTTTGCCTGTGCGCAATAGAAAAAAATCTTTCCTTCATTGTAACCGGTGTCAGCGCAACAGACTGTAGTCCCGGGATTCCGGCTCCTGTCCGTTTCTACAGGCTTAAAAGGACGAGTACACCCTTTTAGACAAGACAGCCCGAGCAGACTTGGAGCATTCGTGCGGAGGCTCGTTCTTTTTGTTTATTTTTATTATATTTTAAAGTCACCGTATTGTGCACAAGCTTTTGACATTTGTTGGTGTTCTGGCAGCCTAGCCATTTCTGACACATTGAGCACCCGAACGAAATCTGGAATAGTCATTTGCGAACTGCCAAGCATTTGGGGTCCGTGTAATAAAAGGGCGAGCGCCAGGGCCAGTCGTCCCACATGAGTCTTGTCGCGCAGCATGCCTGTTCTAGGTACGTGTAGTCGAATACGTTTCGGAGATTGCATAATTGATTGTGTTGAAGAGACGAATTCGTTCTTGCTGCTGACGTCACAGAATTAAGTTAGAGGATGTAAGGGAATTCAAGCGCCGGCGCACTGCGCAGCAGTTCTGCGCTTGTCCCGGATACAGTGACGTCCGTCAGCCTTCACAACGAAATCATCTGTCGTCTCCTAACCTCAACCCATTGTGCAAATACCATTTTTGGGCCCGAGCGGAGCGAGGACCCCTTTGCATCGACTATTCCACTTTTTTATTCTCCCACTAGAGGTGTCATTGTAGACGCGAGCGTGGCCGAGGTTCAGTTCTCCGCCAACAGATGGCGCCACAGAACTGGGGCAGGAAGAGAGAAGGCTCCACAAAAGTGAGGCAAGAAGGGGAAGATCGGCACTCCAATACAGCCAACTTCAAAATAAAATATTGTTTATCGCCCTAGTTAATTTATAAATACAAAATTAGGTATGTTGTTTGCATGCACATTTTGCATAAAATCGAGACACATTTCACGGCCCTAATTAAACAAGGTAGGCGTACGCCAGACCGCGTCGTGGCGTAACAGGCTTCGCTCATCGCGAATCACTGTTCCGCCAGTCCACGACTGGCGCACGCCTACCTTGGCCTGCCGGCGGCTGCCACTTGACGAGTAGGATCCTGCGGGTCGAGTCAGTAGGACGCCCTGCGGGCGTCACTCTCTCCGCACGGTCGGAACCACGCTCATTTTCTGGCTTCCAAAAGTATCTTACATCATCCTTTCGTTATCAATGCCGCTCAACCAGCCCTAACCTACCCTTACCTGCCTGAACCTTACCTGCCCAGGCCCCCACTAACCTAACCTAAACGAGCGTGATCCACTCGAGTCACTGATCCGCCCCTCCACGACAGGCACATGGCGCGTACTGACCTCACCTAACTGGCGGATATTAAATTTTAGACCACTTGTGAAAATTATCTAAGAAACCGCTTGAGCTGCGGTTCCCCTGAGGGGAGGTTGACTTTGGTATGACGCAAGAAAGATATGGTCCAAATTTGAGCTTTCTACGTCTAACCGTTCTCGAGAAATCGCGCGGACAAACAGACAGACAAACAGACAGGCAAAACATTTTTGGCCCAGTCGGTCCAGGGTTTCGCTATCGCTCAGCCAACTAAATATAAATATATTTTAAATGGCTGTTTCGCCCTTCGTTGCCAAGACGTATTGTTGTCAACTTGGCTAGCCGTGCTCAGGCCGGCACCCCGCGGCCGCGGTCTGCCAGTGCTTGTGATAGTCGTTCGCGCGAGGCTTCTTAACAATGTCGCCGTGGGCGCGCGGTCTGAGAGGTCGAGTCGGCATACAGCGCGTCGTAGGTTCCAATACCAAGTCGTTTTATATTACTATTTTTAGAATAAATTCGTTTTTCAGTTAACGAGGGCCGCTCAGTGCTGTAGGCGCTGGAATTTTTGTTTTCTGGATAAAAATATTGAAGTTAAGATTTCAGCATGCAAGTGTGCTTTGCATAGTTGAAATCGATACCGAAAACAAGCTGACCCTTGCGCACAATTCTTCTTACCGCCCTGATCCGTTTCCGTCCTTGATTCGTACCTTCTCACTTGTGTCGGAGTACTAATATCTCCTCCGTAGCGCCTCATCTCCGCCCTTACCAATACGACCCTCGATTACAGCGGGAGAGGCGGTGCGGAGGTCGTACGCCCACCCGATCTTCGCCATCAGATCGATGAATGCTGCCGTTAAGTTTGTTGAGTAGCTTCCATATTCTGAAGTCTTGTAGTCCCATGGGAAGGAGTGGTGGTAATTGTGCCAGGTCTCGCCCACGGTTAGAAAGCTCAGCGACCAGACTTCGCCAGGTGAAATGGATCTACAACATACAGCAGAATCGTATGACAGGTCAGCCGCGAAGATAAAGACCGCTCTAATTTTCAAGTTCCCTGGCCAATCCTGGCAACTGTGACTGACAAAATGCATCATTATTCAACACTGGTATATTTGAATCGATTTCAACTATGCAAAGCACACTTGCATGCTGAAATGTTAACTTCAATATTTTTATCCAGAAAAAAAATTCCAGCGCCTACAGCACTGAGCGGCCCTCGTTAACTGAAAAACGAATTTATTCTAAAAATAGTAATATAAAACGACTTGGTATTGGAACCTACGACGCGCTGTATGCCGACTCCACCTCTCAGACCGCGCGTCCACGGCGACATTGTTAAGAAGCCTTGCGCGAACGACTATCACAAGCCTTGGCAGACCGCGGCCGCGGGGTGCCGGCCTGAGCGCACAGCACGGCTAGCCAAGTTGACATGACAACAATACGTCTTGGCAACGAAGGGTGAAACAGCCATTTAAAATATATTTATATTTAGTTGGCTGAGCGACAGCGAAGCCCTGGACCGACTGGGTCAAAAATGTTTTGTCTGTCTGTTTGTCTGTTCGCGCGATTTCTCGAGAACGGTTAGACGTAGAAAGCTCAAATTTGGACCATATCTTTCTTGCGTCATACCAAAGTCAACCTCCCCTCAGAGGAACCGCAGCTCAAGCGGTTTCTTAGATAATTTTTACAAGTGGTCTAAAATTTAATATCCGCCAGTTAGGTGAGGTCAGTACGCGCCATGCGCCTGTCGTGGAGGGGCGGATCAGTGACTCGAGTGGATCACGCTCGGTTAGGTTAGGTTAGTGGGGGCCTGGGTAGGTAAGGTTCAGGCAGGTAAGGGTAGGTTAGGGCTGGTTGAGCGGCATTGATAACGAAAGGATGATGTAAGATACTTTTGGAAGCCAGAAAATGAGCGTGGTTCCGACCGTGCGGAGAGAGTGACGCCCGCAGGGCGTCCTACTGACTCGACCCGCAGGATCCTACTCGTCAAGTGGCAGCCGCCGGCAGGCCAAGGTAGGCGTGCGCCAGGCGTGGAGTGGCGGAACAGTGATACGCGATGAGCGAAGCCTGTTACGCCACGACGCGGTCTGGCGTACGCCTACCTTGTTTAATTAGGGCCTTGAAATGTGTCTCGATTTTATTCAAAATGTGCATGCAAACAACATACCTAATTTTGTATTTTAAAATTAACTAGGGCGATAAACAATATTTTATTTTGAAGTTGGCTGTATTGGAGTGCCGATCTTCCCCTTCTTGCCTCACTTTTGTGGATCCTTCTCTCTTCCTGCCCCAGTTCTGTGGCGCCATCTGTTGGCGGAGAACTGAAACTCGGCCGCGCTCGCGTTTACAATGACACCTCTAGTGGGAGAATAAAAAAGTGGAATAGTCGATGCAAAGGGGTCCTCGCTCCGCTCGGGCTCAAAAATGGTATTTGCATAATGGGTTGAGGTTAGGAGACGACAGATGATTTCGTTGTGACGGCTGACGGACGTCACTGTATCCGGGACAAGCGCAGAACTGCTGCGCAGTGCGCCGGCGCTTGAATTCCCTTACATCCTCTCACTTAATTCTGTGACGTCAGCAGCAAGAACGAATTCGTCTCTTCAACACAATCAATTATGCAATCTCCGAAACGTATTCGACTACACGTAGAACAGGCATGCTGCGCGACAAGACTCATGTGGGACGACTGGCCCCTGGCGCTTGCCCTTTTAATACACGGACCCCAAATGCTTGGCAGTTCGCAAATGACTATTTCAGATTTCGTTCGGGTGCTCAATGTGTCAGAAATGGCTAGGCTGCCAGAACACCAACAAATGTCAAAAGCTTGTGTACAGTACGGTGACTTTAAAATATAATAAAAATAAACAAAAAGAACGAGCCTCCGCACGAATGCTCCGAGTCTGCCCGGACTGTCTTGTTTAAAAGGGTGTACTCGTCCTTTTAAGCCTGTAGAAATGGACAGGAGCCGGAATCCCGGGACTACAGTCTGTTTGTGCGCTGACACCGTTTACAATGGAGGAAAGATTTTTTCTACTGCGCACAGGCAAACGTGCGAAGTCAACAGTTTTCACATTTTGTCGCGTGGTTATGGTTTGCCGCTGTGTGTGATGCGTCCGTAAGGCGCACTCATTGACCCGGAACGGGCCGAGGCTGGCGATTTTAATTGATACAAAACTATGTCCCGCCGGGCACACGAGTGAATTGAAGCTGAGGCCGCAGGCCTCCGCAAACGCCCCCGGTAAGCCAATCTGGCCCAATCCTTGCGTCAAGCCGCGGTGCCAGAGTGGCGGAGCAGAACTGGTACTGAGATTTGACGGTGGGACTGGCCAGCTTGTTCGCTTCTACACGAGACAGTAGAATCAAAGACCAAAGACATTGACCCACAGAACGAGCCTCTCTATTAACATTTGATACTCGACCTACCTGTCGTAAGGTTTGTAGCCGAAAGTGTGGGCCGCACTATTGACCAGAAATGTGACGTGCAATGTAAACAGCACGCGCAGATTGCCGGCGACGAAGAAAGCATTAATCATCGCCTCGTCCCAAAAGTACCAGGGTATGACCGTGGGGATAATATAGCAGAAGACCAAAACGAGCCACATGTAATACCTTAATACATTAGTTAAAGACATAACAAGAACAACAAGGTCAATTTCTTGATGCCTACGGCAACTCTCACCATCATTCATTTACCTGTGCTGGAAGGCAAGAACTGGATCGTTCGCTAGGTCGGACACGTCAATCGTTCGCCCTTTCAAACCAACTTCGGGGTGCTTCTTTCGGAGCATCCATCCCACGTGAGCAAAGAAAAACCCACGGTGGATGTTGTGCGGATCGGCGTCGGTGTCACTGTACTTGTGATGGCGACGGTGGGTGAGGCACCACCATATGACAGATTTCTGGAAAGTCATCGACTGCATGCTGACGAGTAGCAGACGCAGTGGGAGGGTTGCTTTGTAGGACTTGTGTGCCCACAGGCGGTGGGCGCCAGCTGTGATGCCGACGCTACCGACCACGTGCAGGAGGGCAGCTGCGAGGAGTAGAACAGATTCTCATTATTTCACAGCAACGTGTTGTGTACAATTTTTTTGTACGTAATTATGGATAAACATGTTTGTACACAAGCTATTATGTACAAATTAATGCATAATTACGCACAATTTCGTACATAATTATGTACAAATTCAGCTTGTGTACAATTTTGTACATAATTACGTATGAATTCGTACGTTTCCTATGTGCGTTTTTACGCATCCATAATTATGCACAAAAACTATTCGTACACCCTTGCGTACAAATTCATACATAATTATGGATGAATTCGTACATAATTATGGATAAATTCGTACGCAATTATGGATGTTTAAAAACGTACATAATTATGTACAAAATTGTACACAGTAATTTAGCGTGTTTACACGGCATTTGAAAGAAACATTCCAGTGCTACAAGCGCTACGTGAGTGGCTCTTGTAATACCGTTCACTGTAAGCGATTTTCGTTTTAAAACGACTTTTTAGCAGGTGATACATATAACACTACCTGCTACGTCAGAATAAGATATAATATTTAGGTAATGTATCAGTGGCTTCTACTCTCATGCGGCAGCGTTAGCCAAGGTATATATATATTAGTGATGGGCGAACCCGGGTATTTTTGGACCGAACCGAACTCGAACCGAACTAGGGAAAATGTGGCCGAACCGAACCCGAACCCGAACTTATTCCGAACTAGAACCCGAACTTTTCTACTTTAAGGGTAGTATGTAATTCTGATGTATACTGAAGTCAAACGGAGCAAAATTAAGTCAGTTCCACCATTTTTAGACCTCTAATACAAACAACTTTTTATTGTTTCATATATTAACTAAAACAAATCAAGTCAGTTGTCAGAATCTTCAACATTCTCAGTGTGAGTCCATGAGAATTCATCTGGAATAAGAAGAAAGATGTAGGGCCCATTTCAAATAGAATAACTACAACTGGGATTTACGGTGGTGGTACTCACCACGTTCCAATATAAGATAGTTGCAGTGCAGGAAGATGATCATTTCGACAAGGGAAGCACTCAACCGAGCCCTTCTGGCTGTCAATATCTGCCCCATTTTCGAGAAAAGCCTCTCACTGTCTATTGAAGAAGCAGGGATGGACAGGAATTTCAAGGCAATTGGTGCTAGAAGTTTGAATTTGTGAGCATTAGCTCTCCACCAGGCCCATGGGTCTTCGGTTGGCCCTATGATGTCAGTTCTAAGGTAATCATCAATCTGAAATCAAAAGCCAGAATTTTGAACAAAGTTTGGTCCTACCTTAAATTTTGGTTTCAAAGAGCTTAAAAAAGTTTTCTTACCTCTTTATTGATTGTTTCAATAGCAGAGAGGAAGGGAGACTCTGTCTCTTGCTCCTCTCTGGCCTGTTTGCTTCTGGTCTCCAGCACGCTCCACAAAGAAATTCCTGACTCTCTGGGAGGTGATGGAGGACCAGGATTGATGTCATTATCACCAACTTCAGCATGATAAAAATTAGCTTCTTGCATCAGCAAAGTTTTACCCCTACTGACTGTACCATGGTCAAACATGACCCCTTTAAACCTTGGGTCGATCAAGGTGGCGAGAAGATACTCGTTGCTCTGAGGCCCATGAGAAATGAGGAAAGCAAAGCGGCTCTTCACAGCCTTGTGGAGAGCCCTTGCATATATCAGACCGCTTCCCCTGTTCGATGAATTGTTTATGAAAGCTTGCAGTTTTTCCAGGATGGTCACTATTATCGGAAATACCATACTGAAAGTAGGGCAGTCCCTTTTACCCAACTGAAGAGTTGCCTCATATATGGGCTCCAGCACTTTTGTAATTCCTTTGACCATAGCCCAATCACTCTCACACAGCAAGGCATCAGCATTTCCAGTTTCGGGGAGATCAACTCGCAATGCTTTTTCTAGTGTGACGTACCTAGATAACATGAGATAGGTACTGTTCCACCTTGGATCCACCATCTGAACTAAATCCAGCTCAGGAAGGTCAAGAGATTTCTGAATTGCCCTCAGGCGCTCACTGCTGAGGTGGCTGTGTTTGTAATGCCCAACTCCAGCTCTCACTTTTTTTAAAACTGGTTCCATGTTTACTGTCTTCAGGCTGTCATCTATTGCCAGTTGGAGGGTATGGATCGTACAAGATAAATTTTGAATTATCTTGTTAGAAAAAGCAGCTCTCATATTTGGTGCATTATCTGTGACTATGTATGATTTCCTGCTCTCATCTTCAATATCTATGTTCCACTTTGTTAGCATTTCACCTTTGAATTTATCATAAATATTGTGAGCAGTGTGAGATTCTGGAAAGTTAAAAGCACCTAGGTCCCAACTTCTGTTTACTCCCTTGCCATTTATGTAGTTCAGTGTCATAGAAAAGTAAGAAGTTCCACCTTTTGAGGTCCAACCATCTGTGGTGAAAGTAAATGCTCTTCACTGATGGCAGTTCTTTGTCCAAAATTTTTTGAAGCCTCTTTTTAAACATTTTGTAAGTAGTGGGTAGAAGTCTCCTAGTAAACTGACTTCTGGAGGGCATTACAAACCTCTTTTCAAAAAACCTTATGAGACGACTAAATCCAATATCTTCGACTATTGACAAGGGTTGATAGTCCATTATTATCATTTCTAGAATTACTTTCTTAATTGCTTTGGCACGTGCAGAGTCATTTGGGAGGGGATTCAAAACTTCAATAGACTCCTTAACTGTTGGCTGCCTGGTGTCAAGCTTTCTCTTCTTTGCTTTTTTGTCCGTCCTGTCCCTAGCCTTCTTTTCATATTCTACATATGAAGTGGAGTGTTTAGACTTTAAGTGCCTAATAAGTGTGGCGGTGGTGGAATCCGGCACAGCTAACTCCTGGCCACAAGAATTGCACTTGGCTTTTCCAGTGGCTTTGCCCTCTGTATCCAGGCCCGCGGTAAAGTACTCATAGATGAATCTTGGGGTTTTCCTCGGTACATCTTCCTAATCGTCGTCACATTGTCCGGGATCATCCATAACGGCCGGGTCATCCTCCCGCTGCTCCTCTTGATCTTCGCTCATATAAGTGTACAGCGTTGACTGACGCGTGCTGGAGCCCCTGGATCGGCCTCCTCTGCTCCGCGGAGGGACGCCTCTCCCACGCATTCTTGAACGAAATACCAATACTGCATTAGCTAACCCTTAAGTTTGATCAACAAGTAGACTTCTCTAAGACCCTTTCAATCACTTGTGCTTCAATACTTACTTGAGATTTGAAATATAACCCCCACACTTGATTAGACTTCGGTTTCGGCGAAACGAGCAGGTTCAAACAAGAAACAAAAGACGGTTGGACAGGGCGCGCCCCTTCACTTCACTCCCCCCCCCCCCCCCCCCTCCCCAGAACTAACCCCCTCCTTGGTCTTCCCTTACACTCCGCAAGCTTTCTTACACGACCACCAGGTGGCTCCCAGTACATCGCTTCGGTTAAGATCGGGAAAGTTCGGAAAATCGTCGGATTTCGAATCCGAACGCATACAGCGGGTTCGCTTTTCGAACCCGAACCGAACACCGTGAGTTCGGTTCGGTTCGACCACATTTTCGAACGGTTCGCCCATCACTAATATATATATATTAGGTATATACTACTATATATACTATATATACTATATATATATATACTATATATATATATACTATATATACCTATATATACTGGCGACCAAAATTAGCGGTCCACTAACGGCGGGCGCTGTAATTCCTAAGTTTTTGAAGGTAGAACCTTGAAATTTGCTACAGGCCTGCCTCCAACCTTTGACTCGAGCCTCTGAAAGCGGCAACACCAGGTGCCACCCCCTCTGGTAACAGCCACCCCTAACGCGCGGCCGTGCCGCGGCGCGCCGCTCGGCCGGCTCCTGATCCCGTCCCCGCCGGCGAGTAGACGTTTGCTTGGTGCCTCACCGGTGGCCTGCCCTCCCGGCGCTCCGGGCGCGGCGGCGGCCGCCCGGTGCAGTGGTCCCCGGTACAGAGTCCCGGGTGGCGGGCTTTTTCAGGACCTTCCGGTGGCCGCGGCGGTTTGGCCGTCCGGGCCCTTCAAGACAAAGGTTTGGGACACCCTGCGCCGCTCGAAACGATTTGCTACCCCTACTCAGTTCGGCGGTATCGGGGGTGACTTTTAGGGGTGGGTTTTCTTGATTTTCGAGGTTTTTTGGCTGTAGCGCGAGAACGGATCGGACGAGCGACTTCAAATTTTGTGTGCTGATGGCCCCGGACAAGGCGCATCTGGCGCTGGGTCCAAAATTCACCTCCGCACTTTGGGGGCGGCAGGGCAGGGGTTAAGGGTAGCCACCCCATACGAGGGGGTGAATTTTTTTTCGGATGGAAATTTTCGATTGGGCCGTATTGGCACAGGCCCTGCACACCTTTTCTGGCGTCTTTTTCGATTCTGAAATGCATTTAAGGACAAAAAAACCTCAATTTTCAAAAATGTCTTTAGGTTTTTTAGGGGTTGCGGTCAAAGGGTTCGTCCTATCGGGGAAAAAAACAGACGGACATGTGCCCCGAAGGCTCCTGCATGATGGGCAATTCATTTTTGGTGACAAAAAAATTCATCCCCCGTAGGGGGTGGGGGTAACTGGGGTGGGGGGTGGGTTTGAACGACCGTTCAAATTGTGATGTCACCTTGTCACCCGGGGTCTATTGAACTGGTAAACGAAGTTTTACCCCCATTGGACCTCCTTATCGGTGTTTTCTTACGCCCTCTTTCGGCGTTTTTCCACCCCGCCGCGCGTTAGGGGTGGCTGTTACCAGAGGGGGTGGCACCTGGTGTTGCCGCTTTCAGAGGCTCGAGTCAAAGGTTGGAGGCAGGCCTGTAGCAAATTTCAAGGTTCTACCTTCAAAAACTTAGGAATTACAGCGCCCGCCGTTAGTGGACCGCTAATTTTGGTCGCCAGTGTATATATACATATATATATATACATATATATATATACATATATATATATATATATACATATATATAGGGGCGATCCCACGCACACCTCATTTCGTGTCTTTGGGATTTTCCGTGAGGTGTGAACGGTGTGAAATATTTGACGTTTTTTCTCATTAATTTAGAGTAAGTGCTGCACCAGTGATTGGAACTCGTGGAGCGTCTTTCTGGTTCCCAGGCATTTAAAGCATAAATGGAGACACATATTGTAAAATTTGAAAAGAATATAAGGTGGAGGATCGGAACTGTAATACTCCATTCTCAGTATGCAGAAAATATGATTCAGCATCTCAGAAACAACATTCCAATGAACGGCAGCAAATTCATAGCGATTCGGAGGCTGGGGACAGTTATGGGAAGGCTCGTAACAGTGATAGAAACCTCTTATTTTCTTCAAGAAAGTAAACCACGGTGCAAGTTTTCATGAGAACAAGCTGCACCGTCCCACTAACAAACCTAAGCTCCAGCTCCGCTCCATTGAAATCTCGATTTGACAGGGGGACTTGGTCAGGCTGGATTGCCGGTGGCACGTACCGGGAGAACTCATAGAAATGCTCAAAAATAACCTAAATTTTCAAAAATCTACCGATTTTGACCGAGTCAGAAATGGAGCCCTCGCGGTGGCAAGGGACTCCGGAGGGAATTCGTCGTGAGGGGACTTCGGAGG
This sequence comes from Megalurothrips usitatus, assembly GCA_026979955.1. Classification (NCBI taxonomy): domain Eukaryota; kingdom Metazoa; phylum Arthropoda; class Insecta; order Thysanoptera; family Thripidae; genus Megalurothrips; species Megalurothrips usitatus. The sequence continues at coordinate 9,346,720 of CM049604.1, read as the reverse complement.
GATTTCAGCCCGAACGAAATCCCTCTGGAGTTCCTATTTTGAAGAAGGACTTGGGAGGAACTACCGAGGACCTACTGAGGAAGTTAATTTTTTGTTAGGGCGTTTGCGGGGGCCTTTGGCCCCCGCCTAAAATCACCCGAGATTTATCCCGTGCTACACATTTTTGTAAGGATTAAAATCGCCAACCTCAGCCCGTCCCTACCAGCGCGCCTCGCAGGGGCACCACACTGCAAATGCAAGTGTGGACCAACTCCACGCTAGGTAGCGTAGACCACTTTCGTCCACGCAAGGAAGGATGGACCACGTATTGGTCCACACTAGGAAGCGTGGACCACGGGCTGGTCCACATTTGGGTACAAGGACCACCCACAGTTAAGGATAGGGCCGTTGAGGCGCGGAAAGTGTGGACCAAACGTGGTCCACGCTACCAAGCGTGGAGTTGGTCCACACTTGCATTTGCAATGCACACGCTGCGTCCAAACCCAACCTTAGGAACCGAACAATTCCCACATAACGGAAACGCGGTAACATTTGAAAAGTGTGACCATCGTACTTTTGTTTACGCCACAAAAGTGTAGTTTATCCTCCAAATTTGATCTTCCTATGTAAACGATAAGTCGAACTTGAAAATCATCGTCATATTACGACAAAAAATTTGGCTTATCAGTCGTTCCAAAACGGTTAAAGTAATTTCCGCTGCCAGCGACATATTGGTCGCTAATTTTTGTAGCGACACAAGCTGTTTAACAACGACAGAGGTTGGTAACCAACGACAAAGGTGTCATCAGCTGATTCTGGCACGGAGTCCAGGCTTTCTGCTGGTATGCATATCTTTACGATCCGACCATTCTAGAGCGATTTAGAGCGCCCGATGTGCGCACAAACGGGCAGACGGTGACGCAACCCTTTGTCAAGCCGTAGCTCGTGAACGGTTGATTACAGATGGTGGGTGTACGCGAGGCGATTTTGGTACAACATCCAGGCTTTTCGGTATCTTTCTGATCCGATCAATCTTCACTTTAGCTCCGCTATAGGTATTAGTTCAATAATAATCGACGCACAAAGTAGCGAGCCACTTAAAACTGCTAAATTACAGGTGGACCCTTGGAGCACAACTGTAAAAAAAGATCGTATATTTCCGATACATGGTGTACGGAAAAAATCCGAAGAATGTACGGGATTTTACTTTACGTAAAGTGTATGGGAATATTCCTACGCTATCACGAAGTTTTACTGTAAGGTATGGTAAATTTCCCAACTGAGTATAGGAAAAAAATCCGATAAACCGATTTTCATGTACACGTATAGGATTTTTACCTGCGTGGTCAGCAACATTTGCTGAACAAGCAATGCCGCGCTGTCTTGCATAGCGCGCTACGGGACCGGACAGCCGGACTTCACCTCGGAGCGGAAGTGTGTAGGGGAAGACCCGGGGGACTTGCCCTAACAGAGCAAAGCTCTAAAGCAGATTCAATAGAGAACACATTACCTTCCTAAATAGCTAAGGGAGAGTGGGGCACAATGGGACACCTTCAAATTTTGCCGCCTTGCGCTACTAGCAGCGACTGCCAATAACGATGGATGACGGTGGTGGTTGTCGCTGTTGTTGACCCGAGGCGGCAAGTCCGGCGGACCAGCCTCTTCCGGAGGGGAGCGTTTTAAACATTCTCCGTTCAAAAAAACAGGCGAAGTAAATTATTTCGCTTTTTTATTTTTTGATTTGCACGAAATGTAGCGGTCCGAGTCGTACTTGAATTGAATATTGTACGAGCTTGGCCCTTCGGACATGCATGAGCGTCGCCGCATCGCCGCGGCTTGAGAGGTCAGGGTGCCAGAACGCGACGAGTGTGAGGTGCCATTCAGTACACAATGGGACAGTGCTGCGTGGGGTACAGTGGGACACTCGGTTTACTGTCCCGTTACACCCCAGAGTGTTTTTCTCACTTATGAATTATAGTTTTCGTATTATTAAATGTGTTTTAACTGCCATTTTAGAGAAAATGGCGCGGCTAAGTATATTTTAATTTGGTTTTACGAAAATGTGACCTGAAAGCCATTAGATTTTTTATTTTAATTTAAGGCAAATGTGACAATAATGCCGTTTTGTTTCTACTTTAAAATGCTTAATAAAACATATTTCAGCTATTTTAGATTTTCTTTCGCCCCAAAATACTGTATTATCAGTGAAACAGTAAGTGTCCCATTGTACCCGGTACCCGGGAACAATGGGACAAATGCAGCACGTAGTTTCGTAATTTTTAAAGGCAGCGGAGCAATCTACGTGTCTCAAATACTATTAAACAAGAAAGAGGACACATACAGCATATGTCTGGCACATTTTGATTTTTTTTATCTCAACCAGTCTTGCAAGGAGGGCTGAGAAAAAAAGTGTCCCATTGTGCCCCCCCTCCCCACACTATCACACCTCAAGGTAACGCATAGTCCCCGTGACAATTGATTTTATCCGGCGAATTCCTGAAGGTTCTCTGGAAATTCTCAAAGGACAGTCGGAAATGAAATTACCAACTGATCCTTCGTGATTTCCCAGACTTTTTTTTTAACAGTGGAGGTGTGTCGCGCAGCCAGAAGGTTGCGGGTTTGATTCTCGGTGTCGGCTTCCAATTTCGGAGACGCACCGATTTGAATGCCAAGTATGAGTAACCACCAATAATAAAATAGTCTTAGGAAATGACATATTCTGAAATTTTAGTAACATGAAAAAAATTCCCTTACATGTATGGTAAAAATCCCATACGTGTATGATAAATATCCCATACATGCATGAAATAAAAATAACATATATGTTTGGGATAAAAATAACATACAGCTGTATAGTAAAAGAATCCCATACCCAATTTGGAAATTTGCTTCACATCAGAATTTTACCATTGAAATTTTTTACAGTGCACCACCTCTAAAGATCAACTCTTTATGCTAGCTAGAAACGAAAATGCAACCTTTGCAAACAATGCGCGCGGCTAATTGGGTTGAGCAGTGTATTTCACACGAGAATTACTGTCATACTTGCCGGTTCAGTACAGCTTATCGACGATTTTAATTATAACGTGTTTCGGTGTGTCCACAACTTACCGAAAACCAGTGTTGCAAGCTTCGTCTCGGTCAAGAAAACCAGTCCATATAGACCCATCACATGCATGAACCCTAAGCCAATTATGTGCAGCCAATGGGGCTCGAACGGGTATTCCTCCTTCTTCGGTTTCATGTTGTCCGCCTCTCTAAAGGTATCTACGGAGGGCTCCACTAATGGTGCCATGACGAACGTGCGTCAATTGCTTCACTGTTACACTCCGCTGGGCTCAGTACGACTGTGATGCACGGCCGGCTGAGCAGCGCCACGGGCTTCAAACGTTTTAAAATACCGCGGTTGCGCAAACGCCCGGTGACCCTCGGCGCTGCCATGACCCGCGACTCCTGCGAAGGGGTTTGATTCAGTAGTGAGGAGGCGCAGCGCGCGGTTGCAAATTTATCGACGGTGACGCCGTCAGCTCTTTGCATGTTAGTCTTGTGTAAGTCTGTGAAATCACGTTGGTAATTTTATTTCCGACACTCATTTGTGAATTTTTAGATAACGTTCGGGAATTTGACGGATAAAACTGCTTGTCACAAGGTGTATGCGTTACTCTGGGGTATGATATGGCTATCGAGAAAGGTAATGTATCCTGTGTTAAAGCCGCTATACAGATTTGCTCTCAGCACACCGGAAAAGTCCGTTCTTGTTGCAATGCCAGAGCAATACTTGATTTTGCTCTTGATTTTTCCTCTAGACGTCGACTTGTGAAAGAAATACAAAATCGTTGCGGCGGATCGACCGAGAGTGGAACCCGACGCCTATCGCTCCCAGACACCGCGCGCTATCCTTGTGGCCACAAAGTAGCGTTGCGAGCGGTGCTGCGCCAACCAGCACGCATCATGCCGTCTGTGCATGAGACTAGGACTTATGGATCCGCTACGCGTCCTCCCAGATCGCCCGATTCTGCCGCTTTTTGAATTGTGCACCGACATATCTCACGCTGCGATCGACCTGAGAGTGGTCTCATTCGAAAGAGGAGCGTTGCTGTGGCCAAAATTCAAAAAAGTTGCCACTTGCCGCCACTCATTGCGGCAGCGAGTTATCGCTCATTGCTGGCCACCGCCACCGCTAACATCGCGGACTCGCTGTGATTTCGCGATTTAGCGAGTGTTCGCAAGTGTATGTTTAGGCCTTACAACAATTTTAAGCCTTTAGTATTTGGGGATACGTGACTTAGGTTAGAGGCCCCGTAAGACGACGTGGACTGCCGTCCGGCACGACCACTTTTGCTCAGGTAAGTGTTTTCACGGGGTGATTCGACATGATTTCACTTTCATACCCTTTTAGGATAAATAAATACGCATGCCGACCCGAATTTGCGACCGCCGCGGTTTTTTTTATACGAAATCCGGAATTTCGAGGAGGGAACCTAACCGGATTTCGTATAAAAAAACGACGCGGCGGTCGCAAATTCGGGTCGGATGCGTATTTATTTATCCTAAAAGGGTATGAAAGTGAAATCATGTCGAATCACCCCGTGAAAACACTTACCTGAGCAAAAGTGGTCGTGCCGGACCGGCAGTCTTCACGTCGTCTTACGGGGCCTCTAACCTAAGTCGGCTACGTATCCCCAAATACTAAAGTAGCCTCTTATATCGACGCAAAATGTTCGCGTAAGGCCTAAACATACACTTGCGAACACTCGGAATGGGCTAAATCGCGAAATCACAGCGCCACGCGATGTTAGCGGTGGCGGTGGCCAGCCGGTCCGGCTCCTTGCCGAATGAGCAATAACTCGCTGCCGCTCGAATGAGTGCAAGTGGCAACGAATTTTGGCCACAGTTTCAACTCTCCTCTTTCGAATGAGACCACTTCCGAAAATCGCAGTAATTCGTGAGATATGTCGGTGCACAATTCAAAAAGCGGCAGAATCGGGCGATCTGGGAGGACCCGTAGCGGATCCATAAGTCCTAGTCTCATGGTCTGTGAGATCCGCTCTGCTGGCTGCTGGCTCTGCTGCACGGTGGCGGCGCGGCTCCCGCTTGCCCTGCACGGCAGGTGCACTACACCGGGCGCGGCAGCGTGGCCGAGTGGGGTGAGGCGTTCCGTCCGGCGAGGCGATGGCGGCGCCCGGTGCTGGGTTCGATTCCCGGCCAGGGATCCGTTTTCGAGCGAGGTTCTTTGAACCACGCCAAATTCAAAATGAAGCGTGCGATCTTTTAAGACTTCCAAGAACAAATGCCCTTGACTTTTGCAAATTCTTGACACCTTCAGGGCAACCGTTAAGAGCAGCCCAGAGGTACAACTAAATACCAAGAGATCAAGAGGAAAATGCTCTTGCAAAAGTCAAGAGCAATTTGCTATTGAACCATGTAAATGCTCTTGTGACAAGAACGGACTTTTCTGGGTGCAGAGCCTACGTCGGGAAAAAAATAAGGATCAGTTAGTAAAATTTTTTCCGAAGAACTACAGGAACTCCCAACATATATTTTTAACAGGGTGCGCTCACAAACATGTTGTCTTGCGGTACAACAGAGGCAAGAATATTATTTCTCACCATGGTGAATAAACACTGTCTTTGCAGTATTTTTTTTATTAGACGTGCGAAATACTAACTTTCAATTCTTCCTAGAATGCAACTAAATCCCCTTTAACTCTATTCATCCTCCCTGGCAAAGCACCTACGTTAAAGTCGGTTCCTGAACTTTTCCTCTCGCCACGGTGGCGGTCTGGGACCTATGCGGCCTTTGTCAGGAGAAGCACCCAACGGCCATTTTTGCCCCCCCCCCCCCCCCCCCCCCGGTTCTCGTGGTGCAAATGTATTACATTTATTTGTAGTTCTACTTGAACCCAGGGTGTAGAAGCTGTGCTCCCGGTTGTTTCCGCCTTCGCTCAGTTTGAGGGAATTGGTCGAATACAAACAAAGAGTAAAATCATCTATAGGATCAGGTCGTTTGACCATGACCTTTTCGGATTTTGATGAATATTTGGTTGCACACTAGGGTGATTCCACACATACTAAGCAACTTCGGTTCGGATTTTGGTCGGAATGTGTGGGTAGACAGCATACGACCCGTTTCCATAGTTGGAGCAGCTGCGCTACCCGTCAAGTTGTTTGTTTTTTTCCTTTTTATTTGGAGACATGACGCAATTTACCGAGACGGCGGAACTTAACACATGGCACAGACTGAGGCCAACACTTCGTCGGTGTCCGAAAAAAATCTTCACAGAGGCTGTATTGGACGCCACCATGTCCAGAACGAACACATGCCAAATGTGATGCGGAATAATTGGCTGAGCGATAGCGAAGCCCTGGACCGACTGCGCCAAAAATGTTTTGTTCGTCTGTCTAGGTGTGAGTGTGTGTGTGTGTCCGCGCGATTTCTCGTAAGTTGTAGAAGGCTGAAATCTGACATCTTTCTACTAGCGTATCGGAGTCAACCTCACATTTGGGGCACCGTACCATTAGTGGTTTCTTAGAAAGTTTTTACGATTGTTGTAAAATCATAAAAAATTTAACAAGATGAACTACTGGCGGCGCAGCTCTCTACTTCACCCTCTCACGGCCAAACGGTGGTCCCTAACACCCCCCCCCCCCCCTTCCCGCGGGCACGAGATCCAAGATGGCGGCCATTTGAACCAAACTTTTGGATATATCGAGTACCGAGCCACCTAGAGAGTTGCGGTTTGCGGCGCTTGCCACCGCAGTGGTAGGGTATTGCGATCGATTAGCTACGACATCGAGCTCGAGACTACGTACCCCGTCCTCGATAGCCAATTTCCATCTTTCAAACGGTACGGCCCAGCGACCTGCGGTTTTCAACGTCGGCCTTTGCGGGCCGCGGCAATTGAAAACAAGAGCACCACACCACGCCCACCACCCTCGTGACCCCGTCCGCGAGACCCACTTCCGTCATCGACGCCACATGTAAACACCGCTGTAACTCGAGAACCAAGAAACTTTTGCGGCACTACTGCACAAGGCAGGGGTACGGTGAATGAATTCAGCCACCGGTCTCGAGACCAGGGACTCCGTCTTCGAGAGTCTTGGAGCCGCGGATCAGTGTCTTAAATGGGTTACGCTCGGATAGGTTATTTGAGGGTTGGGTAGGTTAGGCTACGGTAGGTAAGGGTCGGTTACGACTGATTAAGCGGCATCGATGACGAAAAGACAATGTGAGAGAGGTTCGGCCGCCAGAACATTACTGGGGAAACATTGTCTGGGCCAATGTGCACGGCGCCGGCCTCCCCGAGGACACCAGGGACGCATGGTGGAAGGCCGTCCACGACCTCCCGGCCACCAAGGCGCGCCTCTACCGCATTGGCCGCTCTGAGGACGAGGTATGCCCGAAGTGCGGCTCGCAGGACACTCTTGCCCACAGATTGACCAGCTGCAGCGCCACCAGGACGTGGACGTGGACGCAGACGCGGCTGTCCAGGCTACTGGACACGACGGTCTCGCCCAGGACCCTGCTGCTGCCAGATTTCAAGGCACATCCCCCAGAGCGGCAGGTCGCCGCCGCGTGGCTCGCCGGCAACGTGGTCCACTTCCGCACTACAGCGCCGAGGACGGACGCGCCTAGCCTCGCCGCGCACGTCTCCAAGGCCCGGGCGCAGGCAGCGGCGCAGTACGCCGGCGGCGCTGGGAAGCGGCCTGGCAGAGCTGGAGTAGGCGCTGACAAAGTGACAACATAGGAGGGGGAGAAGGCAGGGTGCAGCGAGTGTGGGCGGAATGCACGGGGGGACTTGGAGGACGGCTGCCAAGGGTGTGGGCGAAGGCAGCGGAGAGAGGGCCGACTCCCCACCCTAGTGTTCAAGAATACGACGCGGCTACACCCCGCGCCCCGGAAGACCCAGTTGCGGCGGACGCCACCAGATGGCCTACCTTATATATATATATATCTATTTATTTAAACAATCATGTTAAGTTTGTAAAATAATTTGAATTATATTGTTGTTTTAAAAGAAAGCTTGTTTTGGGTGTACTTGTCAGGGGAGGGCCGCCGGCAGGCAAGGTAGACGTGCGCCAGGCGTGGAGTGGTGGATTCGCGATGAGCAAAACGTGTTACGCCACAACGCGGCCTGGCGTACGCCAACCTTATATTAAGAAGTAACCCAGCCTTAGCGTGCACTAAGGCGTCGGCCAGCAGACGCAAATAAGCCCAGGCGACGGTACCGCAGTATTTGTGCAACACGGTAGCAAACGGCCATGACATAGGGCAAGGCCTGGGCCGCGGCCACGACCAAGGAGCTGCGGTGCCCTGAGCAGTCGCATCAGTCTGCTAATGCTAGCCTTGGGTTACGGTACTGCCTTACCTGGTCAGTCGCACCCCCCCCCCCCCCCCCCCCCCCCCCCGACTCCACAGCATGTATAAGATCAGTAAGTAAAGCCAACTCGCCATCAGCAAGTGGTTCATATTTGATGTGTAGCTAGGTTCCAAGCCCCAGCCGCGTTCCACATTAAATATTACAGTGGTGGCAGCGTTTAGGGGTATCCCTGTTGAAATATGAATGCAAGCTAGAATGGTGAAATTTTGTATACCCAGCGATTCTGCTTCAAATAATGGTCCTGTACAACCGCACATTACTAAACCAATTTTAAACGGTGATAGGGTGGTCTAAAGTGGGCCCATTTCAGCTGTAAAGGGCTACTTTGTGTTATCTTTGGGGCGCTAAGAAAACCTGACGGTATCGGCGTGTACGGGAAAGTCTGACTAAGGTACATAGGGTAAGAGGACCACCCGTACAAAAAGAAATTGTATCCAGGATGTCTATTTCGTACAGTGGGTGTGGAAAGTATTCGTACACTCGTCAATTTCACTAAAAATGCTATCATTTTCGCGTTTCCGATGGGATTTCAGCGGCGAAAAGCTTGGAGTGTGTAGGTTTAGTCCTGCGTCAACATTTGTGCACGAATGGGACGATATTACCGGAACGCGAGCCGCATAAAGACGTCGGGAACGAAAGAGAAAAGTATTCGTACACATAGAAAGTATTCGTACAGCGCGCGTTTTCGGCGTTTTCTGCTCGTCGCCAGCACCTTCGGATGCCGCTTTCGCTCGAACGCAACCCTCCGTGAGGCTGGCCGGCGGGCCGGCCGGCCGGCTAGACGATCACAGCTCTCGAGTCACAAACACAGCGTCAACATGGGTCGCAAAGGCAAGGAGACGAGTGAGGCCGAAAGAAAATTGATCATCAAGCTGCACAACGAGTGCTGGTCACTGCGACGAATTGCTGCTAATGTCGGTAGGCCCCCGTCCACTGTCCAGTCCATTATTGACCGATTCGGCGAGACCAAAACACTCAAAAACAAGCCAAGAAGCGGCCGTCCGCCAGCTTTGAGTGACACGGACAAGCGCTTCATTGAAAGGGAAGTCAAGAAAAATCCTAGGATTGGCGCTCCTAAGATTGCGGCAGAGTTGTCGGAGCGAGGGACAACTGTCAGCGTCGACGGTACGCAAAACGTTGCGCGATGCCAACTACCATGGACGCCGCGCACGCAAGAAGTTCTGGGTCAGCAAGGTCAACCGGGAGAAGCGATTGAAGTTCGCACAGGAGCACCAGAATACTGACCAGGGCGTGTTTGACAAAACTATTTTCACTGACGAGAGCAAGTATAATGTTTTTGGGTCCGACGGCAGCATCATGGTGTGGCGGCAGCCGAACGCGGAGCTGGAACCAAAAAACTTGATCCCGACAGTAAAGCACGGGGGCGGTTCCGTGATGGTCTGGGGGTGTATGAGCTCGAAGGGGGTGGGGAACCTGCATTTTGTAGAGGGCATCATGGACCACATGATGTATATTGACATCTTGAAAAAAAACTTGCGAGCTAGTGCTGAAAAAATGGGTCTGGGAGAAGATTTTATTTTTCAACAGGACAACGATCCTAAACATACTGCCCGTAATACCAAGCACTGGCTACTCTACAACGCCCCCAAACGCTTGGAAACCCCCCCTCAGTCTCCTGATTTGAACCCTATTGAACATTTGTGGCACAAGCTGGAAGTGGAAGTCAGGAAACGCCATATCTCAAACAAGAATGACTTGAAAAAAGCCCTATCTGAAGAATGGGAGAAAATTCCTCCCTCCTACTGCGCTGAGTTGGTTGCCTCTATGCCCAGGCGCATCAGGGCTGTCATCGAGGCCAAGGGCTACCCGACTAAGTACTGATCTCCAAAAGTATTGTTTTGTTTTTTGTTTTGTTATGTAAAAATTGACTGATGTACGAATACTTTTTGGCCGTACGAATACTTTTGTTTTTCGTTTGTTTTTATTTATAAAAGTCTATTTTTCGTTATCAATCGAATGTTTTTCATGAATTACATGGACAAGACCGCAAACTAGAGCCCCTCATTATTTTTGTCCTTAAAATCCCATCGGAAACGCAAAACTTATAGCATTTTTAGTGAAATTAACGAGTGTACGAATACTTTCTACACCCACTGTAGTCAACGAAAAGACATGCCGGAGGCTACGTAGGGACATAATTGGCTGAGCGATAGCGAAGCCCTGGACCGACTGGGTCAAAAATGTTGTCTGTCTGTCTGTTTGTCCGCGCGATTTCTCGAGAACGGTTAGACGTAGAAAGCTCAAATTTGGACCACATCTTTCTTGCATCATACCAGAGTCAACCTCCCCTCAGGGGCACCGCAGCCCAAGCGGTTACTTAGATAACTTTCACATGTCGACCAAAATTATAAATCCCCCGGTTGGGTAAAGTCAGTATGGGCCATGCGCCTGTCGTGGAGGGGCGGATCAGTGACACGAGTGGGTTACGCTCGGTAAGGTTAGGTTAGTAGGGGCCTGGGTAGGCTAGGCTCGGGCAGGTAAGGGTAGGTTAGGACTGGTTAAGCGCCATTGGTAAGAAAAGGCTGATACGTTCGGAAGGCAGAACATGAGCGTGTTTGCGACCGTGCGGAGAGAGTGGCGCCCGCAGGGCGTCCTACTGACTCGCCCTGCAGGATCCTACTCGTCAGGTGGCAGGCGCCGGCAGGCCAAGGTAGGCGTGCGCCAGGCGTGGAGTGGCGGAACAGTGATTCGCGACGAGCGAAGCCTGTTACGCCACGACGCGGTCTGGCGTACGCCTACCTTGTTTAGACAACGCGAAGAATCTTGAGGTTGTCTAGGCCGAATTTTACGAACACTGAAAACCGAAGGGTGAGGTTTATCGCGTTATTTCGGCGATGCAGGTGTGCGTCACCTGTTTAGGGATGGACTTTCCATCACTCTATTACGGAAATGAACCTCACCCTAAAAGGGAAACGTCCCTCAAACATCGCCCCTCTAGGGCGAGATTTCTAGTAACATCACCCAATTGGGGTGATCATTTTGGACCTCGCTCTTAAAAAGTACATAAACAGTCAAGTTGCTCGCCCTTCTAAGGGTAAGGAACCTCACCCTACGTTTTACAGTGTTAGAGGGTACGCGGATCCGTCTGTGTTGCCGCGGTAGTACGTGGGGCCGCGTGCTCTGGTTGTGCGGGTGCGTGCCTACGGTGGTAGGGGACGGTCCCTGCCTGTGATTGACCTGGCGGCCGGGTGGCTGGCTGGCCTCGCCGCCGCTCGAGCGGTACTCGCTCGCCAGTGTGGTTTTGTCATCGAAAGAGCGCAGTCGCAAGTGAGATGTGTCGACTTCGGTGGCATGTGCGCCGTAGGGAGTGGTCCTGGGACCCGACGTGGGAATTAGTAACCTGTCCTCCTCGTTTCTTGTCTCCGTCATTATTTTGTGCCGAGTGAGTGCGTGGACAGGCTGGACAGGCGGTGACGCCGCTTCCCTGTCGGGCGACTCGGTAGCGGCGTCGTTATGATTGGCTGAGCGATAGCGAAGCCCTGGACCGACTGGGTCAAAAATGTTTTGTCTGTCTGTTTGTCCACGCGATTTCTCGAGAACGGTTAGACGTAGAGAGCTCAAATTTGGACCATATCTTTCTTGCATCATACCAGAGCCAACCTCCCCTCAGGGGCACCGCAGCTCAAGCGGTTTCTTAGATAATTTTCACAAGTGGTCTAAAATTTAATATCCGCCAGTTAGGTGAGGTCAGTACGCGCCATGCGCCTGTCGTGGAGGGGCGGATCAGTGACTCGAGTGGATCACCCTCGGTTAGGTTAGGTTAGTGGGGGCCTGGGTAGGTAAGGTTCAGGCAGGTAAGGGTAGGTTAGGGCTGGTTGAGCGGCATTGGTAGCGAAAGGATGATGTAAGATACGTTTGGAAGCCAGAAAATGAGCGTGGTTCCGACCGTGCGGAGAGAGTGACGCCCGCAGGGCGTCCTACTGTCTGATTGGCCCCGCAGGGTCGTAGTGGTCAGGTGACAGCCGCCGGCAGGCCAAGGTAGGCGTGCGCCAGGCGTGGAGTGGCGGAACAGTGATTCGCGATGAGCGGAGCCTGTTACGCCACGACGCGGTCTGGCGTACGCCTACCTTGTAGTAATAGGTTTTCGACGGGTGGCCCGCGTGTTGACGGAAGACTCGAAGTGACAAAATCATGTTTGCATGTGCTGGCGGGTGCTAGGGGACGCGAGCCTTGAAAGCCCTGAGCCCTGAAACTTTCACCACAATTGCCAATGTAACATTGATTGGCTGAGCGACAGCGAAGCCCTGGACCGACTGGGTCAATAATGTTTTGCCTGACTGTCGGCGCGAGTTCTCGAGAACGGTTAGACATAGAAAACTCAAATTTGGACTACACCTTCCATTATACCAGAGTCAACCTTCCCTCAGAGGCACCGCAGCTCAAGCGGTTTCTAAGACAGTTTTTACAAGAGGTCTAAACTTTAAAATCCGCCGGTTGAGTGAGGCCAGTATGCGGCATGCGCCTGTCAGGGAGGAGCGGATCAGTGACTCGAGTGGGTTACGCTCGGTTAGGTTTGTGGGGGCCTGGGTAGGCTAGGTTCGGGCTGGTAAGGTTAAGGTTGGACTGGTTGAGTGGCATTGATTAGACCCTCAGAGGGAGAGAGTCGTCAACCCCCGCAGTGCGTCCTATTGATTGATTGGCCCCGTATGGTCCTACTCGTCATATGACAGCCGCCAGCAGGGCAAGGTAGGCGTGCGCCTGGCGTGGAGTGGCAGAACAGTGATTCGCGACGAGCGAAGCCTGTTACGTACGTCACGACGCGGTCTGGCGTATGCCTTCCTTGTTGCATTTTATAGCCATTGTAAAAATTATCTAAGAAACTACTAAATCTACGGTACCCCAAACGTGGGGTTGTTTCCGGTATACTACGAGGAAGATGTAGTCCAAATGTAGGGCTTCTACCATCTAACCATTCTCGAGATTTCGCGCGGACACGCAGATCAAACATTTTCCACCCAGTCTGTCCAGGGCTTCCCTACAGTAGGCCCTCATTCGAAGACGCCTCTCGGTTCAGCAAAGAATGGCCGCCGTCTTCGAATGAGGTACCTCCATTCCTCCACTCTCCGGGCGCTGCGGAGGTTAGGGCGGGAAAGGTGTGAGAGAGAGCGACACCTAATAAACCTATCGCATAGGGGTATCGCTGGGCTGTGCTGTGCACGCTGTCACGAGCAGGGGGTACCTACGCTAGGAACGTTACCATCAGAAATACTGAAATTTCGCGTAGTCTCCACTTAAATTCATTTTAGATTTCTGAAATATTAATATGGGCTCCATTTCACGCACGTTCACGAGTTTTACTACAACGGACTAGTGTGCCTGACGGGAGGGGATAGCGCCAGCCGGCCGGCCGCAATACGCCGCACCCGAGCATAGCGGTAGGGGAGGGAGGTCGCTGGTTCGCGCCACTGACCGAGACAGGTCGGTGGAGGGGGAACCTCGCTCGAGTTCGCCCGGCGGGGAGGGGACCCCGGGTATCTTCGACTGAGGCGTCTTCGAATGAGGGCCTACTGTACCGCTTAGCCATGTTGCTAGGGGTCTTGGACCACGCTCAATCGAATAAAAACGACAAAATCGGAGTAACTCGACCCTGACCAGTTCGGTGGTTTGGCGTGGAGTGTCTCCTTACGGAAGAAATCGTGATTATTTTTATCCGCCGGATAAAGGCGTGAGCGCCTATCCAAGCCCGCCCGAGGTAACGCATTGCACTTTTGACCCGTCGCTGTCGCCCTCGGGTCTCAGCCGTGCTGATCTCCGTTCTTAGCAGCGCACCGGGGCCTGAAGACCACGCGTGTCCCGCCCGTCATCCAGGACGAGATGGCGAAGGAGACGGGGAAGTGCGCTGGGCTGTCGTGGCCGTCGCCGGCGGGGTCCACGCAGAAGGCGAGCACGACGGAGGCCACCACCGTCTTGATGAGCGCCATGGCGTACTGCGCTCCGATGCAGCGCCGGGGCCCGCTGCTGAACGGCAGGTAGGCGTAGGGGTGGCGGCCGGCGGCCCGCTCCGGCAGGAAGCGGTCCGGGTCGAACCGGAGCGGGTCCTGCCAGTAGCGAGGGTCCCGGTGCGCTCGCGGCACGTTGATGAAGATGGTCGAGTGCTTCGGGATGGTCTTGCCGGCGAGGACCAGCTCCTCGCTGGCGGTGCGCGCCGGCATCGGCACGGACGGGAACAGCCGCAGCGTCTCCTTTATGACGCGCTCCGTCACCTCCAGCCTGGCGGGCAGCGGATTAACGACTGTCTCACATCTGCCCGGTGCTCCTCAATAAGCTGTCGGGATGGGGCCACTGGCTGCTGTGATGTTACTAGGGATGCACGATAAGTATCGATATTATTGAAATATCGATATTTTCTCCCGATATTTCGATATTGATATATCGATATGGCTTGCAAACCGATATGGCGATATATCGATATTTTTAATTAATATATTGAAGGTATTTGGAGAGAATACTGAAGATATTTGGAGAGAATATTGGAAATATATTTAGATAATATTGCAGATATTTTTGGAGAAAAGATATCAGTCGCGCTCCCGCTGTGCAGAAAAAATGGCCTCGCACACAGTATCTCCGTTTGTACCGCCAAACTACACAGTACATCCTCTGTAATTGCTTTTGTTCCGCTCGTACCTTGTTTCCAAATGGCTTTTTTGTATTGCAATTCCACCTTCTCTACCTGGCGACGTTTTTAGATTTTGTGTATTGCGTCAAATACCAGTATTTATTCTGAACAATACATTCGTTTGTCCACTTTCTGTAACAGTTTCTCGCTAACGTCCGACAATATCGATATATCGCAAATATGGATATATTTTTTCGATATTTTCGATATTATATCGCAAGGCATTTGATATTATCGATATCGATAATATCGATATTTTTTATTCGATATGCATCCCTAGATGTTACCTTGCCAGGTGGTGCGTGCCGATACCCTTGTCGGATCCCAGGACGCCCTGGACTTCCTGCAGGATGCTCTCCTGCAGGTCCGGCCGCACCGACAGTACTTTGAAGGTCCACGCCATGCAGGACGACGCCGTCTCCACGCCCGCGGCCGAGAAGCCCACCAGCTCGTCCCGGATGTCCTCGTGTGCCAGCTGCGCCCGCTCATCCAGCAGGACGTCAATGAGGCCGCGCTGCACATTAGGGCGACCCCCGCTGTGGCAACAATCGGACACGGGTCACTCGACGCCGCCCCACCTCACCCTGCTTACATACGAGGGACTCAAATTCGCATAAGGTCAGTGCAGGCTAGAAGATAACACTTGAGGAGTGGGTGAAAAAAATCACACTTTTGAAACGTTATTTTTTGAGTAATCGAGCAAAGTGGGCGAATCTCTTTAGTTTTAAAGTTTTTCTTTCTCTTAGCTAAACCAATTCAGGATGAATTCCGGTGGCAAGCGGTACTCAGCGACTTGTAGTTTTCGTAGCTGCTCGAGTCTGATTTTATTTTCTTTAAAATAATGCAGCTAGCGGGGTTGCGGTTTTATTCTTTCCCGCATTGTCAAGTCTCACGAAATTGTCTTTCCCTCCGTTGTTTACAAGTAGTGCATGTTGAACATTGCTGCCTTACTGCGATTATGTGTGAATCTCCGACCCCATATGATCGGAACTCATGTTTAGACGCAATAACTTTGTCTCAAATGTTGATAAGCAAAGTTGGAAAAACGTGAGTTTTTTCACCTGCACTGACCCTAATGTGGGTAAAGATCTGCGCGAGTGACCCAAGGACCTATTGAGAAGTTACCAAAGTCACATTTTCCGCTGGCTCTCGGAACCTTCCCTTGCCGGCTTGCTCGAAAACATCTCTTCGGCAGAGGGGAAGAAACCGAGAGGGGGCTTTCGACTATACGAAGATCGCAATTCTTTTCAATGTCCGCACACGCGCAAACAACACACAAAGCCATCTCCTTGAACGTGTATCACTAGTGATCCGGAATCATGACAACGCTCAAACGAATACGAAAAATGTCACATTCGGTTCAACGTGACTCGCAAGAAAGACAGACGCCTGACTATTGCTCAAACGTATGTGACACCACACTCCTAGGAACGTGACAATAGCGTGACGTCACAATTCTATATTACGAGTGCATACGCTCTAGTGTTCGGATATTCGAACCCGCTACAGTTGATGCTGGCACCCGACACCAACAAAATAACGCGAAGCTTCACTCACCTCCGCAGCTCTGAGCTGCCGAGGCCACCAGTCGGCCCGACATCCCCCGCGCCGAGCACCTTGCGGCGCCGCTCTACTGCGGTGTCAACGAACTGGTCTATGAGGCACGCCACGCCCATTTCCCGCCCAGTCACGTTGAGGAAATAGAGGGCCCTGCGCAGCGTCTTAGGCTGAGCAAAAAACAAGACAGAAGGTCAGTCCAGGTAAAAAAAAACACGCTTTTGCAACTTCGCTTATCACTATTTTTGACAATGTTATTGCGTCTAAACATGAGTTTTGATCATATGGGGTCGGAGCACCGTAAGAAACTTCTTTCGAAATTTCCAAAACATTTAGAATATAAAATTTCAAGATCATTCTTTAAAAATTTCCAAATATAAGTTTGACTTTTTCCAAAAAAAAAATAGAAACAAGATTTTTGTAGCTAGAACAGTTAGTAATTGTACAGAAATCGAATATAACGTGTTAAGACATAATTTGGATTTTTCCGGTCAAATGTTAAAAATTTCCAAAAAATTGGGGTAGAAATTTTCTTAACGATTGTTTGGAAATTTCACAAAAAGTTCCTTACAGTGAGTGAGCTTGACGTGTAAAGGCACCAAAGCACTTGAGCGTTTAAAATGCATTACTTGTAAACAGCTGCGGGAGAGGCAATTTCGTGAGACTTAAAAATGCAGGTAAGAAAAACCGCACCTCTGCCAGCTGCATTATTAGAGGCAATAAAGTCACTCGTGCAGCTATGAAAATTACACCGCGCTTTTTACATCGCTGAGTACTGCTTGCAACAGGAAACCATCCCGAATCGGCTTAGCTGAGATAAAGAAACATTTTAACCTTAGGAAGATTTGGCCTCTTTGCTTGGTTACTCAAGAAAAAACGTTTCTAAAGTGTGATGTTTTCACCCACTCCTTAGGTGTGATCTACATTAAAAAAAACAAAGATGGAGGTCTCGTCTATAATGCACAAAAAATCAAGCTGGTCTATCGCTCCGTCAAACCTCCCTGCCTTACAGGAATCCCAACTCCGCAGACGCAGCTCTTTAGGAGGCGACATGCAGGCACAATGGAGTAACGGGCCAGATTCAGCCGTACCAGGAATATACGGGTAGTCCATGCGTGCGAAGTGGGGGGCCTCGCGTCTGCGTCCCCGTTCCACTCTAGCAAGGTTCGCACGAAGGCGCTGGCAGCTGTGCGCGTCACTGCCGCGTGAATGTCCTCTTCGACGCCGTGGCGTAGGCGCTGAACCAGGGCATCGCCCTCGTCCCGGAAGACGTCCTGATAGCTGCGAATCACGCCCACAGCTTTTTACTATCCGTCGTAGAAACGTTTTGGCGGTGATGCTCACCTATAGTTTCGGGAAGGGCGGGGGGGGGGGGGGGGGGGGAGTTTCAACATACCCTACCTAGTCGGGTACGTGCAGGTACGTGAAGCACCACGCAGGCTTTGCCCCCCCCCCCCCCTCCCCTCTCCGAAAGCAACACGTTCATATTTTACGTAACACGCAGACCAATCGTTTTACTGAAGGTCCTTTCATCCCCGCGCACGAAACAAAAGTGTGTGAAATGCAGAGGGCGTTCCTAAAATAAGTAACGCGCCGCTGGCGACAGTCGTATGCGGAGAATTTTCATTTGAGTCACGGAGGTGGCCTGCCAGTGACGAGTCCCATGTCAGAAGGGCGGGTCATCTGACAACATATTTTTGATTTCTCTCTTGCTAGGGAGGTTTGTTGGTCTTGGACAAGAAATATTTTTTTGTAGAAATTTGTTTTTGTAACATTGAGAATGTTTCACGTGAAAATCTGTGTTGACGTCGTCTTCAATTTCCATGAAAATTTGACGAAAGCATCTCAATACATGGTACTACTTTCCCTTGAAAACGGATTTTTCGGTGAATTAAAAACTGAGCGTGTGACCGTAAAGATGTCATCTACGCTTCCCCTTATTATAGCGCGGGCTGCCCGAGCTATATAAAGCGGGCTGTATGACATGGCCGACATAGCGATCCCTCTGCAGCACAGCGTACCAGACCAGTGCCGCCGCAGGTCCATACGGCCATAATACTTGTGTGGGTTTTTTTTATCGATTTCACTATTTTTTTTTCAAATTACAATATTTTGAGGTTAACTCATTTTCCTGCCGGAAAGTTATGCACGTCTTCATTTTTCCTGCGTGGTGATTTGCTTTTATTTAAGAGGGAGGGGGGGGGGGGGGCACAAGAGGGAGGGAGGTGCGTCATAAAGTGGCCTAAAATCGGTCACGTCGTCAGTGAACGTCCCGCTCTGATCGCAGAAGCTGCCCTCACCCGTCAAGAACGCCGTGCTGGAAGGCCGGTTGTACGGTTCTGCGCCGGTCTCGCCACTTGATGCCGTTAAGCTTTGGAAGTCCTGTTGGGAAGAAGTCGTAGAAACGCGACTTGTCCTGTGTGGACTTGCCACGGACCACCTCGCGGATGTCGTTCGGGTCGCTGACGACAAGTATAAAGTGGCCCGGCACTCGGACGCGGATCATCCCGGCGTGCTCGACGCTCAAGTCGTGGAGGCGCTCAACCACGTTCCGCCTTAACACGCAGTAGAACACGGACGGCTGCAGCGGCACTTCATACACGCCCTTTAAGCCGACTGGACCGGCGGCGGTGCGACGCGGTTGTTCGGGCTGTTCTCAGAGGGAAAGGTCTTAACTGAACCCATCAAGGGGCAGATGGAACCGCGGCCTCAGCATCTGCCTAGCGTCTCATGTCTATTCGGCTGCAGGTTGGCCGAATATTTCGATTTGACTGTCCCCGAGAACATGCAATGGCAATTTAGTTAGCGTCACGACAGTACACACCGTTAAACCTGAAGGCAGAACACCATCATTGATCCGATTTAAGGCATTAGCAACATGCATATCAGGAAAAGTCGGTAAGAGGCACCTTAACATACTGCAAAAAACGGGTGAACTTTCACGTTGGTTATTTTAGCTATGTCTTGCTTAAAAACACAACGTTTAAGTAGTGTGTCGCTCCCACGATAACACACTGTCATCGTAAGTGTAATGAATTCAATACGCATAGCTGTGATGAAGATCGAAGTGTGATTAGTCAAAAATACTACACCTGGAGTAGTATGTCCCTTTAAAACCAACCCACAAATTTGACGCCGCAATTAATTTCTTTTTTAACTTTTACTATGTTGTTGGAATCTTAAATTAAAATTTTGGTCGCAATCGGTAAACATTTACCCGAGCCACAAGCGCATTTGGTTGTTTGATAAATCGATGAGATTTTGAAATGCTGTCATTCGACTGCTGAGTTCGGGCGGTCTGAGAATGCACCCCGAGCTGAGTCCAGCCGGAGGATACACCCTGAGACACCGACCCGTGGCGGGAAAGCAAAGTTAAAGTCGAAAAACTGCTTCTTTGCCTAACGCTTGTACTAAAATGTAGTTAAGACCTTTATGGCACGACCAAAACTGGACCGATGTTAACAAACCTTTTGGGATATAAACTTACTGCAAAACAAAAAAATTCCAGCGCCAAAACCGCTGAGTGGTCCTCGGGGGCCAGGATTTCCAATGTTAAAAGCAGGTTAACGATTTTATGAACGTAAAAAAAGAAAGTATTCGGTTGGAACCGGGGTCTATCTGTCCGGCGATTCAACGCTTTACACAGTGCGGCTACACCAACATTGTACGAAAAGGCCGTCCGTATGACTGTCACAAGCTGCGGCGCCGGCCTGCGGGCCACGGGACGCCGAACTGGGAAGCCGAGGCAACAATAACAGAATATTAAAATTTATTGAAACGATATTTAAACGCGATACAACTAACCTTGGTAATGCATTGAGGCAAATCACAAATTTGCAATTTTTTAGGAGTCATGAACCTTCTGATATTTTAACCGACGACAGCACATTTGCTTTTCACAAGACAATGACGGCCGCATGGCCGCGGCCAGCCGCGGCGCGCGGGGCCCGCGGGGCCTGCTAACTTGCCAACAATGGTTTCAGAAGGGAACTCAGAGGGGAGAAACTGATGTTATTTTTATTATGATTTGAACACTTGTACCTGATGTAATTATAAGGTGGCATATGATATAAATATATTTTTGACAGTTTTTAGTTCATACAGATACAGTGATGGTAATGTGGATACGGAGAAGTAAAAATGTGCAGAGGGGAGGGACGTAGAAGCTAGAGAGGCTTGAGAGTGGGAACCCCTTTTAATGTAAACTTTGAATTTTTCGATCTGAGCTATTAGGATTTTTGGAATGAGAGTTTGTAATTTATTTGATGAAAATATATTATGTTAAAACTTATGCAATAGATATTAACGGTGAATGAAAAAAATATTGAAACCTAGGAATAGTAAGCGTGGTGAGGGAACTCATAGGCTTTGAACGGCAACAATGGTTGGGAGGAGGAGAGAAGAAGCGTGAAAGTCGCTGCAAAGGGCTCCTCGCTCCGCTCGGACCCAAAAATCAGAAAATCTGAAGTTCACAAACTTCCCCCGTAAAGGGACACCCTAACCTGGCGCTGCCATGACCATTGCAGTGGTCATTATCGCAGCCAAACGTTTTTGGCTCTATCACACTTAGCTGCAGTGATCATAGAAGTTGGGTCTTCATTGCAGCTAAGTGTTATGAACTCATCACACTGGTAATTCAGGAATGTGACATCGCGCTCAAACGAATGTGAAAAGTGTCATATTCCTTTGAGTGTTGTGTCACATTCATTTAAACGTGATGTCACATTCCTAGATTACCAGTGCACAGTTGGGATTACGGTGGATCTAACTTGGCAGCATCCTTTTAAACCTGTACTCGGTGCCTTAAAAACTTTCATAAAAAGTGCGGCGGCAGGGGTAGCTTGCTCAATATCTTGCAATATTCGTTCTGACAAATGTTAACGTTCGTCGCACCGGTTCTGCCCAATCATCCCGAACCGGAGCCGCGTCGCGTACTTCGGCACCCGCATCCCGTAGGTGCGCGGCCATTGCTTTATCACTTAGCGGACGGTTACCTGCCAACGAGGGACAACGCGCTCCCCAGGATGGGAAGCGATGGCGGCCCAGGGATGGCCAGCTCCAGACGGCGTAGCCTCTGGTAGCGGGCCAGCCAGTTAGCGAGCGAAGCCGCCAGCAGTGCGGCGACCGCTGCCAACAGCAGCCCCACGAACTCCATGGTCTAAGGTGCGCGAAGATTTTATTTACTGCTTTTCGTGGCTCAGGACGAAAGACTCTGTCTCCCGAGCGGCAGGGGCGGCGATTAATGAGGCAGCAAGAGTTTGTTGAACGAGCGAAGGTAAGTCACCCTGCCAGTACGTTATCAAGCCGCAAGCAAAAGGAATGACGAGGTGTGTTATCAGCGTACGACGAGGAAATACACCCAAATAAGGCCATTTCTAAAGTAAGCTCATTGTACTTCTACAAAAAAAAATCGGGCAGGAATGATCCTAGTCATTTCTAAGATAAAGACACAAGAGACTTGCACCGCGACTGAAATCAGGCGTCCACGTATACTGCTCATCAAAATTAGCGGCGCACTTTTTGCAGAAGCTGCGACTTCGTTTTTAGTCAGCATAAAGATTTGATCTTTGGAGGTGTGCTCTAAGGGCCCACCTGCAAAGCCCCAAAGGGCGAACTCCGCGTCACGTCGTGTCACCAGTAGCGATGCGTAGCGAAAAGACTGATGAGCGCTACTGGGGCGTGGTGGTTCTGAGAGCGCACTGCATCGTCTACGGGTAACGGCGCGGGCTCGAGACCCGCCGGATTAGGTTTGGATTTGCGAATATTTAGGCACTTCTTCGGGAGAGACGTCATAATAGAAATGAGAGCGGGAGGGGGAGGGGGGGGGGGGGCTCGCCACGGCCAAGGCTGCCGTAGACTTGACCGTGACCAACGGTCAAGGCTAGCGTAGATTTGATCGTGACCGAGGTCATGTGAGAATAAAGTAACTTGATTTAGGGAAAGGATTGAAGAAAAAAAATCAAGGCTTAGCCTAGGCTTGATCGAAGAAATTATTTCTCTGGGTGCAATATTAACTTCTAGTAGCCTGGAGGAAATGAAATGAGGCAGTGACTAAATTTGACCTGAAAATTTTGTCAGGCTCTCAGAAAAATCACGATAGTGCATGTTCGATTCTTTCCCCTACCCGCTCTCTTGGGGGGAAAGGGAACACTCGTGCGGGGAAACGTGAACACCAGCCTTACATGTTCTTGGCCTTGGCCTGCCGATCCCGACGGGCGGAACCCTGCGGGGCTAAGGCACTTTCAGAAGAGAAGAAATGCGAAAGAAAAACACTTTATTAGTGAAAGGAACAAGCCGGCTCGTCCCACCGTGGGGGACTTGGCCAGTCTAATGGTGAGACGAGGTGGCTGCATCCACGTCTACATGTCTACGATATCTCGTGGGAGCCACTAGTCTACATACTCCCCGTATGCAGATGATCTATTGAGATCCTACGTCAGAGAGACCGCGCAGAAAGCTGAACCAGGAATGCATTCCCTGCTGGAAGGTGTGCCTGTTTAACTTTGCCACAACTGACACCCTGAGGACATAACTGCGTCCCTGCGCTGCATGCATCACACCCAGGCGGAGGCGGCGGTGCACGCTCGACTCCTCCAGCCAGGGACCGCAGTAGGCCTGAAAGCACGATTTCAAAATTAACATAGGGCGGTCATTCTTCCACACAGGTGTCGCACGGAAAATGGCAGAGTGGTTCAAAAAAAAAGTTGGGGGGGGGGGGGACTAGTGGCTGTTATGGTTCTTCCAGGCATGAAAAGGGCTTACACAAAATTTGAGCGAACTCCGACTTCATTCACCAGGTGCACAAGGGCATATTGGTTTCGACGTTCGGCGGGCTTGCCTGCCTCTGCTCCCTATGTGTTAAGCTCCAGTGATGACAGTCTGGTTGCCAGTGATCGGTGCTCAGTGGACATGTCCATTGGGGTGCCTCGTTTCACTCTTCAACGCTTTGCCCCCCCCCCCCCCCCCCCCCCCCCCCCCCCCCCCCCCCCCCCCCCCCCCCCCAACTTACGCGGTAAGACGACAAAAGTTTCCAAATATTAGCTGCCCTTGTTGTGAGGACTTTTCATATCTGTAAGATTCATAAAATCAACTAGTCTAAAAAAAATGTTTTTTTGAACCACCCCAATGGACAGAGCGTACCAGGAATGTCCACGGTGTCACAGGAATGAACATGGACCGTAACAGGAATAGATACTATCGGTCTGAAAAGTTTTAAACCTCCTAGCAGCGCCCTCTGCGAGGCACCTGGGTGATACAATCTCGGGCAGCCCGCCATCTTGGGAAGGGGTCTGGGCCTGGTATTTCCGGCAAAAAGCCCCTTTTTTGTGATTTCGTTGGTACAACTAAGGATTAGTTTGCCCCAACAAAACCTTAGTTGTCCCCACGAAATCATAGTTCCTTTAACTAAATTTTGTGCTTGCCTCAAAAATTAACGAGCAAGTTAGTAAGGCCAGCTAATCTTTTATTTTTCGTGAATTCCTTAAGTGGGTACCTCATGAGAGCGCCACGGCGCCCCTACATCCGTAAAATCCCTGTCGAATTTCAAAGAGACGCGCAAGACGATCCTCTGGTGGGGCGCTGTGGTACAGTGCTGCCAGAAAAGTAGCCCAAACACACAGGTGTCAAGATTGTACCTACCTCCGTCTGCGTACTAGGCAACCCGTTGTCATGGATGTCAATAGTTTGCCTAGTAGGCAGGCGGAGGTAGGCATAATCTAGACACCCGTGTGTTGGGGCTACTTTTTGCGTACTTTGCTGGCAACACTGCCGCGATATCCCGTCGTGAAATGCTTCCGTCGAACTTTCGACGGGCTTTTTCGAAGAAAAGGCACATGTCTGTTAATCCGTGTCCATTCCTGTTACCCTTTGTGTCCATTTTCAACTGAGTGAGTTGTAAGATATCATTTCTGTACCACAGGGTCACGAAATGTCTTGGCTGTTCCTCATCTCCTGTGTCACCACCTTCACTGATCCCAGGCCGCCCATACTCGTAATGCATGTCCGTGTACTCGGCATTGGTGTAACGCGGCATGTTGAACTCGCCCCAAAGACGACGCGCCGGTCTGTCAAATCGTTCTGGCCTGCCGGGGCAGCCGTGCCGAGCATTGCCGCTCTGCCAGCACCGTCAGCCCGCCCGCTGGCGCTCGCTCACCCCGCCCGCTACGCTGCGCCACGCCGCTCCAAGGCAGCCTGCCGGGTGGGCTGCCTACCTGCCGGCGCCAAGTCCGCAAATCTAAATTTCGCTCTAGCGGGCGTAGTTTTCGTTTCCGACCCCAAGTGTCCCATATCAAATTACTCGTCTGTGTCCCCTCTATACGCCCCCGAAATGTTAAGCATTCGAAAAAACTCACCCTGTAGTATCAATATAAGTTTTTCCTCGAGTACTCATCCGAAACCTTTCATGCTGGGTAAAAAATGAAAGTTCGTGATGTCCTCTCTTATTTCCGAGTACTGATTTGCTTCTTTCTACACTTTCTGATGGTTGAAACTCGTGTTATCGAACCGTGAAAAAAAAAAATTGGGAGACGTTTTTGGCTATCTTCTTAACGTTTCCGATCCGTATTCCGGTAATTGCGGCGCTGCTGGCCAACGTTTGCTAAAAAACGAAGTTGCAATACCACTGCCGATGACGTTCGAACATATGAAGACTGTCATCGACTGCTGCTCACTTCAAAATCAAGGAAACACACGTTAATTGCGTATTCGGCGTAATTTCTTCGGAACTACCTACTGCATTTTGATTTAAATGCAGTTGTGAATGCAGTTGATGTTGCAGTACTGAATGCAGTTCGTTCTCACTGCAATCTGAATTTTCTCATTTTGTCGCGTTTTATGAGATTTGTTCTATTTGTTAGGGTTAGCCGCTGCGCGTGGAGCGGCTGCAATGCGCACTCCACGAGTCGGGGTGGGCTGAGGTCAGCGATTTTGATCATTACATAAATATGTACCACGGGACACATCTCGAGTGACTTGAGGCGGGGCCTCCGCAGGCGCCGCCGGCAGCCTAAGCTGCTTGTTCTTTTCGGATACAGATTAAGAAGTCTACATCTCCATTGGGTCCGTTTTTTAGGCACGGAGTGAAACGGAGTTGCCTTATCGTCTCACCCCGAACTAGACTTTTTTTTTCTATGAAGCAAGTACTCTTATGGTAAAATTGAAACGACATAAAATTTCAAAAATCTGTCTTACAAAATTGTGCGTATCATTGCCACAAAGACGTCTGTCAAGTTTTCACATTCGAAAAACATCGCAAACTCGCAAAAAAAACGTTTTGAAATTCAGCTTTCTCACTCCACCCACATTGGAGAGAAAGGGATGGAGCTAGCCTGGTTCGGCTCGTCAGCTGGCTGTCTCCGTCATCTATCCTTTTCACTTCCACGGAATAAGGCATGCCTTCCTCCTTTTTTGTGAAGCAGCCCACATTGTTGATGTGCCGAGCCGAGCCGGGGCAGGCCGGGGCCCCGAGCCACAGAGGAGTCCCCCGGTGCCGGCGGCAACAGTGCGACCGCCTCGCAGGAGAGTTAGGCCCGCCCCGCGCATGAGAATGTGAGCGGTCCGCTACCTTCAAGCTCTACTCTAAACCTACCGTCTTCCACTCGAAGGAAATTCAAACCGCGCCACAACTTAGACGACGCCCGAAAAAAATCCTTATTTAAATTTTAACAAGGCTCAAGTTAAATTGAAATGAAATTTAAACTAAATTCAGATAAAATTTAAACCTACTTTACATCAAATTTAATTCTGAATTTCAATCAAAATTTAATTTTACTCGAATCAAACCTAAATTAAACTTGAATCAAATTGTTAATTATTAATTTAATTTGCTTCCGTACACTCCGGGACTACCAGTATCTCACGAAGTGGGATAGTATTTTTTAAAATTGCAACCGTTCTCTACAGGCGGAATCATGTGACTGACCTGAAAAGTGACGCCTGCTTTTGCGGAAGACATCCACTGACCAGCTTCGCACATGGGCGCAACGATGACGAAAATGAAGGGGATAGAAGAAAGAGCGAATGTGTCGACCTGGCCCTGCGTCACAGCCTGTGGAAAACATTGACGCAGCTGCAAGCTGCACCCTAGCTGCATGTCCACAAAGCCCCAGGAATTCGCAATTGCCAAGATTCTACTAATTGATATAGTAGTGGGCTGAGGTAGACTAGAGAGCAGCTCCATGCTAAATCGACGGGTGGGTCGGATTCGATGGTCTCAACCTCATCTCGGTCGGGCTTTCATTACGTTCAGCGTGGTCCAAAACCCCTAGAAACAGAGTTTTATTGATATAGCTCAAACCATTCACTTTCTAATTTCTAAATAGGTCTGTTAAACAAAACCAAACGGGCTTGATCTAAGTTTTTTTCATCTCAGCTAAATAATTGTTATCGTAAACATTCCTTCGGGGTTTTGACTAAAGTGGATGACTTGAGGAAAAAGTTTCAGGGGAATCGGTCACCATGTTACCAAGGTAACTCAAGCTACCAAGTCTATCGAAAGTCTCGATACAGGGCAACTCCTTGAAAGTCAGGTTCCATGGGCAAGTCAAATGCTCACAAGTTTTTGATCGCCTACAGCCAAGGATCATACCTGCTAAGTTTCATAAAATTTGGAGTTAAATTTTAAGTTTCTATGTTTAATGTTGATTTTTGTCAAATTTGTTGACTATTTAAGGTGTAATTATTAAATTAGAGGGCTCAAATTGGTTTACAATTTTACGATATTGCATCCCTATCAGTCTATGATAGTCGGTAGGGTGTCAAGCCGTGTCTCGTTAAAATTATCCATCCCGTCACAAATTTTTTACTATTCATATTTAATGAGGTTAACCAAATATGTGAAACCGACAAATTATAAAAAAACTGAATGGTTTCAGCTAAATTTAAAAAAAATGTTTCTCGGGGATTAGGACCATGCTAAATCGAATGAAATGGCCCCAAGACTATCGAATCCGACCCATCCGTTGATTTACCGTGGAAGTGCCCAGATTTTAATTAAGAGGAAAGCGGACCACTGCTGTTTTCGGGCTCTGCGGGTCGATTTTGAGTCGTCTTCTAACGGTCGCCAAGGGCCGTGCGGTGCGCGTCGCCCCCCGCCGCGCCGGGGCCCGGCCGTCCTATTGTATTGGCAGATTACCACTTCTTAACCTTTTGAACGGTGAGACTGGCGTGTCCCTTAATGTGGTTATGCTTATCTGCTTATCGAAACGAACAGAATAGCGTTAAGAAGTTAATTCTAGCCCGTTCCGTTCAGAAATTAGAATTATATTGGCACCGGTTGTATTTATTTCACGTGCTGCTAACTAGCGAACGGAATGAGGTACAACCACTGGCCGCGGACAAATATCGACGGATAAACAAAAGAATTATCTAGAGAATGCCATCGGGAAATATATTTCCGTTGCTGTGGGGACCTGACCAATAGCTCAAAGTCTCGGCCGTTTTTCGCAATATCAGAGTGGTTCAAAAAATTATTTGAACATACCGGTATTGAGATCGAACCTCTAACTGCTTCCTTTCAAAATTTGAAGTCAACATGTCGTACGGTTTAGCCGTGGCAATCGTTAGTGGACGACTCAAAATCGGCTCGCAGAGGCCGAAAACAGCAGTGGCCCTCTTTCCTCTGAAGCCCCGTCCCTGCCCCTCCTTCAAGCCGAGGTAGGTCTCAGTTCCGCTGAACTAGTCCAGGAAAAAAGGTTTACCTTTACTCCTTAGTTGACAAATTTTAGCTGCTAACTTCGCTCTAAACCCATAATTCAGCTATGCCACTAAAATATTTTAGCAGCATTCGCAAAGGAAATTGGCCAGAAAAAAAATGTTCTGGCTGCTAATAAGTTAGTTGGGCACCTAACCCTTAGCTGTAGAAACCTTTAGATGCCCCTGGTAATCCAGGAATGTGACACGTCTCACATTCCTTTGAATGTCGTGTTACATTCGTTTGTGAACGTCACACGTCACATTCGTTTTATTGTGGGTAAGAAGGGCGCCCGAGTCACACACGCACGAGTGTGACACTACATTCCGATGCATGTGACGCTGGCCACATTCATTGGAACGCGTAATGTGACATTCCTGGATTCTCATGCTATCGCCTGTGCAACACACAGCTGTAAGGCGGTGTGTCAGTGTACACAGGTCTACTGAGCGGTTGTGATAGGACGTGCCCATAACAACAGGTGGCTTGAGACTGAAGGTCCCTGCCGGGAAACCGACCTGGGTTGGTAAAGCGTCAGTTAAGCTAAATGTTTCCATCTATACGTGCTTTTACCCTACTTCTCAAATATCGAAACATTTAGACAGCATTTTTTTTTTCGCCGTAACAACATTTTTGCCTCACAAAAACTTTTCTTAACACGTAATTTAAAATATCAAACGCCAGGTGGCTTCTGGACCAAAGCGGCGGCCTTGTACTGTCCCCTTTGTTCCTGCATCCCCGAGCTTCCGTGTTAAACAGGTGCTATAGAGCGGGACTGGCACCGAGTTTTGACGGTGGGACGGACCAACTTGTTATCTCTCCGCGTGCTATAAGGCAAGACTTCGGTGGGCACAGCGCTACGCACCCATACTGTGGCAATGAGAGGCAGCACTGTCGGGGAGACGAGTATATGCCAGACATTATCTGCCAGCGTCCTGTCGAGCTGCTGGTAACGCCGTGACACTGCACTGTGAAGGGAAGCCAGGGCCTGCAGGCACGGTCTGATCTGTGGAAAACGCCGTACCCTATTTTCAAATACACAGGAATAGGAATGTGACACGCGATTAACGCAAAGAAGCGTACGGCAGAAACCGCGTCGTAGCGCATCACTCTTCGCTCGCCGCGAATCCCCGTTCTGCCACTCCACGCCTGGCGTATGCGCACGCCTACCTTGGTATACATGTGGCTGTCAACTGACGCGTAGGAACCGGGGGGGGGGGGGGGGGGGGGCAGTCGGTCTGTGCGACGCCGCCTACAAATCTCCTTACACCACATTTCACTGAAACGAGTCGTTTTCTTCACTCAAACCGACCGCTTTACGCACCACATTGTCATCGCAAGTGTGATGAATTCAATTCGTATAGCTGTGATGAAGACTAAGTAGTGTGATTAGTCAAAAATACTACCTGGACCTGCAATGACCATTGCAGTTGGATCTTCATCACAACGTATTGGGCTCATCACATCACACTTAGCTGCAATAAACATCGCAGTGGGAGCTTCATCGCAGCTAAGTGTGATGAACTCGTTACAGTTAACTGTGATTAGAGAAAAATACAGCAACTGTAGCAGACATGGGGTTTTATCACAGCTGGAGTGTGACTTACATCACACTTGGGATTGCAGTGCACACCTAAATGAAATTTACTTAAGAAAGTTATACTCGACAAGCCACAATTATGTTGTCTGTGTGTGCGTGTGTGAATGTGCTAGTATAAATGACTGGACAAGGTAACCGGCATGCGTCGTTTAAGATGTTCTGCCGCAAGGTTACGAGCGTGTGGCCTCATCGCCCAAAGAGAAAACTGACTGTTTGACCCTGGAGGGTCTCATACGACCCTCTACAAACTCAAGAGTGTGGTAACACGCTATTCGTAATGTGTGATGGGCGCCGCAGTGAAGGAAGAGTGTGATGGGCTACTGCGCTTTAGGAAAAGCGTGGTGCGGCACCACACTCTTGTAAGAGTGTGATGGGTACCAAGCTCTTGCTATGATCTCTATGTAAACGCATGGGACCGCAGTGAAGTGTGTGGCACCGGCACCGTCACACACCCTTACAAGAGTGTGGTGCCTCAC
Source organism: Megalurothrips usitatus (assembly GCA_026979955.1). Lineage (NCBI taxonomy): Eukaryota > Metazoa > Arthropoda > Insecta > Thysanoptera > Thripidae > Megalurothrips > Megalurothrips usitatus. The sequence goes on along the minus strand of CM049604.1, from coordinate 9,316,399 downwards.
CACTTATCCTGTGTGGTGACTATCGCGCTTTAGGAAAAGCTTGTTACCACACTTTTGGGTTTGTACAGAGGTGACAGCCACCGGCAGGCCAATGTAGGCGACCGCCAGGCCGTGTAGTGGCGGAACAGTAATTCGCGGTGAGCGAGGCCTGGCCGTGGTTTCATTCACGCTTACTTTGCTCAGGATTTGATACCACTACTGCGCCTACCTCCAGAGCCGCGCCGATAGCTCGGTGGAGTTCAGCCGTGCTGTCTGCAGCGCAGACGATAAAGTTCAGCACACTGCATGAACTCATGACACAACAGGCTACGGTGTAGCAGTACAAGGCATGCAGACAGGCCTGCACGCACAGGGCAAGGACACCGCTGTCGCCGCAAAGTAGCCGCGCGGCCGCGAAAACGCAGCGAGGCGCGGGCATCTGCAGCTGTGCCACGTCCACCAAGACGAGGGCGGCAGAGAAGTACCCTCCGTAGAACCGCAAGCGTCGTGTGTCGCGACTCGCGAACCTCGCCATGCTTTCCTACATTAAAGACTAGTGAGTGAATAATTCTGGAGATTCCGAACAATCAAATGGAAAATCTGCCTCCTCAGTTGTTTGTGACTCAGATGTCCATCTCTTCGAAAACAGGTATACGAATATATTCTATATTTTTGTTTGAATACACCTTTCGTATTTCCTACCCCATGGATAGATAATCCAGAACTATCCAAGCTTTTGCCGATTGAATTTCTCTCTCCTTCCAGGTGCCCACGCACACTATTCACACCAACAAAAACGAATTCGGTTTTGCGATAGGACGGCTCCTTCATGACCCTACCGGACGTTTTATGTAAGAGGGCGGAGTTTTCGTACTTGTTGATGCTTTTGGAACCCCCGTCACACTCTGCGGTGCCTTAGTAGTAAACTGATGCATAGATTGCCAAGATTTTACTCTTGACGGCGAGGGTGACATCGTACAAGTGCCGCCGGTCGCAGCTAACGGCAAGCTTGTTGACGTCAGGAAGGGCCCCTGTATCGATTAAACTTCCGCTGGCCTTATCAGGACAAGAGTAAAATCTTGGCAATCTATGCCTAAGTGTACTACCAAGGCAGCGTTCAAAGCGCCCCGCTATGATAAAAACCTAGCCCGGGTGGGTGGGACGCACTCTATGTGCAGGAGTCCTGGGTATGCAGGCATGTAGTAGAAACCCTTGCTGGGCACGCAAATACAGCATTTACGTGGTTTTTGCATTTTTAGTGGTTTTTGAGGGATTGGCGAGCACCCATGTCCCTCTTCTCCAGCCTGAGGCCAAGGGCCGGGCCCCTAACTACCCACCCGTACACTACTTTTCACAAGCAGACCATCTAGGCTGTCAGAAACCACGAATCAAGCTGAAAGAAACACAAAAAATCATACAAAAGCACGATAATACAAAAATCGATGTCTAGAGCGCACATGTGGGGCCTACATTGGCCAGGCGACACTGTAACCATTGCATTTAGTGTCACGGATGACCATCTGACCCAGAAACACCCACCCTGACACCTCAGAATGGGACGGGGGGTCCAAAAGCATCAAGTACGAAAACTCCGCTCTTATACTTAAAACGTCCGGTAGAGTCATGAAGAAGTCGTCCTATCGCAAAACCGAGGTCATTTCTGGTTTCAGCATTAAAAAATGAAACTTTTGAGTGCTATCCAAAAGATGAAATCAAAACGTCGAGTAGTACGACGCACCCTAATGAGGAGTTGCGTCCCGTACAAGGTCCTGTATGGAAAGACCTATGCTTCGTTTGCTGAGCCGCGAATTCAGTCTATTGCATGCAATTATTAATATAGCAGTATTGTTAAAATTTTGTAATACCTGTATTGCTAAAATTTTGCAATACTCTTGTATTACAATACGTTGGTTTTACAAAAAGCATTTCTAAATTGTTTTACAGCATGCATTGCTTCTGCTTATTATTATGTATAGCGTCTTGAAATACAGCGAATGTTAAACGAAAAATTTCTAAGAGAATTAAAAGGTCGATGATTCGTAGTGACGAAGATAATGTTTTAAGTATGTTCAGTTTCGGTAGTTTTCTCTGCAATTTCTGGCAATATCTGACTCTAAAAATTCATTAGCCGGACAATAAGTTTCTGAATCAAGCGGCTTTCACTTCAGTACCACTGATTCAAAGTCTATTCAAATCAAGGAACCTCTATTTTTCCCGGATGGGGCGTGTTCTTTCTCCGTTTACCTACTTTAGAACTTGTGGGGACAGCCGTCGCCACGCGGTCCGCTAAGTTTGCCGTGCTCCAGCACCAAGTCCGAAGCAGATCTCGATTTCGGTAGGCTATAAACTGCGTCATGAAGCACGTGTATGCCGACACGGCGAGGCGGATGCTTGCCATCGCCTCGAGGCCCGACTTTGCCATGGCAAGATCCACCGTGGAAAAGATCATGAGGAGGTTCGACAACACCATATTCATCTGCGCAGGGGAGAACACTGACACACTCCTCTATACTGTAGTCACTTCGGGCAAGCAGCAGGACTACCAACATGACTAAAGTGTTAGCAAGCGTAGATAAGGTCAGAAACTCAAATTTATTCAAGGTGAGTTGATATAGCCGCAAGTCATACATTATCACTGTTTCATGATATGCTCCTTGCACTTACAGAATTTCTCCTGAAATTGTGACAGGGCCATTTTCAATACAACCGGTTCGTATTCCATTATTTTGAAAACAAAACTATCCATACGAATCGTGTGATTGCGATAGGTAAACAGGTAAAAAAAGGTATTTCGTGGGTGATTTCCAGATAAAGCGTCACTGTTGAGTCTACGAGCTCGCAAAGCGATACCCTGTTGACTCGCAATCGGCCAAAAGTAAGTTAATTCGTGAAACGGAAGGGGGTACGTCCACCGTGAATTGAAGAGAAACGTTTGTTTCCCGATCGGGGTAACGCTAAAATGCTATACTCTGAAGAGCGATATTTAAAACGTCGCCCACAGTTAAAAACCTATTGGGAATTCCCGAAGTCCTCCGGAAACTTTTTTACCTACTGATCCTTTGTTTTTTTTCCAACGTAGGTTATATTGTCATTTGCCCATCTGGGAGCAAGACTGAAGAAAATTCAATAGAGAGGGCCTTGTATACCTTACCGAATAGGCACAAAATCATGCCTTAGAGTAACGCGTACTCCCTGTGATAAGGGATTTAATCTAGCGAATTTCTGAAGGTTCTCTGGAAATTTGCGTAGGACAGCCGTAAGTAAAACTACCAACTAGGCCTTCGTGTTTTCCCAGACATTTTTTTTAACAGTGAGAGCGACAGGGGTAAGGGGAGTAGCGGCGAGCGCGCCCTGCGTCTCTGCGGGCGAACGATGCGCGAACCAGGCGGGCGTTAGCGGAGCGTAGCGACGGGCAAGCTCAGGGAAGTGGTGGGGGCGACTGACTGGCGGCAGCGTTCGGGCGGCGAGCAGGGCGCGGTGCGCGCGTTCATTTGAACAGCCAAACCTCGGAAAGTAATAGTCCTGCCGACGCCGAATGTAACACTCGATCGGGCAAGAATAAGTCTATGGAGCCATATCGGTTTTGTTGTTATTGATGTGTGGGTCGCCGCGAAGAAGCCGCTCAAATGGGCCCGCTCGCTCCAGCCTTTGCCCCCCCCCCCCCCCCCCCCCCCCCCCCTACCCTACAGTACGCGCGGCCACTAAGGCGCAACGCTCCGCCACCGGCCCGGCGGTGCACGCATCCTGTCGGCTGAGCGGGCCCGCTGCTACTCCCCTTTCGTCCCTGACGCCTCCTAAAGAGCGAAAATTGGGGACACAATGTCGCTCCGGCAATAACAGTGTCGACTTATCACCATACTGAGTTTTCATTGTATTATAGTGCACTGGCATGTTCCACGTTCTCACACCACATTATTTTACCAAACTTTGCACTGTTTAACAGAAAATTATCATTGAATAATGTAACATCATTACTTAGTAACTTTTACAGCTATAATACAAGGTAGGCGTACGCCAGACCGCGTCGTGGCGTAACAGGCTTCACTCACCGCGAATCACTGTTCCGCCACTCCACGCCTGGCGCACGCCTACCTTGGCCTGCCGGCGGCTGCCACCTGACGAGTAGGATCCTGCAGGGCGAGTCAGTATGACGCCCTGCGGGCGCCACTCTCTCCGCACGGTCGCAAACACGCTCATGTTCTGCCTTCCGAACATATCAGCCTTTTCTTATCAATGGCGCTTAACCAGTCCTAACCTACCCTTACCTGCCCGAGCCTAGCCTACCCAGGCCCCTACTAACCTAACCTAACCGAGGGTAACCCACTCGCGTCACTGACCCGCCCCTCCACGACAGGCGCATGGCGCATACTGACTTTACCCAACCGGCGGATTTATAATTTTGGTCCACATGTGAAAATTATCTAAGAAACCGCTTGGGCTGCGGTGCCCCTGAGGGGAGGTTGACTCTGGTATGATGCAAGAAAGATGTGGTCTAAATTTGAGCTTTCTACGTCTAACCGTTCTCGAGAAATCGCGCGGACAAACAAACAGACAGACAAAACAATTTTGACCCAGTCGGTCCAGGGCTTCGCCGATCGAGGTATGGACCTGCACAATATCTCATTTTAATCGCGCTTCATTCCTCTTTCCAATGCGCTTTTCCGATTTTCAATAGCACCTCTGGTTTACTATTTCATTTTTAACAGTATTTCAACTTTCGCGAAAAATTAAGTCAACTGTTTACCTTACGCAATAATCCCGACATGTGCCAATATCAGGTTCGAAAATTTGTCGGGAATGATATCCCCTACCGCGCATCTCCTGCATTGTCAGAAAGCGCCGAATTCGGTACATTGCACATTGTACACCCATAACGGTTTACGGTTGCCGGCGACATTTCTTTGGCGAATAGACACAACCGAACGGGATGTGCTTTCCATCCAGAAATACGTCGTGGCCCGACCCTGATGGACGCTAGCATCAGAGAAGTGGACTTATCTCTTTTCGCAGCAGTGGCTTTTAGAAATAAGTTGAAGTATCTCATTTTGCAATTACGCGATATTTCGACACAAGTGGGCTTGTTTTCAAATTCAATAGGATATTTTAGACGCATGTTGAGATGACTCATTATTTCATATTTTCATATTGAGTCATTTCCAAATTCCACCGTGTTAGGAAGAGCTAACGAGAGGTGTCTCTTTTCTTCATCGCAACGCAAGATAGTAAGACAAAGAAACTCTCTAGGGCGCATGCATTATTGAGAAGTTTCTCATTTTTATACTTACTTGTGCTTTGTAGACCTTAGTCATGTTCAACATTTACTTTTTAAATATTAGTTTGCATGCAATTAGTTTCATTTCTCCTGAAAAATGACTAGAATTGAGTTACCCCCTCTCGCTTCTGCTCCATGGATCAGTTGTTATTCCAATTACATGGTTACACCGAAATTGTTCTGCTGGCCAGTAGCATCGCACTGAGTGCTGATAAGGGCGGGAAGTAAAGTCCGTAAATTTTTCGTCTTGTACGTTCATTCAAATCATCGCCGATTTCAAGGACACACATGTCAAAGGCACTGCTTGTTACCGTCGGTGCAATAAGAATTGTCCAGCCAGGGTGAATAACTGAGGTGCAAATAACGAAGGCTTCGCCTCGCATGGGGTGCTTTCAACAGCAGCCAAAGCCATCATGATGGATGGCGTCGGCTCTCCCGTATTTAAGAATAATCACCATATACTACACCTGAAGCTGCAATAACCACTGCAGTTAGACCTTCATCACAGCTAAACTTATTGGCTTATCGCACTTAGCTGCAATGAACTTCACACATAGAGCTTCGTCGCAGCTAATTGTGATGAACTAATCACAGTGATTAGTGAAAAATACTACAGCTGCAGCTGACGTGAGGTTTTATTACAGCTAAAGTGTGATGTACATCACACTTGGGATTGCAGGGTAGTCCACCCAGCTAACACATCGCATTTTCAACCTATATGTTACGTGTGGTGGCCAATGCCATGGTGCACATTAGCGAATCCGTTATCTTACCCACTGACGGGGTTTAGCTGCCGGAGCGTATATTTCGGTTGGCCCAGTCAAATTTTAGCTGGTTCAGCGAATAAATTGGCTGTCCGCCTTACAGCAAAGAAATCATTTGGGACAGCTAATATAGGTTTTCCGTGTGCCCAGCTAAATATCGGCCCTTATTTTAAAGGAATGAGTGTGAATGGACAATTCTATTGCATCCTATTTTACACATGAAATCCGATACCTAAATCCAAGCCAAAATCAGACTTATCTGAAGTCTAGATTGGCTTTAAGCAGCCGATGTCAAACTAGACTTATCAAGGTAAATTTGATTTAAACAAAATTGCGTTTTTCTGGGTAAGCCAGACGGGCACCGTAGATGCATATTTTTAACATAATTCTTACAAGTGCTTCAAAATTTACGAAATTCCGCCGGTTAGACGGGCTTGGTGGACGTTGGGCGTAGTTGGCGTACCATTGACCCGAGTGGGGTAGGCTAGGTGAGGGGAGGGTATTTCATGCATAGGCAGGTAACGGTAGGGTTGGGCTAGGATTGCGAGCGAATAAAGCCACCGACCTCGAGACCAGGGACCCCGTCTCACAGTGGGCCAGATTCAGTAAAAGACGGTCAAAATTCAATATCGTGAAGTTGGCCAACATTCTCGGGGACCGTCTCTAAGCGACGAAAATACCGCAACGTCGAAAATACGGCGCAAAACATCATTCCGTGGGCAGACAGAGTCGTGCAATTGATCCCACAGAAGCATGAGAAATGCAATCAAGAGTATAACAGCCGCACCCTAAAAAGTCGGTTCTCGAAATCAGATAAATGTGCTCGGCAACAGATCATATTGTTCTTAATATTGTCTAAAACAATATACACTTGATTCAAGATGAGAGTGTTCTCGAAAATTGGCGGGAAAGATCAAGTATAACTTGCTCTCGACTGCATTGGTTGCTCTTCATGAATTCGGTTGGTTTGAAATTATTGCACTCCTCACGAACTTAGAATGTTCTCGAACTTTCGCGTGTTCTGGTCTTGTCGCATTATGTGCTCGGACGTGCAAAAAATAAAAGGCACCGCCGCGTGCGAAAACATGTTCTTGACGAAGTTGAGAACGATTTGTATCCGAGCAAAAACGGCAAAAGATGTGGTTAAATGTGCTATTGTGCAAATTGTGTAAATGTGCTTAATGTGGAGTTTTCCTCTAAAAACCGAGGAAGCGACCGGGACTCGAACCTCGGTCGCGCGCGTCAAGTACCGCTCGACAACTCGACAACTAAGTTACATAGAGAAATGCAGTTTGCGGCACTGCACAAGGGCATCGTAGGGGTATGGCGAATGAATACAGCCTCCGGTCTCGAGACCAGGGACCCCGTCCTCGAGAGTCGTCGAGCAGCGGATCAGTGACTCGAGTGTGTTACGCTCGGTTTGGTTAGTAGAGACCTGGGTAGGTTAGGCTGAGTTAGGTAAGGGTAGTTTAGGAATGGTTGACAGGCGTCGATGACAAAAAGGCAATGTAAGATACGTCCGGCTGCTACGGACGTACCCTCCCTCCACGCAGGTGGCGCAGGACGCGCATGGTCACGGAGCTGGTAGCTTCTGTGGAGTAAAAGCTCTCCCACCCTCGCAGGTGCGCCGCCATTGTCACCAACCCGTCCACCGCTTTCATGTCTGTAGCTTCTGTAAGAGGAACGCGATCAAAGGGGGTTTGGTTTTCTGTCAAATTAAAAGATTGACGACATTTCGGGCAACTAAGGCGTCCCGTTATTCGTAAAGTCAGAGTAAATCATAATCGGGCCGTAATTTTGGCACTTCCGATGATGGTAAATGCAAATGGGAGTAATCAGAATGTCCAAACTGGGATCTGACACTAGACTGCGAATAATAGCGAACATGGAGAACATCTGGGTACTATAGGCGTACGCACGGATAAAAAGGTCCCATTTTGGGACAGTGTTGATTTAGACTGTGAAGGTGAAGCTGAAGCCGTTCATCATTTGTTTTGGGTGCGTTCGTGGTTCTGACACCGCACGCGCCACATAGCTTATTTTACTTTCCATGTGAATTTGGTCAAAAATCACAAGAATCATAGTGGCTTTCTGAGTGTCGGTATCAAGAACACGCCCAAAACAAACGATGAACGGCTTCACCTTCAGCTTCAGCTTCACACTCTAAGCCAACACACACGTTGTCTTAAAATCAGGAGTGAAGTGTTAACGGGGGGGATGGTTTTCTACATTACTTGTGCGTGTTCGACCTACCACTTCCCATTTTTCGCGCCTAGAAGGTAGGCAATTTTTTTTTCAAAATTGGAGTTTTTGAGTCCGCAAACTTTGATTTTGCACTAATTCAAACATTTCTGACACTTCTTGTTGTATGCATTTTGTCCATAAAACGCTTATTAACGCTTATTTATGGTTAAAGTAATTGAAGTAGGCTAAAATATTGCCTAACTTCAGGGGCTGTGTGAGACCGCTTCCGGTGATCAAAAAAATCTGAAAAAATTCTCTAAATGTTTTTTTATTAAGTGGGGCCGATTTCCGGTTCAGCAGTTTTGTACTTTTTCAATCGGAGATTGTATGGGAAGGACCATAGAGGTCAGTTTTGGTCGTGACCGGAACATGCGGTCCCCCGTTTTCGTTTTAGGGGGAATGCCGACAACTATAAGCTGCCGCTTTCGCTACAGCACCCTTGATGATGTGGACATGGGAGAACCATGGACGTCCATGGGAAATTGGACATGGTCGGCCCATGGGCACCCATGGGCCGACCATGATCTGTTCATGGGTGCCCATGGGTCGTCCTTGACCTATCTGCGGTTCGCCTATGGCTCTCCCGTTGCCTACGCATGGGCGGTCACTAGTCGTGTATGGTTCGTAATAAAAAGAGAGGCACCGCGGTATTTACAGCAGCTTCGGAAGCACCTTAATGGCAGGTAATGAGAGGGTGTGGCAGGCACGCATGTATTGGATAACTGCCTACCCTGTACCCACGGATTGTCTCCGTGTCTCTCCTTAGCTTCAAAATATTCTGCCACAAATGTAATCCAAAATAAAACATTTTAAGCAAAAGTTGTAGAACAATTTAAGGTATCACATGCAAACCATTAGTCACCTTACATTTTCTTCTGTTAGAAGAAAAATTAAATTTTCTCTGAAGAGAATTATATAACACAAAAACAAAATTGACTCGGTACATCACAGCTCAAACCTTGAAGACAGAGTTCTAGTCGGTCAAACTTTAAAAGACACAACTACAGTCCACAAAAAAAAACAAAATTAACTTGATATCATATTACAAACCTTAGAGTTGTCGTCAGTCAAACGTTAAAATACACAATTATTGCCTTCCCAATGAATGCTAAGATTAATCTTAAGAAATATCTGTGGCTAACATCACTCTCTAGTGAAAGCAAGAGACTTCAGTTTGTAAACTGGGAAAAGCTAAAACTTCACCCATACTTAAAGTTAGTTAACAACTTTTAAAAAGAAGTGTAATTAACTCTAAGAAACAACAACAAAAAAAAGAACTCTGGCAGACTACCAGTCACAGCCCCATTACATAACAAAAAATAAAACATTGCAATATGAGTAATAATTATTGCGATTTCTCTCTTCTGTTCTTTTCTTTCAATGCCTTCTCTCTTCTCTTCTTGGGCTTCTTCAGCAGTTGGGAACTCGATCTTTAGTCTACGGAAAGATTTTTTTACACTCCTTATTCGTTGCCCAAGGATGTATCTGTCGTCCAGGGCTGTTAACGATAATCAAGAAAGTATCGCGATAACGTTAATGCGTTGTTGAGGTCCAATTAACTTATCGCGTTAGCGATAACGCGTCACCGCAAAAGCAACGCGATAACGTTAAAGTAACGCTGTTAACGCCGTTAATGCGTTAATACGGTCAAAAAATTGCTACAAAACAGGAAAAAATTGATAGAATTAAAGAACGAACACAATCAGGTTTTAAATAACAGAAAGTTGAATTATTGGGTAATATTTGCATACAATATGTGAAGAATAATGTATATATAATTATTTATATATAATTATAAGTGATTTCCATTTTTTAAGATTAATATTAGAGGCTAGGCCAGATATCTAATGCTGGTCAGACAGTCAATAATCAATAAAATGAGAAGTTTAGCTACTGCAGCCACCAATCCTGCCGTGTGGCTGCCGAGCTTTCGTAGCTATTTCATTAATTATGGCTTACGTTAACGCCTTAACGGCGTTGGCCTGTCGCATTAACTTATCGCGTTTAAGTCAACCGCCGATCGAATTTATCACGCGATAACGTTAACGATAATTAACGGATTATCGGAGATAGTTAAGGCCGATAATCCATTAATTATCGTCAGCAACCCTGCTGCCATCCCACCCTTAAGGCCATCCCTTACGCATTTTCCCTGCGAGCTAGAAAGTTCAAAATCGGCACACGCATAGATTCAGTGATACACAAGGGCCCTGTAAAACCCCATGCCGATTGTTCAATTTTGAACGGAGATACGAGCGTTCAAAGTGCCCAATTTGTCCAATTGGCGACAGAGATAGCGCTAAAAGTATGCGTTGCACGAGGACAACAAGCACGTCGTTGCGAAGAGCACACCTTCCTCTATTCCATATGATTCGTCATAAGTTTGAGATCCATCTACAAATGTTCAATTTGGGCGTTGTAGCACATGCCGTTTTGTGAAACTTAAGAAGCGACCAAATCATTAACTTTCTGAAATAATCCGGGATTTTGACGAATCATATGGAATAGGTCACCATAAACCATGCACATTTGGTTCTACAACTTTTTCTGTACGACAAATAGTTTTGCCGCTATCTCTGTTTTAAGTTTGAGCTGTTTCCGACACGTTTCGTCTCTTTCGAATTTGCCGGGCTCGAAACTGCTGTCTGCTCGGTGGCGCTGGTGGAGCCTGGAGGAACTACGTGGAAGGCAGAGGAAGGTTGGGGGCATGCCGACCGAGTAAACAAAAGCCCACACAGACAAAGAAGGCAATATAATGTGCCGCCCCGCCGGACCCCGCCGGCCGGCCCGGTCCCCGCAGACCTGGAGCGCTTCGGTCCCGGGCCGTGCCATCCTCATGCTCCTGAGGCCCGGCTGAGACCGTCTCCAGGACTGCTGCGGCCGTGCAAAGGCCGTTCCAGTTGGGCTAGAATCGTCATTCAAAATTCGAATCCGCGTAAAACTGGCGCGATAATGCGCGTGGCGTTGTGCGTTCGGTCTCCAGAAATCAATTTAAAAAGTTACTATTTTGGGGCCCTGCCTGAGGAAAGAGTACCGTTACGGTCGCGGCTCCCGCCTCCCCCGCTCTGGGCAGGGGTGGAGGCCGCCGCTTCGCCGGCGTCCGACCACCCTCCGGCTGCCTGTGCCCGGCCGTCCGCCTGTGAGGCTGCACCGAGGCATGGCCCGGGCCGGAGGAGACGCAAAGCCAGGGAAGCCCAGACGAAAACTATGGGAGCCCAGAATCCAAAATCTGGTTCCGGTCGCGATTGTCAAATTCTCATGCGGACCACTTTTCAGTTATATTCATTGTGGCGCCAAATAGAGCAGCCCTACCAATAACTGTCATGTCAGTAAGTCTGCGGGTCCCGAAATTTCCACCATGCAAAATGCCACTGCAGAGCTCTGCCGCTGCGCCTGGCGACGCTCCGCCGCTGCCTGCCTGCCGCCCCCGCCCCCGGTCAATGAGTCCAAACGTACAGGGCCCAAAACCTTCGACGTACAACCAAATTCTAATGCCATGCCGACAAAATGTAATTTCCGAACGGGTAGAGGTACAAACTTCTGAAAACAACCGATTTATTCGTCAAAATGTGCCCGAAAAGTTGAGATGATCATTGAACACTTTTGAACGCGAAATAAAAAAGTTCGAAAATAGACTAGCATACTGTCACTGCGAGAACAATACCGTGCCGAATGTACCCGGAATCTCCGGAGGAGGGCAAAGGGAAGGAGGGGGCCTCGCCGTGTTGACACAGCTTTCAATAGGGACCCGCATAATTACTTTACGACTCACACCCGGGGAGGAAGGTTGCGGGGGCGGTCACTGCCCTGCAGCTGCACGGAACTAGGTGCAGTACCTGACACGGAATGTTGACGCAGATACGTGGCTTTGTAACCAAAATTCTCGTCGACAGTGGCGCGATCCTACGGAAAGTGGCTGAACAAAAACTGTCAGGGGGTATTCCTAAAGCTACTTTTGTAGATACACATTATAAGTGACTCTAGCCGTGCCAGAAAATGGCAGCGACTCGGACCACCTTAACTGTCTCTTCCCTCGACGCACTCTCTGCCTCGGCCCTTTACTTTGCTTTACTTTTAGAGGGGTCCTCTTTGGATATCCCACTGCTTTATTTTGGCGGGCAGCTGCTAGACCAGTAGGACTGCGCTTCACTATAATGTGGGGCTCCCACAATTTATCCGCAGAATTAAAAAGGGCCAGTGAATCCCCTTCCCGACCTTCAGGAATGGCCTTAGTTCTCTTAGCAACCGTATGCTCTTCATCCTGAAACAGAACAGTAAAGACCAATTCAAATGAGCATACCTTTTTTAAAAATAAAACTTAAGCTTACACACTACCATACACTAATACAATTTAAAATTAAAACTCTCTTACTATAAAGAAGAGAAACTTCGAAGGAAAACCAAAACAAACCTCATCATTAGAGCTGCTATCAGTTTTGCTGCTACCACCACTGCCTTGGCCGCTGTAACGAAAAAAAGGAAAAGTTTCAGGACAAGCAAAGATTTTCTGCAACCATTTATGCATTAAGTACAGTAAAGTCACGCTCATAAAATATTAAAATTCTCTGCTATTACAAAAATTACCCATCTGCAACACATTTCATATCCTTATCTTTTTCTTAGAGTACTCAGAGCCACTTCCTTTTTCTCCATCATCAAAGCCACCAAAGAAACTGTTGCCAGCATTATTATCTCCAGCAGCATTTCCATGGAATCAATGTCACATACACACACCTTCAGCATCCAAGTCAAGGTGAGTAATGCTTTCAAGCGGAAATTTAATCTCTGCAGTCTGTAAAGCAGAGAAATAAAAGGGAAAACATATCTAGTTCAAATAAGACCTATAATAGATTATCAAAAACATTCCACCTCGTCAGACTCGTATTACATTAGCTGTACTGTCCTTAACATTCTCACTATGGGCAAGGAATTGCAGCTTCTAATACTCTGCGTCTTCTGCATCTTCTCTTTTCTTTTCTCCGACCTCCATCTCCTTTTCTTTCTTAGCATGCATTTTATTCTTAGAATCCTTCGACTCCACCTCGATTTTCAAAGCCTTCTACCCCCTTCTACCTTCGGGATCATTCTTCTCGTGTTTCTTCGGAGTCTTCTTGGAAGTTTTCTTCCTTCTGTTGGAATCGCTTATAGTGGAAGACATTTCAAAGAAGCAAGAGAGGTTGCGCTTTGTGGCTTCCACAGCTGCTTCTTTCAAATTATACTTCTTAGACTCTGAAGTTTCACAGGTAATCTGAAAAGAGGTTAACGTAGAATTTGATTGAAGTGAAACCTGAACAGATAGTTTGATTTAAATAGTGAAGTAAAAACACTTACTGGTCTTTAAACCACTTTCATTCCCTGAGGGCACTCTCGGGCGCTTCGTGTTACCCGTGCGAAATCAGTTGTTGGCTGAGCGATAGCGAAGCCCACCCGACCAGGTCAATATTGTTTTGTCTGTCTGTCCGTTTGCCTGTCCGCGCGATTTCTCGAGAACGGTTAGAAGTAGAAAGCTCAAATTTGGACCACATCTTCCTTGCATCACACCAAAGTAGAGTCAACCTTCCCTCAGGGGCACCGCAGCCCATAAGATAATTATCACTGCGACCGTGCGAAGAGAGAGACGCCCACTGGGCATCCTACTGACTGGCCCCGCAGGATCTTACTCGTAAGGTGACAAGGGCCGGCAGGGCAAGGTAGGCGTGCGCTAGGCGCGGAGTGGCGGAGTGCCTGCCTTGTTTCTCTAAGACTGTTCGCGCTTCATCAAATTATTGTGCTTGGGGCAAGGGCAGGTACCTTGTCAACCAGATTAATTTAGTGGCAGCCCCCTCTGTGCAATCAGTGATATCAGCCCGGCCCGGGGCCCTCAAGCTTCTAGCGCCTGCAGGATAGGAAAACGAGCACCATACATGTGTGTTACAGTACTGACTACCAAGCAGGCGCTTATTCCGACGCCTGCGAACCGGGAGACAGGCAAACCCACGCGACAACTGCGCGTCACAATCAGGCGACACCTGCGAAACGGTAGAGGGCAAACGTTGGCCGGGAGTGGGTACAGTAGGCCCTCATTCGAAGACGCCTCAGTCGAAGACGCCCGGGGTCCCTTCCCCGCCGGGCGAACTCGAGCGAGGTTCCCCCTCCACCGACCTGTCTCGGTCAGTGGCGCGAACCAGCGACCTCCCTCCCCTCCCGCTATGCTCGGGTGCGGCGTATTGCGGCCGGCCGGCTGGCGCTATCCCCTCCCATCAGGCACACTAGTCTGTTGTAGTAAAACTCGTGAACGTGCGTGAAATTGAGCCCATATAATTATTTAAGAAATCTATAACGAATTTAGGTGGAGACTACGCGTAATTTCAGTATTCCTGATTGTAACGTTCCTAGCGTAGGTACCCCCTGCTCGTGACAGCGTGCACAGCCCAGCGATACCCCTATGCGATAGGTTAATTAGGTGTCGCTCTCTCTCACACCTTTCCCGCCCTAACTTCCGCAGCGCCCGGAGAGTGGAGGAGCAAAAAGAAATGTTTTGAATAAACATGTAGAAGGTAGTCTTCTAAGATAAATACAGATTCGAAAAGCAAAAAGGAGTAGAGGTCAGACGCCTTCCAATATTTCAACATTTTTAAAGCACGTCTAGTTCGGTAAACAAATTCAGGGTGCCTAATCGATGACAACAAAGTATCTATGAAAGGAATGCGGTTCTTGATCATCCATGGCTCTTGGGTTGAACACCACAAACCGACAATTTGTTTCACTACACGTAAGAAAACAGAGTGCATATACTCGGGGATAAAACTACAAAAGATGCCTAGCGAGGGTGAAAACACAGATGGCCCTTTAACTTCTTTCAAAGTTTTGCCTTTTTTCACAGCTCTTATTGCCTGAAAAGTCATCCTCGCCCTCTTAAAACAGGAGCGTGAGTGTAAGGGCAATAGAGTTCTACGCTTTCCCACGCACGGGATAGCCTTGATCTCACATGTATAACAACCATACTTGCTATTATGGCCCAGAATATTCTGACATTTGGCCATTGCAGGAGCATCGGCCCCAGACAATGGCACAGTAATACGACTCTTTTGTAATTCTAGTGTACTAGGGTGTTTCCACTGTACCCTCTCGGTACGGAGTGCTTGAAGTTTCTCTGACAAGGGCTTAAGAAAACCATTCATGTTTGGTTTAGATTTGTCACACCAAACTCCCACAACTACAATTCATGAAGACCTTTATTAAATTGGGCTCAGCACCCCCAGTCTTCCTTATACGAACCCCGTATAGTATCAGACTCACATCGTGTCTAGCTCTATTTACATTCACTGCCTTGTACACGCTTCCATCTTTGATATCTTCACTGTAAGAGATTGTCGTTTTTAAACGACTTTTTGAAGAAACTAAATTAATGAAGAAAACTTTGTAAAATAACGATATTTTCTTACGTACGATAGATAGTCATCAGGCATGTTTGAGAAGTTGAATTGACTTCTTCATAATTGAGATGGAATAGAGAGAACATATCGCGTTATCCTCTAAAATTTAGGCTATTAGCCCTCTGCACTATGGAAGGGGCCTGCAAATTCCTCATGTTTTTCGTTAAAAACGAAGAAACCTGCGTAAAATTATTTGTTTAAAAACGAAGGTCTTCGGTTCCCAATTAATCAAACAATATTCGTTTATAAACGACTTAATTTTTTACAGTGTGCAGCGTCACATGAAAAAGTCAAAACCAGCTTATGCGTTCTTCCCATCCACTTTTGAGCTCCTGAAACAAAAATCTGTGGAATGGAACTGAGGAAAACGTGGTTAGCTCCATCCATTAAAAGAAAAACAATAATTATAGAAGTAAAACTAACAGTGGGACGGTTAACAATGTGGTTTTCTTGTTCTAATTGATGAGATGAGCCTGACTTCCTATTTGTCTTTTATCAAGTCATCCCTTAAAGCGGATGGTTTTGTTAATCTTTGTAACCACACACCTCATAATTTTAAGGACCAGCCAGGAGAGCATGCTCTTGTTTTCATGTACAAGCCATTCATGAGACAGTGGTTCCAGACCATTGCCGCTTTCATGTGTAAGAGTGCTGTTGACGGGCCCACCCCCACCATGTCGAAACTTGGCTTAAAGCAACAGCACTAATTGAGCAAGCTGGTCTCTTCGTGGGTGTGTGATGGTGTGCCCTAGGACCGTGTCATCTGGGCTGAAATGGGAATTTGAAATCCATTTACGAAAGCTTTAAAGAAAAAATACTGTCCCACTAAGTGGGACACTGGTAGGCCCGAAGTTTTGCACATGATTGGGCATTTTGTTGATTTGTAGATACTGTCTCACTCTGTGAGACACTGGCAGGCCCGGAGTTTCGCACGGGTTTGGGTTGGTTACGTTACCGTCTATTTAAGTTTTATGAGTTTATTTAATTTTGTTTTTTAAAAAAGGATATTTGAAGGTTTGTATTAAATTTGTAATGGAACGGGCCAGTTTTAAAATTATTGCTGAGCGAGCGAAGCGAGCGAAGCCCTTCCTTCGGACTTTTCCAGTACCCACAACGACGCCCCCCCTCCCGTATACCTATAGTTAAGCAGAGGTATCTTCCTATTACTATTTAGCTACATATATATATATATATATATATATATATATATATATATATATATATATATATATATATATATATATATATATATATATATATATATATATATATATATATATATATATATATATATATAATGGTGTTAAAGGGGAAAAGGGGGAAAAATATAGGTATATATATATATTTTCCCCCTTTTCCCCTTTTACACCATTCTATATATATATGTATAAATATATGTATATATAAAGGGAGAAAGAGAAAGAGAGAGAGGTATATACCCAGACTGGATTGGCCTCGACTAGGTTAGGTCAGCTAAGTTTGCTGCTTTACTTAGGTACAATTTAGGTGTTGTAAGACAAAAATTGGAGACTGGATCGGCGACGATTAGGTTAGGTTAGCTGAGTTTGCTTTAGTCAGGTATCACGTAGGTGTTGTAAGACAAAAATTGGTTTAGAAATAGGTGAAATCTGGCGAAATCTTCCATCTATTGTAGGAGCGCTGTCTACCATAGGCTGCAGGCGCTCCACACTTTGTTTGCTGCACCTGCCGGTTCTGCTGCGAGCACAGCAGGAGGCCTACCAGGCCTTGGCTAGTAGTTTTATAGTAACGGTCGGTGCACCGCATTATTCTCATACGCGGGCCGCCCAGCGCTGGCCTGCAAGGTGTTGTCCCCGCCCGGCTTGGCCCGGCCGACAATGCACGCCTCGCTCTGAGTCTCGGGTCCCTTGGCTTGTTGTGCGTACTCTAGGGTAGAGGGGAGGGTCAGGGTCCCACCGAAGCGGTCCGCCTGCCTTGAGTCGCCGCTCTCGTAGCCGTGGATCGGCCAGGCCCCGGCTCGGCTCGGCACATCGACAATGGGTACCCGGCAAGGGCTGCGCAACAAAAAAGAAGGACGGAAGATTTGGTGGTGGTCTAGAAAAGGATGGAAAAGCGGATGCAGCCAGCTGACGAGCCGAGCAGGGGTAGCTCTGTCCCTTTCTTTTGCCATTGGATGGAGTGAGATAGCTGAATTTCAAATGCGTTTTTACGCTTACTGTTACATTTTATAACTTTAAAAGTTGGTTTGCTGTACTTGCCCAGTCATCCTCGATATTTCTGTTAGACAGATTTTTGATTTTTTGCCTCGATATCGATCTACAGCAATTGGCCCTGTGGACCATAGATGCACGTATAGTTGTGTCCCTTTCTTTCGCCATAAGAAGAAGTGAGATAGCTGACTTTTAAATCGATATTTCGGCCACTTGAAAGCTTTTTCAAAGTGTAAAAACACGTCAGCGTGCCCTGCAAAAGTATCCTGCGTCCATGTGCACAGTTTCAGAAAATTCGTATAGAGGGCCATAAGGGCAATGCTTAAAAGAAAAAAAAAGTCCAATCGGGTCAGACTATAAGGCAACTCCGTTTCACTTCGTGCCTAAAAAGTCCAATCGGGTCAGACTATAAGGCAACTCCGTTTCACTTCGTGCCTAAAAAGTCCAATCGGGTCAGACTATAAGGCAACTCCGTTTCACTTCGTGCCTAAAAAGTGGAAGAGTTGCCAACAGTAGAAAAGATGAGCAAGAGGGAAAAAATGAAGTACCCAAAGTTAAGTTTTCTCATCCCTGTGACAGTCAGAGATTGATGTGCATATGTTCTGATTTTTAACACCTAATAAAGAGGCTAAAAGCACGGATCCTCCCAAATGAGAAGGGTGTAGCTCGAGATAGTATTTCAAACTTTTGCATGGAATATACCTAAAGCAAGAATTATAAAGATCCTTATATCGAAACTTTAATGGGATTTCAGACTCCGCAAATGTATAAAGTTATCAGATTGGAACCATGGAATCAGATTTTTACTGCTATGTTCAAAACTGTTTCTCAAACGAGAACCCATGGAATGTGGGTCGTTCCACGCTTGCACGTCCAGGGGCTGAATTCGCAAGTCACAGACCAGGAGAACACTGAAATCATCAAGAAGGGGAGGGAAGAAGCTGCTGTACAAGGGGCACAAATGCCGCAGAAAAGAATGCGAGGGAGGGCCGCACCTATTGAAACCGGATCAAGAAAGGCGAGTGTGACGACATTCGCGGACGGCGTGGTCCACGCGCGCAGGGAGCGGGAGCACGGCCCGGCCACAACACCAAACCGCGAGGGAATGGAGCGCAGAAGGTCGTGATGAGCCTCAGGCGAGTGACCATCCGGAGCAGGCGCCCGCGCAGGTACTACGTACGGAGCTCCCCCAAGTCACAGACGCGGTACTCTGCCAGCTTCCAGAGCACGAAAACTTGAGGAAGGCCATGAGGTGGGCGCGTGCTAGGGACCTGCCCAGCAACCCCATGTCCCTCGCTGAGCTGTGAGATACTCGACAGGCACTGTTAAAGCACGTATAGCGTTTACTGCAGCGCGGCGAGGACAACAATAGAGGTATTTTGTCTCTAAAGGTACCGAGCCACTTTGGAAGGGGATGACTTCATCCTCTATGACTTTTTCGAGGCGGAGGAGGCGCCCGAGGACGACAACAGGATCATCGTCTTCGGCACGCGCCGCAACTTGTAGGTCCTGTTAAAGTACATGCTGTGGCTGCTGGACGAGACTTTCAAGACGACGCCGCACATCTGAATGCAGATATTTACCCAGGTCTCCTCGCTGGTCTCCTGTCCGTGATACGTGTAAGTACATGCACGTAACTTAACCCAACCCAAGCCATGGTAGCCCATTCGGACATAACCGAACCCAGCCAAGGTGCACCTGTACCTAATCTATCTGGCGAACGTCAGTCTTCAAAGTGGTTCGGCCGCCAGGGGGCCTAGTCAAGTGTGGTCCTGTGGTATACTTCAATTGCGTATTTCCTAACACCGAAAAAATATAAAACTATCCTCAGACCATGCATTTCCTAGTGCATGGTTTCCCACCACGTGTGGGAGAAGGACGCATGCTGCCGGCAAATGCGTGGTACAGTAGGCCCTCATTCGAAGACGCCTCTCGGTTCAGCAAAAAATGGCCGCCGTCTTCGAATGAGGTACCCCCACTCCTCCACTCTCGGGGCGCTGCGGAAGTTATAGCGGGAAAGGTTTGAGAGAGAGCAACACGTAATTAACCAATCGCATTCTTGTATCGTCTGGGCTGGGCTGTGCACGCTGTCACGAGCACGGGGTACCGTGCAGCTCGAAACGTTACATCAGGAATACTGAAATTTCGCGTCGGCTCCGCCTAGCGGCGTTTTCGATCCCCCTGTAAATAATAATATGGGCTCCATTTCACGCACGTTCACGAGTTCTACTACATCAGACTAGTGTGCCTGACTCAGGGGATACCGCCAACTTGGGCCGCAATACGCCGTTTCCCGAGCATTAGCAATGGCGAGGGGAGGGAGGTCCGCTGGTTCGCGCCTCTGACCGAGAAACGGCCGGTGCCGGAGGGGGAACCTACGTTCGAGATCGCCAAAATCGGGGCCGGATACCCCGGGCGTCTTCGAGACTGAGGCGTCTTCGAGATGAGAGGGCCTACTGAAGCAGCACCGCGCATTACCTAATGTGTGGTGGAGACCAGGCATTAGGAAATGGTTTTGTTTACAGGGCCCCCCCCAGCCCCACTACAAACCAAATGCATGACTTTAGCTACAGCCAGGTAGGGACCACACATTAGCTAATGCATGGTATGCGACCACACATTAGCTACAGCGTGGTCTGCAACCGTGCATCAGCTAATGTGTGGTCCCAGACCACGCTGTAAGTAATGCGTAAAGCCATGCATTTGGATTTGTAGTGTAGGTACGCCTCGTGGTGCTGTGCCTTGCGGTCCGGGTAAATGTAGACCAAAATCGATAAATTTTGGTTTTATGGCTATCTGAGACATGCTTCTATCAGATTTTGTCCGTAATTTTAAAATCTAATTTTTTTGCAGCACCATCGGCAAGTGTCCGCCACTATGCATCCCTTTTAAAGTGGTTCGGCCGCCAGGGGGCTAAGTCAAGTGTGGTCCTCTGGTATATTTCAATTTCGTGTTTTCTAACGCCGAAAAAATATAAAACCAATTTGGCATAGTCAATTTTTGCATTTCTCATGGGGTATTTTGGTTTTAAGAATATATTTATATTATAATCAGATTAAAGAAAAGTAGTTAAGTCGTGCGTTTGACTAGTTTTGGACCTGCCGCAAACCCAACAAAATTGATGCGACTCATCCGAGACGTGGAAAATAGAATAACTTATACTTTTAAAAATGCGTTTTGCGGCGTAATGGAAATGTTTCGTTGTGTCTTAAGATCGGATGATCGTGTTCAAACATAAATAAACACCGTCGTACCACTCGCGTTCATCGTCGAGAGGTTGGCAGCGCGGCATACCGGAAGTACTCTGTCTCGGCGGCCGGCTGCCATTCCGTGTTGAGGGTTCACGATAAGGGCTCAATGTTCCCGATTTCGAATTGTAATGTTGGGAACTGTTTGCGGTCGGCAATCGGGTTCGAACGGTCATAAGCATTCGCTTCGCTGTCGCAGCTCGCGCGCGCCCGGCAGCCGTTTGAAGCGAGCCCGAGTGCGCGCGCCGAGCCGCTTCCGCCCCAACATGGCGGCGGGTCCCCCCTGGCAGCCGCCCGGCTCCGCATTGAGCTCGATAACTCCAAATATCTCTTCTATTATATCAATGACCCCCAGATATCTTGTTATTCACGGATTCGCAATAGAACAACGCACCCGATGATATGTGTGTGCGCGATCTGAACCGTTTGAGTTTTGGAGAAAGTCGATTTATCTGAGACGGGACCCCGTTTTTCCATAAGAGCCCATGTAACACTGGGTCATTTTTAAACGCCAATATCTCAAAAAGTAGTCCAATGACATGATATTTTGAAGACACCATTGGAAAAAGCGCGATTTCGATTTCGATTTCTTCAATGAGCGTACTTTTGAGGGTTTTCACCGTTATCACCTCTGGCGGACGAACTACCTTAAAATGAAGTCAAATTTACAGGAGATCGGGAGTTTGCGGCTCACTTCGCTCGCCGGAATGATTTTGAGCCCCTGTGATAACTACCGATCTGCTACGTGTTTTCTCCTTCAGTAAAATGCTCCAACCATGCGACGACAACATTTCTCGCTTTGTGTAGAAACTGTAGATACTTACTTTTAAATACAATATTGCGCAAGTCGCAAAAGAATGTGCAATATGGAAATCAAATCTCGACGAAGATCGAATTTCGTGCCCCTTTCTGCCCCCCCCCCCCTGCGAGTGACCTCCGGCGCCGCTGTGAACGTGGAACGCGAAAGATTCCAAAATTTCCAATTTTTTTGTGCACCTTCGAAATAGTTTTAATCTTTCCGGATATATTTCCGGCCTTTAAATCCCTAAACATGCGCGCATGCCCATCAACACCGTAGTACCTCGTCGAAGAGCAGTGTTCCGCGACCCAGTTTGAATTTTCGCGCGCTTCGCGCGGCAGAAGCGAGCAGAAGGATACCACGGACGCGCTGTGCCGCTCCTCTACCGCCGTCCCCTCTCGCGCCGCGGTGGTGGCATCAGCAGCCGGTGTCAGAGTGCAAGAGTACCCCCCTACCCCCCGTACTAAATCCCTAGGGATCCCTTACCCCCGGTAAACCAACCCTAGAGATCCTTTACCCCCACGCGGGGGGTAAAGGATCTCTAGGGTTGGTTTACCGGGGCTAACGGGTCCCTAGGGATTTAGTACCCCCCTGGGTCACTAGTTTAGGTTGGCTTAGGTTTCTCGAGACCATTTACCCCCCTGTGACCCCGGGGTAAACATTCCGTAGTGACCAAGTACCGGGGGTAACATATCCCTAGGAACCTGCTACCCCCTCGGCTTCAAATGTAGGAGGGCAACTGATTACGAGGGACCCTTTACCCCCGGTAAACCAACCCTAGAGCTCCTGTACCCTCTACCCCGGGGGGTTAAAGGGTCCCTAGGGTTGGTATACCGGAGGGGTCTTGGGTCCCTAGGGATTTAGTACCGGGGGTATGGGGGTAATCCTGCACGCTTACACCGGCCAGCGCCGCAGCAGACGATACGACCGCGGCGTTGCCGCTGCCGGGGATCCCCCCCCTCTCCCGCCCCTTCCCCTCGCCCTACGGACCGCACGCCGAGATGCGGCGCACAGTGGGTCAAAACTCGAAAAAAGTGATGAAATGGAGAATTTTGAAAATTTTACAGTGGAGTCCTACAAACTACTAGGTATTCACAGGGAAGGTCTGGGCTATCCGTGACACTAATTTGTTTGACAATAGGTCACACGGGCGCGCCCCTACGAGGCGCCAAACATGTCACATCTTCAAGCTTTCACACATTCTTTGCAATAGGTGTACTGTGTGTCACCTGGAGGCCGTCTCCGTAAACATAATCGTAACATCATATATATTTTTGGAAAGCTGAAGACCTCAGGAATCCGGGCAGCGCATCGGAATCTAGAAAATAAACTGAATAGGTAAAAGTTACACGCCGTTTTATCGGTCACAGAATCGTCGTTCTCATGATATTGACACCCTTTAAGTAGTTGCGAACGTTTGCGAACCGTTCTGAGACGTGTCCGTGATAGAGCAGCTTCACTACTTTTCGGCTCATACCGCAGAACGCGGCAGGTTTAGAGAAAAACGTCTCCAAAAGTGCTGTTTTTTTTTTCTTTGGCAAACTACGCTGCTACGGCTGGGCAGCGCTAATTCACGTCTGTCCTTCCCCTGCGCGGTTATCAGCCGATCTGTCCGTCTTCTAGCGCGTGTCCCATAAATTAAATCAAAATTTAAATGGCAAAGAAAGAAAACAATTTCAGGTGCTAAAAGAACACCATTTATAACCACAAAACAGTTCTTAACATAGTATCATTTTTTTGCTGGCATTTTTTTTTTTAATTTACAAGGTATTGCAAAATCGATACTGGAAACGTGCCATGTCCCTGTCATTGCTACTTTTTTATTATTTTCAGGATGCATACAAGAAAAAACATTCTGCATTGAGCGAACAATACTACGTCATCAACCAAACTTAGCCGGCCCATACGGATTGATTTCCAAGCGGAGACCGAAAAGGCAATGGTAATGAGGTAGACCGCAATCGAGGATCTGCATCTATCAGGTCAAACTTACATGTACATTTTAGGAAGAGCCCCGGTGTCGCTGCGGTACCTATGGAAAGGAGAGGAGGGGGAGGGGACCCGAGTTGTCCGTACCTCGCATCTTAAATTAGCGGCTGCCTTAGGCTTTAATGCTTTTACTGGACACCTTTAAATGCACACGCGATCAAATTTCCGTGAATGAATTGAGTTCCTTACATTAAAGTGTTCATCAGAATTTCAAGTTACCACATACAAAAATCACCCCTAAAATTTAATTTTTGCCCGGAGAGTTTGTGGTCCATGCTAATACACTGGCGACCAAAATTAGCGGTCAACTTTTTCGAAGTCCGCCATTTCGTTGCTAGTCGACCTAGAGAGCTGAAACTCCGTGTAAGCACGTGCCAAATCATCTTCGAGGTTGGACGCCAATTTTATTGGTTCACTTAATGGAACCACCCCCTTAACTCCGACAATGTCGAAAATCGGGCGAAGGGGCCGATAACAACCCATGTGCAAAAATTGTCAATTTTTCAGTCGGCGTGAACTCATGGACCATTGAAGCTGCTGATTCCTGAATTTCGACCCGCTACGACTATCCCTTAATTTTGGAGGGGGTGGGGGTAGTTTTTGAGTTGTCGTAGACTTTCGAAATTTCCAAAGGGTCAGAGGGCTCAGGGGTGTCTCTTACCCGGCGCGACTCAAATTGACCATAAAAGTCAATAATGTCGAAAAAACTGAAACATTAGGCTGGTACAGTCATTTTGCGTCCCTCTACCTTGCTCTTTCGAGTTAGGGTGTTGACGAGACGGTACAGTTGCGAACCTTTACAAACTAGGCCCCACGTTGACCACAAAATCTCGACGGCTTCCCCTTAAATTGCGGTAGCAAGACTCTTACACCCCATCGTTAAAGCGTGACATCCAAACAATCACTCTTACAGGCCACAAAATCCATGGAAACGAACGCGCCTGGCACTTTTTCGCAAATTACAGTGGCTG
The DNA here is from genome assembly GCA_026979955.1 of Megalurothrips usitatus. Classification (NCBI taxonomy): domain Eukaryota; kingdom Metazoa; phylum Arthropoda; class Insecta; order Thysanoptera; family Thripidae; genus Megalurothrips; species Megalurothrips usitatus. The sequence goes on along the minus strand of CM049604.1, from coordinate 9,291,529 downwards.
TGGTCATTTTTCGCGCAATTTGCGTGCCATAAAATTCGATTCAAAAATTGACTTTTCTTGATCGCTTGCACATGCGCCCCTGTAGTTTCAAGGTTGAAGCCCTCGAGATTTTAAGTTCTCCGTTTGGGGCCTAGTTTGAGGTTCGAACTGTAAAAAACCGTCTCCCGCACTACCCTAACTCGACAGAAGAGCGCCGGTACCGGACGCAAAGGACTGTAAAAATAAGCCTAATTTTTCAGTTTCGAGTTTATTACACTTTTATGGTGTCGATTTAAGTCGCGCCGGGTATTTTTGACGCCCCTGAGCCCTCTTACCCTTTGCGATCAATTTCGAAACTCTACGAACCCTAATTCAAAAACACCCCCACCCCCTCCAAAACCCAGGGATGGTCGTAGGGCGTCGAAATTCAGGAATCAGCAGCTTCAATGTCCATGTTTCTACGCCGACTGAAAAAACAATTTTTGCCCGCCACATGGGTAAAATCGGCACCCTTCGCGGCGATTTTTTGTCGGAGTTAAGGGGGTGGTTCCACCCCTTAGAGTGAACCAATTGGCTCCAGGGACCTAAGAAGATGAACCTTTGGTACGTGCTAACACTGAGTTTCAGCTCTCTAGGTCGACTAGCAACGAAATGTCGGACTTCGGAAAAAGTGGATCGCTAATTTTGGTCGCCAGTGTATATTTTTGGACTTGTAGGCCTAGGCCGTAATTTTGGAGATAGTCGTTTAAAATTTGGACAGGCTATTGGTAATGTATATCCAAACATGGTGCCGTTTAAACCGCGTCGATATTTGAAGTAGTTCAAAATTCCAACTTTGGTGTTGCCCTCCACTACTGATCGACGATTGCCGGCGAAACATGTTGCGGACATTCGCCCGGGTTCCCAAGCAAATATTGTATATTCGGTGTTGCTGCAGTTTCTGACGGGCAGTCCAGCACCAACTTCTGCTTTGAGGCTCTTCCTAGAATGAACATGGTTTAGAGTATGGGACGACTGTTGTGAAACACACAGTCCCACATTGAACAGTATTTCGGTTCGGTGCTGTCCGGAGCATCCAGTCAATGCTGTCATGTAAGCGCAGCCATGCCAAAGGACATGAACAATTTAAACAAGAAGACAATCCGACATCAATGATGCTAAATAGAAGCTCGTTCTTTACCCAAGTTATGCTCAAAAGTGTAGTTTTGACGGCGTGCAATTTTGTTGAAAGTCGGCCTAGTTAAAGATAAAACCGCACGTAGAGTAAAAAAAGAACGAATATTGCGCTGGCCCAGGCTGTTGAGACGCACATTATCCCATTATCACCATTAACCCGTGCAGAGGGTTCGTAGGATCAAGATTGACGCCACACAGTTGACCGCAGCGAGCTCGAACGAGTACCACTGAATAGAAGAAGGAACGGACTAGAGATCGTTGGATTCAAATAATTTTTCCGTGTCCGGAGAAGAGAGCTATCGTAGCGCAAAGTCTCGGTCATTTTTAGGTATGTCAGAGTGGCTCAAAAAATAATTTGAACAAGCCGATATTGAGATTGAACCTTTAACTGCTTCCTCAGCAAATTTGAAGTCGATACCTCAAACGGTTTGGACGTGGCGATCGTCAGAAGACGCCTCAAAACCGGCCCGCAGAGGCCGAAAACAGCAGTGGTCCTCTTTCCTCTTAAGCCGGTGTAAACGGTGCCGGCCATGTCGGCATAGGTGGTGGAGCTCAAGTCCACAGTTACCGAGAAGTCTTTCCTCCGAATGTGAAGTTTCTCTATCAACGATAAGTCAGCGAACACACGTCCGCCCCAGCAAACACCCAGCATATGACTATGAGCCCGGTTCCTGTCCGTTTCTACCGAAACGTGTCGGGACGGGCTAAAAACCGCACCCACGCCGGCTGTTTTGTCGAAGGTTAGAAGATAACACTTCTGCAGCTAAGGAATGAACAGCGTACTTCTAACGCTGAGTGTTGCATGTCTCTAAAATTCGTCTTTCAAAGGTTATTCGTGCTGTGCGAGATATTTTAGCCCCGCAGATATTTGTCTAGGTCTTTTGGCAGCTATGATAATAGACATGCAAAACTGTGATTTTCTTAGCCACTTGCACAATGTGATTTTGTTGGATGCACTGACCTCACGATTGACGCAAGCATTTAAACATTCTCAGGGACAAATACTTAATTCAAGCATACAATTTCGAGGGTGTGCGGTCCAAATTAGAGCTTTGTACGACTAACGATTCTCCAGTGATCGCACAGTCAGACACACAGACAGCCATAACATTTTCGGGCTAGTCGGTCCGGGCCTTCGCTCGCTCAGCCAACTAGAAGGTAAAATTGCTACCTGTCGTTAATCACACCAACATATACACACTGAAAAAAATGATTTTGCTGTGGTAGCTATTACTTTGGCTAATTTTTGGCATACCGGCGCTAAATAAGCTAAGATTGTCACTGAAGTAGCTAAAATTCCGCTATGTCAGCTGAGGCCGAGCTGTATCAGCCGACGCGTGATCTAAAACAGATTAACCTGGGGTCAGTTGTACCAGCTGACACTCGGCTGTCGTAGCTACGACGCAGCTGTAACAGCGAACCTTTCAGCTCCAAGAGATGAAAATATCGCCTATGCCAAAATTAGCTAAGACAACGTATCTTGCATCACCCTTTCGTTATCAGTGCTTCTCAAACAGTCCTAACCTAACCTCACTTGCCTGAGCCTATCCTAACGAGGCCCGCAGGAACCTAACCTAACCGAGCGTCACCCACTCGAGTCACTGATCCGCCCCTTCCTGACAGGCGCATGGCGCATACTGACCTCACCTGACCGGCGGATATTAAATTTTAGACTACTTGTAAAAATTATCTTAGAAACCGCTTGAGCCGCGGTGCCCCTGAGGGGCGATTGATACAAGAGAGACGTGGTCCAAATTTGAGCTTTCTACGTCCAACCGTTCTCGAGATATCGCGCGAACAGACAGGCAAAACATTTTTGACCCAGTCGGTCCAGGGCTTCGTTATCGCTCAGCCAATCAGCAGCAAATGCTTCTTATGAATATAAATGGCTGAACCATTATCCTACAAAACTGGTTGTCATCAGAAAATATAAAATTCATTTCGAAAATGCTTTAATTAGCCAAATAGACGTTTTAAAATTGTTTTGACATTATAAAACCGCATGAAGTGTTGTTTTCAAACGACCCTAAACATTTAAAAATTGTTTTCTAACTGTATGGTTTTGTGGGATTACAAACACGAAATGGCATTTTTAACACGCCATTATTGTAAAAATACGTTTATTCCTGGGACTCGTTTAGCCAATATTCTAGCACGGATGCTTGTTTGAAGTACATTATGTGTGGTGGACACACGGAAAAAATCTGTAGTAGATCCAACCGATGATTCGTTGGAGCAACCGGAAATTAGTTACATCAACTAAAGCTTCAGTAGGTTTTCAGACAAGCAAAATATTTAGTTAATACAACGAAATTTAGTTTATAGGAACGTAAATATTCGTTTGGTAGAACTTGAGTTACTTAGTTACAACTAACATGTCATAGTCGCTGCCGGAAAAAAAGATGTTCGATTGTAAGGAACAACACTGTTCGTTGGATCAACTCATGGGTTATGTTAGGAAATCTCTCATTCATCAGGGCGACTCACACCGTCCTATGTAGTCATGGTAGCCGAGTGGTCTAGGGCACACTCGGGGACGGAAGACAGAGGTTCGAGACCCACCGGTGCTACAACTTTTTCTTCGAAAAAAGTTTGGTCGGTGCATCCAACTCAACCTTTAGTCGGTACAACTGATAAGTGAGTTCAAGCATTCGATCCGTCGCTTGTCTGAAAACCTACTGAGAACATTAGTTAGACGAGCCGGCGATTTTTCTCCGTGCAAATTGCTGCTTCAGCGTAAAATATTGCATTGTATCAGTCATATTATGCTTGATTTAAGCTTCCATTTTTGAGAGTGTGGGAGGACGGCGGCATCACTGCTGCCCTTGTTCACAGCAACTATTTTGGGCGCCCGTCAAAATCATATCCATGCACCGTACAAACAGTGCCAAAAATGTAATTTTTCCCCGGACCAGACGCAGGCGGATGCCCTCTTAACTGGGAGGCCGTGGGCTGCACTCAGCTTGCAGTGGCGGGCAGAGCTACGCTGTCCTCTTGCTCTCTTCTCCGTGTCCGGCCGCTTCGCACCCCGACTGAAACCGACGGACACTGCGACACCTCCCGTCCACTTGTGGTTACATGTGCCCTCCGCACCCTTCTCGTAAGCGTCCGCGCTGCACGAACATCGCGTGTACGCCCCTCATTATTAAGCACGCGCCTGAGGGGTGGCGGATGCGGAGGATATACATATTAACTATTAAGGTGTGTGGGTGTGGCGGGGGGAGGGACTGCGTGTGGTAAGGGAGCTGCGGACGCGGAGCGCAGTTGACGGCGGTACGTCGTGCGGTTTTTATGTCAGTTGCACTCCTCCCCCCCCCCCCTCCCCCCACAGCCTCTTGCGTACCGGGATCGGTTCCTTCTACATCGGGCCGTGTGGCGCTTGTGACCGGACAGCGGGCATTTTTGCAATCCACAAAGCATGGTGGCACCACTGCAAAATCAATCGAAAGTTATTCTATTGAGCGCCGGCCTTTTCCAGTCTCGCCTAGAAGTTCCTGTAAAAAATACATGGGTGCAATTTTTTAGCGTTACGGGGAGCTTGAACAGTTCAACGAAAAGCAGACTCACCCGCGTGACCGTGCTGAACACGTGAGATAGCTGTTCCGTGGAAGGAGTCCTTTGCCGTCATTGAAGAGGTGTCATGGTCTATGCTGTCCACACAGGCCGTCGTGAACACACCCAGCTCCATTTCCTTGGGACAGACGGCGCCATCGATCTTGTACTGAGTACAAGCTATGTTGCCACGGGTTGTCAAGATGGACTCTAGCCTGTCGTACGAGATGCTCAATCCAAGCTTGTACGTAACCTTAACAAGCTCTTTGCTTCTTGTGGTGCCAAATATTTTAGTGGCAACATAGACAGGGACAGGAGTCTCCTTCACAGAGTCGTGGCGCCGGGCGGTTCCTTTCCCTTGGCATCTCTTGCGAGCGTGGAAATACACACACTAAATGTCAATGTACAATTTTGTGCGTTGTAATATACAGATCTGAGCATGCATTATAATGTACAATATTCTACGTTAAAATGTATCAATTTGTACATTTTAATGGACAAGATTTTTCGAACTGTACAATGTGATGCACAATTACTGTGCATTGTAATGTACAATATTGTACATTATAATGTATGCTCAGATCAGTACATTACAATGTACAAAAAAAAGTACATAAACATTTAGTGTGCACCAGCTGAGCGATTGTAGAAAGAACAGGGTCAGCAGTATCTGAATCCTGGCCATCAACAAGCTGACTCAGGAACTGAACCAAGGACTGCGGCACAGAGCAGCTTGTGTTATCTGCGGACATATCATTCCACCCGGCGGGCACGTGCTCAATAATGTCTGAGCGAAGCTTCTTCGCCGTCTTGCTCATGTAGTCGTCATTCTTCTTGGTGCATGATTCTCTGACAACCGCGTCGGCGTCAGTTTGAAACGAAGAAGCTGATCCTGTTCCGGGCTGCCGGAAGACTCCAGAAGAGGACGCTCATCAAGCAGCCTTTTTTTTCAGCCGGGTGGAGTGCGGAGTTCTTACTATCCCCTTTTCCTCCAGATCTGTAGTGTGGCCAGATCTGCCAGCTTGAATACGGGACGATCGTCGCTGTTCTCTCAAACATCAAGAACATGCTGCGGCTCATTTATGAGGCTGTCGTCGAGAGCAGCAGCTGTACACAATCCATCTTCCTTCTTCTCATACGTATATGATGCCCTGCACGCCTTGTGGCACCACACTGTCTCAGCTGGTCCAAGTGCACCATAACTCTTGTATCACCCTTTGCAGTTGCCCTATCCAGGATGGCTTTCCCGCCTTTATTTCGGTTGATGCTCTGAAGAGGGGCGCCGCGAGTCTCAACTTTCCCACACAGAAGGCAGGATCGGCCACCCAGAGTCTCAAAATTTACAGCCAGACTGCACCTAGTTGTAAATTTTTGGGCGGCAGGCGGTGTGTTCTCCGCGCTCGCTTTGTCTTGTAGCCGCTTCAATTTGCTGTTGGAAAATCTCAGGTAATAACTCTGATGCCATTTCTCCTTGTTCACTGAGAAGTTGGTTTCGATTCCATCGCCTTGCTTATGTTCCTTCAATCCAATAATACAGTCGGACTTCCCTAGCCGCTCGAATTCTGACAAACTTTTGCCGAGAAGCGCATAGCCCTCATCTTTCTTTTGCCTGCCTCTTGTTTTGATAGGGATCTTTGACTTGCTCGGATGTGTCGTGTTGGCAAAGCACACACTGATTTTAATTTATTGGCCGCTCACGTTTAGTGTCTCTTTGATCTTCCATTGGCACATTACCATTAATCAGTCTCAACGTCATTGTAATCTAGAGCAGAAACGTGCCAAAAGGAAAGAGGTGTAGTTACTGCCCCCCAAAAACGCGAAAACCGAGTCAAGAATATAAACTGTCGTGCACTTTTAAAAATGTCGAACGAGAGATGTAGGAATCTAAGTAATTTATTTATCTCGGTTGAGAAGGTGATGGCATCCAGAGAAGGATAGTAAGGATGTTCGAAGGTGGGCTGGTATCCATGGGATGTAACGAGTAGCCTTTGAAGGAAGACGCTATAGTAAATATCAGTAACAGCGTGAGGCATCAGTTGGTCAAAGCTTGACCAGTCGATGGTGAAGTAGCTGGAGTACTGTTGAGCTATCTTGTCAAGATAGGCGATTGCACCTCTGAAGGTCTCAAGTCCGTACATTATACAACATTCAGGTTTACGTGCTTGTACAAGTAAAGGGAATGTTAACATAGCTTCAATTTGCAGAAATAAATTATCGACAGCATATACTGGTCGCATTTTTAATGGACCGGTCTTGAGTGAGATGTGGTTTCTGGTGAATAGTAGGGTTGGGAATGAAGCAAAGAAGTCCTCTAACGTAGCAGAGAATGTAGAATATTCTTCTGTGGAGATATTGTGGATAGGAGTTTTAAAAGAAGGATGAATAAAGGGAACGCCATTGTATTGAATGTAGTGGATTAAAAGCCGGTTCTCTTCTAAAGTTACATTAATGTATCCTTTAGATGTTGGTCTGTCTGAGGATGGGAGAGGCGGGCATGGGCGCGACGCTTAAAAGATCTTCTATTGTGGTATCCAGTTCCAGAGTTAAGGGGCATCTTAGATTCTAGAGTATCTAGAAAGTGCAACGGGAGGTATGAGGAAACGCTTAGCTTCTTCTGAACATGTGTTAGCACAGGATTCCTTCTGTCAGGGTCAATAGGTTGGACGGGGCGTTGGGGCCTATTAAAGTCCTCGAAAGTAGCAAGGGTTGTGCCAAGTGGTCGGCAGTATTTGTCAGCAATATGTCAGCAATATGTAGATACTGAGGGTATTTCTCTTGTAGCAGGTCTATCATATAATGATGAGGGGGATGGCCGGTGATTGGAACATCAGGAGATTCAGTTATTATCCGTGAGGGATGGTAGACTTTATCCGTCAGCTCAATTCCTTGAGAGGGAAGCCACTCATTTGGAGGGGTCTCACGTAGATGAGAAAATAGTTCAAATGGTCTGCGCTCTCCATGATCGTCGTTGATGAAGTCTTTTTTGACTTGGTCAAATGCCGATTGAAGCACTTTGTGTCGTTCGTTTCTGTATACTGAGACTGAGGGTTGAACACTTTTGCTTTTCTTAGAGGATGTGAAAGATATTCTTTCATCTTATTCTGATCATTCTGGAGCAATTGTCGTAGGCTTGTAAGTTGACAAGTCTATCGTGTCGTTCCTTGTAATAGTCTCGAACAGAGTTGAATGCTATTGGGGTTACTTATTTAGGTCCATATATTTTAATACCAAATATTCCTAGAGAAAAGAAAAGTATAAGGGTACGAAAACCATCATACATTAGACCGTTGCGGATTTTGCAGGTCATTCTCTGGCGCCAACCTAACCCAAGTCTCTATGTTTGTGCATCAAAAACCCACCCCTGGGGGCTAACCTACCCTATAATGGACCGTAACGGAGTTCGCGGGTCATTCCCTGGCGCTATGCGGGCGTCACTCTTTCCGCACGGTCGCAACCGCGCTCATGTTCTAACCTCCGAACGTATCTTGCATCACCCTTTCGTTCTCAATGCCACTCAACCAGTCCTAACCTACCCTGACCTGCCCGAGCCTAGCCTACCCAGGCCCCCACTGACCTAACCTAACCGAGCGTAACCCACTCGAGTCTCTGATCCGCCCCTTCCTGACAGGCGCATGGCGCATACTGACCTCACCCAACGGGCGGACTTGAAATTTTAGACCACTTGTATAAATTATCTTAGACATAGAATATCTTGAGCTGCGGTGCCCCTGAGGGGAGGTTGACTCTGGTATGATGCAAGAAAGATGTGGTCCAAATTTGAGCTTTCTAGGTCTAACCGTTCTCGAGAATTCGCGCGGACAAACAGACAAAACATTTGTACTTTGTAATGTACAAGATTTTAAAAATCGCACATTGTAATGCACCATAATCGTACGGTCAAGAATATGTACAATTATTGTGCGTTGCAATGTTATATTGTGCATTGAAACGTACAATATTGTACATTTAAATGTATGCTTAGATGTGTTTATTACAACGCACCTATAAAGTACATTGAGTGAGCATACGAAACATTTACTGGCTTGAAAGAGACGGTAATTTCTGAATAAAACTTTCACATTACAAATGTTCATGTAAATTCAGCCAAAACGATTGTGAGGGATCCTCATACCTACCAAAGGTCCCTCGACCACCAAAGCTAGAACAAAAACGAGGACTCGCCTCCAATTTTTCGAATGCTTCAAATGGCGCCCAATTTCGCTACGTAAACATTCGTGAAGCGTGCAGAAATTGGGACAGACTCCCCCCCCCCCCTCCTCGCCACAGCTCAGCCCGTGTTTGTGTTTGGCGTTGTGACAGACACGCAGAGCACTTACGCCGGGCAGGGCCGCGCTTGTTGACAGAGCGCTAACGCTCAGGGCCCTTCAATGAGCATGGGATATGTGTGGTGATGCGTGAACCCGCGGCCCTGCCGTATACAGACGGCTGCGGTGGCCGTTGGAACAGTAGGGCCAATGTGGGTGATAAAGGAACCATCGCCTGAAATGGTAAGGAAAGCACGTCCCTAGTGAGAAACTGATCATCGAATCGACGTCGATGTCGTCGCGGAGATGTCGCCGATCGATATGACAAAAAAAAACGATGTATTTTCGACCAATTAAAGGAAGCATGCAGGACGTCGACTAGCACATCATTTTGTCAACGCAGTCACGCTTAGTTGCGTGAAGCTTTCAATTTCTGCAAAAATCCCATACTTTTTGTGAACTACATCATTCTGAGGTCGTGTCAATATCGACAAGAATGCGGTGTCGATCCGGCATCGTATCGCTGTCGAAATCCCTTAACCTTCACCAGCTCCTTTGGTCGTTCAGTATTGTCAGTCCGAATTCGGCTTTAAAGCCCGAAGAACATTTGAAACGCCCCTTTCCTTACCAAGACAGAGGAACCTTGAATGTCATTGTTGGTCGATTTAGATTTGGATGCGCCGTGGCTTTCATGCGTGTGGTTGTGTCGTAGTCTATCACTTAAAATACACTGGCTCTCACGAAGATGAGAAAATAGTTCAAATGGTCTCATGATCGTCGTTGATGAAGTCTTGTTTGACTTGGTCAAATGTCGATTGAAGCACTTTGTGTCGTTCGTTATCTGTTTACTATCCCCGCTTATTGCGAATCACCGCTCCGCCACCGCACGCTTGGCGCATGCCTACCTTGGTCTGCCGGCGGCTGCCACCTGACGAGTAGGACCAGGCAGTGCGGCAACCTTCGGGCGTCGCTCTTTCCGCACGGTCATAAGTATGCTCGTTTGCGGGGGGCCGAACGGCTATTTGGTAGAGCGAAGCTACTCCGCGCGGAAAAGATATCGCTGTGACCCTACCAGATGGTACACATCAGCAGCGCGAGCTAAGCCTCCAGAAATTTGAGTCGGCTCGTGGCTGACGCTATCGCGGTGGCGACACCTTCTGCTAACCCCCCCCCCCCCCCCCCCCCCCCCCAAGAGTCCGACCGTATCCGCTTCTGTTTTTGGGCTCTTCTCGTTTCCGGTCCGGACATTAGAATCACGAAATCGGACCCGGTACGAGGGGAACATCAAGAGAGAGTATCTCCGCTGTGGGCGTCAGGCACGAGCCGAATAAAAAAGACATGGACAGAACTGCCCATACGACTTTTTCTGTTTAAAGTCATGCATTTCGATTTGCAGTGTATACCGCGAGCGGAACAGACTCGCGACCCACGATGCTACGCAGCGGCAAACGTCTGTCGCGGGTCGTGGTGGTACTCACTGTGTTGGCGGGTGCGGAATGCTGCGGTTTGCAGCCGCTCAGCCGCAGCGCCTTCACTTCCCACGTTTCTGCATTGGCTGTCAATTTTTTCGAGGATCGCGGAGTGGCGCAGATAGTCCTCTACATCTGTGACCAGTCCGGTGAGCTCCCTATACATTACGTGGTCACTGTAAGTTGTAAAGTGATGTTCCTCACTCTTAGAAGAGCGAGCAATTTGACTCAAATTTCTGTACTTTTTGAGGACGAGGTTCAAATTCACCTCAATCGAGTGATGTTACTAGAATTGTCGCCCTAAAAGGGCGATGTTTGAGGGACGTTTCCCTTTGAGAGCGAGGTTCATTTCCCTAATAGAATATTGGAAAGTCCATCTCCTAAATTACGTGATAAACCTCACCCTTCGTTTTTCAGTGGTTCGCGAGGCAAGATATTACTAAGGACATATTTTCGTAAGCTTCGAGATGACTTCGAAAGTGGCTTCAGACGAGGTTTTTTTTTATTGCAAAAAGCTCTAAATCGATAGGGGAACAACTGCGGTAAGGGGTCGTACCCATATTACGTGACCCGATTCACGGAGGGGGGGGGGGGGATGAAGACTACGCCCTATCTTTTATCCATGGAATGGTTAGGTTATCCAACGTCGGGTTTGAGAGAGGCCGAAAATCAGTGACGTAATATGGGTGCGGCCCCTAATAGCGTGTACACCTTGCGCTGTAATCGTAGCGTACAGAAATTTCTGCGCAAGTAATCACACCTCTCAGGTCTCCTCCTCAGATCAAATGTGCATTAAATCGCAAAAAATGGCCTATTATGACTTGAAATAGGTCTACATACCAATTACGTGTATCGCAAAGCATGGTCATCACCGGCAATCATGTCATCAGGACCAAGTGGTTTTCCTCTTTCTGTAAATGTGAACGGGGGTACGCGAAATCCGGTTCCAATACCTATAAAATATTGCTGTGATCGGCAGCCACTTGAAATTGGCAGAACAATTTCCAATATTGTATTTCAGATCGCGTCTCGCTACTGCAACTCCTCGCCAGGAACGGCCGATTTCAGGTGGAAGCGCCACACCCGACCACCCAACTGACCGGCGATCGCCTTCTTCGCCATCAGCCAGCCGTCGGCCTGTTGCTGTGGAATTCCCCGACTTGCAAAGACATTCGGATTGACGAGGTATAATACAAACAGCTGGACAAACACGCTGATAAAGGTAATGTCCCCGCAAAAATGGGCGAAACGTACCCCATACACACAGGTGTCGAGGTTGTGCCAACCTCCACCTGCCTTGCGTACAGGGAACAGATTGCGACGTCCCATTGCCTAGGAGAGTGCAGGAGAGTGATGTACATCACACTTGGGATGTCAGTGTGTACTAGTACTGCCTATTGATATCAATACATGATTATCAATATTGTAGTGTATGCTATAATGTGTGCTCAGATCTGCACATGGCTATGTACCAAACACTACATTAACATACAGTGTGCCTTCCCAGCTTTCAGTCATACTGGCAACGCACTAACAACTGAGGGCTAACCTACATAATTGGTTTATGGAAAATACAATAAATGGCAAAATTTACTGCTTGGGAAAATAAGTGTGCGGGATAAATTGGATTGAAAAATCTACCGTGGTAAAAATATTTTTGGGAAAAGTGGCCATTGGAATGTGCGGCATGGGAACTGTGACCGACAACCGTATTCTGACTTGACGATTCCTTTCTGATATATGTGTACCGACTTCACCATGCCTTATGTTCTGACCCACCTAGCTTTCCTAGCCAAGGCCTGCTGATCTGGTGCTGCTTCCCTTCAAATAACCTGATCTGATATCAAATAGACTAGCACCCACGAATGGCAGAGTAGGCCGACTCTATACGACTTCGCTAGCTGAAGCCTTTTTGATAAGGCGCTCGTCTGAAGAATGGCTGAAAAGACACATCAATTCGTCAGAGTGACATCTCATTTTCTCAGTGCGTACGTCATAAAATTGACCTCCATGTATCATAAGTGATATCATGGTCACACAACCTTATCAGAATGCCAAGTCACGGCAGGTATCGCGTATGAATAGAATGTCGTTATTGCGACGGGCAGGTCATCAATTCGCATCTGTAGTAAATTATGGCCAGATTAAAAGACCAGAATTGAGAGGTCGTTGTCGTTACTACACCCAGAAAAATGATATCTTGGATCAAGGTTAGACTGACCTCAAAAACACTAGTCTTGAACTTTCCAAGGTTGTAAACCTTGACTCAAGCTATTCTTTAACTTCGTTCAGGAACAGAGTCTTGATTCAAGTGTATAAACCTTGGAAAGTTCAAGGCTAAGGCTACGTTTTTTTGGGTGTAGATGTCAATGTTTTGATCCGACGTACTGAAACCGATGACATGCTCCGTAACCTTACATCTGCATTGCGACTATATCACCGCAATGATCACCCAGTCACACGACTCCCGAACCGGGGGCTCCGAGGGATTTCTTGCAACGCTGGGTCGCAGTCTACGAAGACTTAAATTCCTTCGCTGTACGAAGGATTTCTTCGCACGTTATTTACTGTGCTGGGTCCGTCGGTCGGTTTCCCCTGGTTCTTAGTGGGTGCAATACACTTAAAGTCAAACTCCTTTGAAATAATGTTAGGGGAAGAGTGGGCAATGGCGCACTTGTACTTCACTTCTAACATCTGATAATTTCGAACGAGGAAACAGGTGACGGACAGAGGCAGCTACAACGGCAGCTTCCGCTGGCTTTTAGTGGGCTCATTTGAGACCATTGATTTGAAATCGTTTCTACGGCTGGACACTGAAATCACCATTGCGAGACCACTTCCGGAGAACCAGTAAGCATTCCATTACTGGATGGCGCTAGAGCTCAGGATGACCCGGCCATTTGTGAAAGAAACTTTTAGGGCACGTGGAGTAACGAGGGCTAAATTGTTCAGGTCAACTCTTGACGAGCGCCTCGGCACGTTGCACGGGTACTGTAAAAGTACTTGTTTTCAGTATTTTCACATGGAGTAGTTATGAGTAGGGTGTTCTGATCCCCACTTTAGGCACTTTAGGTATGGGGTCATGCTAACCCGTTCGAAGATCTTGCAACGACTTCACCACGTTGCCAAAAACGTGTTGTCCACGCACCCGTACCTGAGGTGTATCTATTTTCAATGATACAATTATTGCACTGGCCAACACCAGTACAGCTCAAGAAATAATTGTAGCATTTCAATAGTACACCTCAGGTGCGGGTGCGTGGACAACCGTTTTTGGCGACGCGAGCGGCGGCTCGAAGTGTGCATGACTTTTCGATCGTTTTCACTAAGGTGCATCGCCAACGGGTGTGGTGCAAAAAAACGGTTGTCCAAGGTGTATCTATTTTCAGTACAGCTCAAGCAATAATTGTAGCATTTCAATAGTACACCTCAGGTGCGGGTGCGTGGACAACCTTTTTTTTTTTTTTGCTCCACGCCTGTTGGCGTTGCACCTTAGTGAAGTATAGGACTAATCGTGTATCTGTGTTTTAAGGGAAGAGGGTAAAATGATAATACAAAAAACACCTTGTGCAGATATTTATTCAGTTTTTTATATGTTCATTTCTGAGGAGGTTCATAGCCCATTTGTTTTGCTAACCACATCAACTCTTCCCGTTCAGCTAACAATTTCTCAAGCTGTTCCTGTTTTAGCATTTGCAAGTATTGCTCCGGAGTCAGACTTTTATTTTCCAAGCGGTTTTGTTCAGGATTTTCTCGTACATGAAAGACTACAGTTAGGCTGTTCGAAGCTACTACTTCAACGGGTACAAACACTTTTTCATGCCCACGTATGATACACAAAAACTCATGAAGAATTTTCAAAACGTCTTTTTTTTCAGAATAGCATCTAGTTTGGTAAATGTTACTGAACGGTTTATCCGGAATACACCTTACCACATATTTTGTATGACGAAGCGTAGCAGTGTCGGTGTATATCGAAAGAAAAATGGTTTTCGCTTCGTCAAATGTGCCTAACGTGTGCTCAAACCGTTCTTCAGGCATAAGAATATGCGAACCGTCCATAATCTGGAACAAAAACAGAGAATACTTACTCTCAAAAAATTACGCTACGTTGCTCTTTTTTTAGAAGGTGGCTCATAACCCATAAGTTCTGCCATCTCCAAGAGCTTCGCGCGTTCTGCCAAAACCTTTTGCCACTGGTTGTGCTTTAACATTTCAAAGTAGTCTTTCGGAACTAAACTTTTATTTTCTGACGGATTCTCTGTTTCATCCGTATCATGAACATGAAATACAACGTTAAGAGTACGATATGTGGCCATTAATTTTGGAACAAACGTGCAATTTGCTTTGTGTATTATACTCAGGCATTCATGAAGTATATGTAAAACTTGCTTTCGCTTAGCATACACCCAGCATACTCGATGTCTACACACACTTTCGTCCCGAACGTTGTTGAAAGCGTAACTACACGAGTGATCCTGTATGACTTTCCCTCTTCCAGATCAGCGAATTTCGCAAATATGGTCGGGTTGCTGAGAAGTTTCAGTCGCTTGTATAAGCTTCCAGTAGACATTGACTCACTTTGAGATGCGGAGCGAAGATGAGAAGTGTTGGGGTGGTGGTGCTGGTTAGCGACGGTGAAGCGGAGGGTGCCAGTGAAGCGGAGGTGGTGGTCAGAAGGTGGTGGTGCCGAAATACTGTAACAAAAAAACCACAACAAATGTAAACGACCGAAATCAAAATTATGTTCCTGCCCGATCTTGCCACATAGCAAGTATTAGAAAGTGCGTATCTCAACGCGTCGGGCTGGAGTCAGGTAGCGCCGGTGGGGTAGGCAACCCATCAGGCTGCCCTGGCCCGCACGCGGCAGGCACTCTGCTCCCGTTCCTCGCATCTCAACGGGGTAATTCATGAAATTAGCCATATCTCCGGAAATATATGGAAAATCGAAAATCTGTTCGGTGGTTTGTCCGATCTTGTCAGTTACCACCTATTACGAAAATATAAAGCGCGTATCTCAACGCGAAGTTGACGAAGATATTTTAGCCGGGCACCGTGCCATGGCGGAGCGGGGGCGGCGCGGTGAGCGGCAGGCGCCAGAGATCTGCAACGGTCTGTCTCCGAGGGACCGCATGCGTCCGCAGACCGCCTACCGCCTGCTACCGCAACCGCGTTTGGGCGATGCGGCTGGCGGTCTTGCCAGTGACCGCCTCCACCTCCCGTCAGATCGACAGCCGAAAGAACGGGTCCGGCGAGGCCGAGCGAGCGGCCGCGGCAGCTCACTCAGTCACTAGTGCCCTCTCTCTCCCACACATAGCGCGCTAATGAGAGTGACAGAGACGCGCTGTGCCGCTCGGCAGCGGCTCGACAGCACACAGCTCACGGCGAGCCGCCTGGACTGCGGCTGCGTCAGTGACAAAATCAGACAGACTCAGGCCGCACTTGTCTGTCTCTCATTCGAACGCCAAATTCTAGCTGACCGCATCTGAGCGATGTGGTCACTCGGCGCCACTGATGCAGGTCTCTGACAGGCGCCGCTGTGCGGGAGTCATGACGGAGAAGCGACGGGAGGCGTGGGTGTGCGTCTATGATCTACGTATCTCAACGTTTTTTACGATGTAGAACCGCCCAACTCGCACTTATAAGAGGACGCCGCCAGGACGCGGACCGCCTGCGGGTGGCCGGGTAGACCAGCCGCCTGGCAGTGGTGCGCGCGGAGGTCGGGGTGGCCTACCCGGCGGGCGCCCCCCACGCGCGCAACGGTTTAAAAACTATTTTCACTGTTTTCCTGTGGTACTCACCAGTGGCTGTGCGAAGCGAAGAAGGTGTAGACTTGCAGGGATGACGCACGAGAAACTGCGTATACTGTAAAGAACAATCACATCCGTAAACTAAAAAAGGGGATCAGCGAGCCGATGCATTTTACGAGGTAGCTTAACTTACCAGTGACTGTTCGAACCAAAGTATGCGTCAGAGGTGGAGATCCCGTGCAAACAACACAACGGTGACTAAATAATCGCTAGGAGCAAAGACACTGCGAGTGACGATCGGAGCAAATTCACCCAAACAACACAACAGCGAGTAGCGATTCGACACTGTTCTGTGCAGCTGAAGATGCGAACTGTGAGGTTTGGAGTCCTAGCCGGCGTGTATATACTAGTGTATCCCCACCCTGCCCCTTTTCGCGGTGCGGACCAGACGGCGGCAGGCAGGCAGGTGTGAGCAATGTCTAATTAGTTTTGGGAGGGCCAGGCGTGCCGGGGGGCAGGCTGGTCCGGCAGACAAGCGTGTCTGCGTGGGAGACTAGTTTTTTGCGGAGTGTGCAGTTTGCAAGATGCGAAAGATAAAAGATGTAATTTGGGCAGGCGAAACCGCGAGAAAGGCGGTCAGGCGCGAGACGTGTCAGACTAGTTTTTGCGGAGTGTGCAGTTTTTCAAGATGCGAAAGATAAGGTGCGTCCACCTTCTTGCGAAACCGCGAGAAAGGCGGTCAGGAGTGCGTAAGTAGTTGACCCCGGCAGGCTGCTGGTCCGGCAGACAAGCGTGTCTGCGTGGGAGACTAGTTTTGCGGAGTGTGCAGTTTGGAAGATGCGAAAGATAAAAGATGTAATTTGGGCAGGCTGGCCCGCCGCCGGCAGGCAGGTGGAGGAGGGGGAAGAGCACGTTGCTGTGCTAGAGGCTCCATGCGCCGCGCGCCGCGCCCTGCTGTTCGTCAGTTCAGCGAATGTTGTTGGCGAAAGACGGGTGTTACTGAGCAGGTGAGTGACGTGGCACCTATGCGCGCTCTGTGTTGCACGTCATAGGTGTGGATTTGTGGGTGCCGGCCCACGCAAGGAGACTCTTTACGCTTGTCTGCAAATAGCTGGTCAACTCGGTTCGGAACGCCTTGTACGGTGCGAAGTTGGTGAAAATATTTTAGAGTAGAGCCACGCTTATGGTGCACAACGCTTTTCTTGCAAGTCGTTCCAAGATCTACGAACGGGTTGGCATGACTCCATACCTAATGTGCCTCAAGTGGGGATCAGAACACCCTACTCATAACTACTCATGGCATTTTTCATTCGTACTTCCTCAGATATGTGCAGAACGTCATTTTCTAGTGTAGTATAGGACACGCTGTGGGGCCGGAGACCCGCCCATTGCCACGCTCTGGTATACGTGCGGTTCAAACGCTGTTGTTCGTAGGTGGGAGCTGGTGGAGGTGTACCGCGCGGGCACCGATGTTATAGAGGTGCAGGTCGAGCCGTTTACGCCGCGCGCTGCCGGCTGTGACTCCAAGAGTCCGAGGGTAGCGCCCGGCGTGGCTGCGACGAGGTCGGCGCCGCGGTACCCGGGTCTCGCAGTGCGGCGACGCAACGTCCCTGGCGTGCCCGTCAGGGCAGTGCTGACCGTAAGAACGACAATATTGCGCAGCGCTGCTACTTGTCTGAGCAAACCGTGTCCCCTTCCCCCTCGAGAAGAAAATATTTATTTTAATAAACGTGACTGCCTCCCCACACAAGCACGCTTGAAGTGAACGGATGGTGTTTTGTGAGGGCATTTAGGGTGATGCACAATTTCCATAACCACTTCACTTGCCAGGGGTTTGGGTCATCTTTGGCTCTCTCGGTCAAAAACACCTGTTTGAGAGCTAAGCGCGACGCAAAACCCCAGGAAGTGAAGTAGATGGCAATTTTGCGTCTGCTGTCTTGGTGGACGTATGCATTTTGCACTAAAACACCCCTTTCATTTTATGAACATATTACAAATACTTTTTTAGTTTTTTTCACAGGCGGTCTTTTCGCTGCACGAGTGTCATTCTTTCACACTCGACACCTCCGACATATAATGGAGTTGCGGTTTTTCAATGCATGATCTGACAGCCCTCCCGAAATTCTCGCCGGGGGATTGCTTCGTTTGTCTATGCGCAATTTGTGATACCAATGATATCATGCGTCTTATTTGCACCTGAACCCACAGAAAACGGAATCAGGAGTAGTAAAATGCATTCATGGCTGTCAATCAGGGAGGTCGGGTGATCCGGCTGACAAGGTCGGGATAATCCGGGGTAACCCTAAGGTAATCCGGGTCGGATTACTGGCGAATAATCCGAGGAAACCCATAGGTCATCCAGGATAATCCAGGTGAAATGCGAGGGTAATCCGGGGTAACCCGACTGACACGATTTGGCCGAGTGAGTTCCCCTAACTGTCAATAGTTTGCCAAGGGAGAGGCAGCCACAATCTACACAACAATTGTGTTTAGAGTACTTTTTGCCTACTCTTCTGACAAGGATCTGCCCTACAAACCACGGCAAGGATCACTGTAGGTTTTGTGCAGTAAACCGTAACTTAAGTGGAGAAAAATGCACTGTTTCCGGACACTGCAGTGCAATCTAGAGTTAAACAACAGTTTAAGGGACTACAATTCAAGCACTACGGTTTTAATTGTAGTTTTTCCGAAGATCCTTGCACCGGAGTGGAGCGTTCCCCAGGCGTTGCCTAAAAAGGGGGCATTCCAAGCACGTTCTTACGCTTAATCGTGATAATGAAACAGACGTTTTGGAGTTTAGAGCGATGCCTAACGCAACTTTTTCCTCCCCCTTTACGCGGCCAGATGTTAAAAATTGTGGAGCCCGCAGTGATGCAAGGTCTGATCGGACTCTCAAGGGCGGAAGCCGGCCATCTGGTCACGCTTTTGAACATGTATTCTTACATTATCTTTATGAACGTCGTGGCTCGATACAACATGAGGTATCTATAATCTTATGTTCAGCAGCGTTTTTTTTTTTTTTTTCAATGTGCACCATGGTTCGTGCGAAGCAGTTGTATATGTTCAGGTTTAAAAGCGTGGTACACGCTAAATTACTGTGTACAATTTTGTACATAATTATGTACGTTTTTAAACATCCATAATTGCGTACGAATGTATCCATAATTATGTACGAATTCATCCATAATAATGTATAAATTTGTACGCAAGGGTGTACGAATAGTTTTTGTACATAATTATGGATGCGTAAAAACGCACATAGTAAACGTACGAATTCATACGTAATTATGTACAAAATTGTACATAATTATGCACGAAATTGTGCATAATTATGCAGTAATTTGTACATAATGGCTTGTGTACAAACATGTTTATCCATAATTTAAAAAAATTGTACGCAACACGTTACTGTGTAAGCTTCCATAATCCTATTTTTATCAATCTACCCACCCAGCGACTGTGATGGACCGTTGGTATTAAAAGAGACCTGCTCCACGCTAAAACCTGCTTAGTTGGTTGTTCGTTTACATTGAGACAGGCATGAAATGTAGCTACGGCAACTGAGAATTGGTTAGGGCAACGAATTCTCAGTTAACGCGGATATACATCTTTTTAGGCCCGAGCGGAGCGAGAACCCCCTTGCATCGACTATTCTACTTTTTTTTCTCCCACTAGGGGTGTCATTGTAGCCGCGCTCGCGCGGCCACGCTTGAGTTCCGCGCCGAGAGATGGCACCGCAGAACTGGGGCAGGAAGGGAGAAGGCGCCACAAAAGTGAGGCAAGAAGGGGAAGACCGGTATTCCAATACAGCCAACTTCCAAATTAAATAGTATTTATCGCCTTAGTTAATTTAAAAATACAAAATTGCGTATGACGTTCTACTGCAGATCCTGCATACAATCGAGCCAGATTTCACGGTCCTAATTAAATTAAATATAATTTTTTTCAAATGGCTGTTTCACCCTTTAGTGCCAAGACTTATTGTCGCGTCAACTTGGCTAGCCGTGCTGTGCGCTCTGGCCGGCTCCCCGCGGCCGCGGTCTGCCAGGGTTTGTAATAATCGTTCGCGCGAGCCCTATTAAAAATGTCGCCGTGGACGCGGGGTCGGCATACAGCGCGTCGTAGGTTCCAATACCAAGTCCTTTCATATTACTATTTTTCGAATAAATTTAAAAACTCTTTTTTCAGTTAACGAGGGCCACTCAGTGCTGTACGCGCTGGAATTTTTCTTTTTAGTTTCGCTAATGCAACTAAGAATTAGTTGCCTACGAAATTCTGTGACCTTTTGGGCCGTCTACTACATTTTGCGCTCGTTTCAAAATCAACGAATGAATACTTAATGCCAATAACATTACCCGCGTAATTGCAGTCATATCTTTGCGAATTATTGGATTTTCAGAGCACATCGATGCGTCCTAAGAACAAAGCCACTAGTCCTACGCTCCGGATTAACACAGCGTGATGTCCCGCGGCCCGAAGCACGAAGTGACAGCGGACCTCTCTCTGTCTCCCTCGCACTGACGGGGCGGTCCGTTGAGCGCGAGTGAGGCAGAGAGGTCCGCTGTGACTTCGCGCTTTGTTGGCGCGGAGCGCGGGACATGGCGCTGTGGTTATCCGGAGCGTAGGACTTGTGGGTTTGTTCGTATGACGCATCGACATGTGCACCATTGTTTAAATTTGTGTCCATAATATTTCCTCCATCTTCGGCAGCGTGACTAAGATGATATCTACGAACACGCCTGGTCAGACCGTCCTGGCTCCCGGTGAAATCTTTGACGGTTTGATGGGAGTGGTCCAGCGCGGAGAGGCAGATGTAGGAGCAGGCGTTGGTATCACTTTGGACAGAGTGCAGGTCATGGTCTTCTCTGTCACCTCATGGAGCACCAGGTAAGTTACGCGGTTAGGTGGGGTACGGGTATAATGCAGGTTCTCAGGTAGCGCAGCCGCATAGGGTGTAAACTGTAAGCTTCTCAGGGGATGTAGGGCATCGCTAGATGATCAATTTCATACTGGACACTAAAGGTCGGAAACGGATATTTACCGAGTTATAAACAGTTAAAAGTACTGTTAAGTAGAGGAGGCGGAATAAGAAAGTCAGGGAGTTGTGGTTAGCCGTGTATTGACTCCACGATAGCGTTGCACAGGATGGCGCTGGTCGGAGAGCGGCGCCTGCTTTTATAGGCCAAGAGAAGATGAAGTAGTGAAAGACGTTAGTGCCTTGTCCAGCCACCAGGAGGCAGCACGGTATAATGCTAGTTAGGTTACTGGTCCCCAGGGGGCGACACTGTATAAAGATGGCGTGTAGGAAGGTAAACAAAGAAAAGGGTCATGGTGCCCATGGTTATGAAGTAGTTATTTTAATACCTGCTATATGTAACACCACTCCCTTCTTTTTAAACTCCTCTCTTTTAAAGGCCTTCACAAACTAAAATTTTACATCCCATTAATAATAATTCCTTTCTGAATCCTTCTAAGTAACGCGCTACACTCAATCGAAATTAATTCTCGCGCTGATGGGCTTTAGGCTTCAAACGCTACAACTTAGGGTATAAGCTTGGGTCGGCACTGCAGTTCTCGACGGAAATGCGAAATTATCATCTGACGCCAGACCTAAATTATTTACACATCGTCGGTATGGTGGACAGGATGCGCCAAGAATGAAATGGCACACTCAACGTTTATTTCTTATAATGTACAGGTCGGAGGACACACAATAGTTTTGTACGTTACAGGACACAAATTATCCATTGCAACGCACGATGATCATACATAACTACTACTTAACGATCATTGTGCCTAACAGGGTATAATTAAAAATATCTCTTTGATGTCTTTCTCAGGACAATATGTGGTTTTCTCAGCAACAGCGTACTTGGCACTGCGGACGCTCTGGTCAAGCCATTCAACAGACACTCTTGGCTGGTCGTGATTGTCTTCGCAGTCGTGTTTCTGGTCTGCGGGAAATGCTTCCGCTCTGTGGAGAAGGTGACGCCGGTGCAGGGAGGAATCTCCTGGTCGGACGCGTTCATCAGCTGGATCGGAACGTTCACCGGACAAGGTCTGTATTGCAAGGAAAAGAAAACCATCCCTTAGACCCAAGGATCCTGGATCATCTAAAATACGAAACTTAAAGAGTCATGGTGAACTCTGCAGTGAACACGCTAAATTACTGTGTACAATTTTGTACATAATTATGTACGTACATCCATAATTGCGTACGAATTGTGATGGGTACCATAATTATGTAAACGCATGGGACCGCATTGAAGAGTGTGGCACCATCACACTCTTACAGGAGTGTGGTGCCTTACCACGCTTTTCCTGATGTGTGGTGGCCCATCACGCTTTTCCTTCAGTGTGGTGACCATCACGCTTTAGGAAAAGCTGGTTACCACACTTTTGGGTTTGTAGAGTATGTACGAATTCATCCATAATTATGTACGAATTCATCCATAATTATGTACGAATTCATCCATAATTATGTACGAATTCATCCATAATTATGTACGAATTTGTGCGCAAGGGTGTACGAATAGTTTTTGTACATAATTATGGATGCGTAAAAACGTACATGGTAAACGTATGAATTCATGCGTAATTATGTACAAAATTGTACACAAGCCGAATTTGTACATAATTATGTACGAAATTGTGCATAATTATGCAGTAATTTGTACATAATGGCTTGTGTGCAAACATGTTTATCCATAATTACGCACAAAAAAATTGTACACAACACGTTACTGTGAAGGTGAGCAGAACTTAATTTTAATGGCATAAACTGAAATTGCCAGAAGTTCTTGTCGGAATCAGAAATCTGCTCTGTCCCAAGCTTACAAAGGATTCTAGCTGCGTAGCACAAAACTCTTTAGAACCACCCGTTCGCGTTACGAAGTATTGCCAAGTATTGTACGGATAAAATACTTCGTAAAACGAACGAAATTGCTCACAAGATATGAATCATTTTTCTTCAAGAGCTTTTATTCGTGGGGACGACCAGATATGATACGGAAAAAGTCCTTGTTCTACGTAGACCCCTTCATTAATTCAGTCTCGTTAGAAGACTGCTTACGTTTGCTCTTCGTGCCTTGCTCCAAGGATTTAACGTGTGCGGCGACTGGGTGTCCGGGCGCGCACTGCTCCTGGCGGTTGAAGTGTTCTTCTTCCTGACACAAGCTTACTACGGTGCCGCTATCGTGACAGCCCTGCTGAGGCCACCGCCGAACACCATACGCACCCTGCAGGACCTCGTCAAGTCCCACTACAAAGGCGTGAGCCACAACTGGATCCACACTAGACGCACTCTGGAGGTGAAGGATCTCTTGCGCTAATCGAACAAACCCAGGGGTTGACAATGTTAGGGTCGAGTGTTCGCACGATTACCAGTGATTACCTACGATTAATGCGATTATTGTTGACCATGGTTACTAGCGATGGTGAATGGTTACCGCACGCAAAATGCTGTTGAACAATTACGCATGTACACACAATTCCATAGCCTGCGGGCAAATTTGTGCGTGTTGCGTACAAAATTGTACACAAGACAAATTTGTACATAATTACGCACACAGTTGCACGTAATTACGGATAACAAGCATGTGCGTAATTATTTCAATCAATAATAATTAATCATTAATAATAATAATAATAATTATTATTATTATTACTATTTATTATTTGAGTTGTGTTACGCACAAGTAGTGTTGTTGCACAAAAATTCGTGGACGGTTCCAATTTTCAAAATGCCAAAAACTGCAGCCGAAATACAGGACCAGGGGAACTTGCTTTTAAAATGCAAATTTTAAATGGCGTGCCATCCCTGCAATGCGCTGTCCCGCGCAGAGCTCGGCCGACCCTCTACTCCGCGAGGTGTACCTGCGGAAGCTGCGGCCCCCCCGCGGCCTGGGATTCCAGGACAGGGAAGGCGTGGCGGACGCCCTGCAGCAGCCGTCGGTGGCCCTGTTTGGTGCCGACGACGTGGTGGACGAGGCTGCCATGACGCTGACCGCCGGCCAGACGTGCCGCCTCGTCAAGCTGGACGTGGACACGCCCATCTTGATAGCGTTGGGCACGGCTAAAGACGCCCCCTTCAAGGAGATGATGCATGCTGGGTAGGTTACAAATGGAGGGGGGCGGGGTCAAAACTGCCAAAAAGCTAAAAATATTAAAAAATAAACGTTGAAACCAACAAAGTCAACCTCCCCCCAGGGGCACCGCAGACCAAGCGCTTTCTTAATAATTTTCACAAGTGGTCTAATTTTTAAAATTCGCCGGTTGGGTAAGGTCAGTATACGCCATGCGTCACGTAAATGATATGAGTCGTTCGGTGAATACTAGTTTGCGTTACTGTACCTAAACTGTGCGCATCACAACCCCAACTGCTCCTACCCTTACTGCCCAGCGTTATGTTCACGCTGGAACCTGCGCTTGTTCCGCGGCTGGAGATGCAATGCTGGGGGCGCCATGCCACCTCAGCGCAACCCGGTGTCTGGTCAGAAAACTAAGGCAACGCCAACTGCCGGACGCTACGAAAGCCCCACACCGCCCTTACAATTAGATGTTTCTTTACCAGCACTGTCGTGTTTGATGGAAAGATCAGGTAATTACTTGACCACAGTTAGACAAAGGACGGCTTTCAGTAACTTCACGCGAAGTTCGTGTTGCACTACTGGTAGATGATCCGTCCTAAAATTGCGATCAGGAATGTAAGAGTGCCTTTTACCAATTGAGTTCGTTCGTATTCCCCAACTTTGGGGTAATGAATTACGCACGTTTCTGTCTCTCAGTACGCTGATTCAAGTTGAGAGGGGCATCGCGTACCGCGAGAAGTGGACGTGGCGGCAGCCAAAGCCGGTCTGCCAGGGCAGCGGTGGCGACGGCTTCGCGCCGGTGGAGGGGCTGCCGCTGCTGCCCGCCTTCGCCCTGCTGTCCGCCGGCCTCGCCGTGTCGGCCGCCCTTTGTCTGGCGGAGCTCGCGACGCATCGAGAGGGAAAAGGGGGTAAAGGCTATCACGCTTCCCGCCTCTGTTCCCCTGAATGCACCAACTAATACTTAGTCAATTTCTTCCATGTTTGGAACTGGGATAACATAAAGCTCATGGTTGATGGGCACTTTCATGACAGGGCACTTGATCATGTCAGCACGGAGGAAATGTGCCAGCTCACCACCAGTTTGCAGATGGACAATATGATGAGATTCCATGAAGGGTCTTGGCAACACATCATGCTCAATCACAAAGAGTCCACAAATATTAGCACGACCATGACTTCATAATTTTTCGTGGCAGTCCAACAATATGAATGCCTGACGATGCCCCTTGTTCCTTTTTACCCATAAGCAAACAGCCCAAATTGCTCTACAGGATCACTTGATTTTGATAGTAAAAAATAAACAAAAAAAACAGTTCACTGCATAACAACTGGAACAAAAATGTTGAGAATTTAAACTCTGAGAAGAAATTGCAGTTAAATTAAGGGAGGAAAAGAACATGCATAAAACAGTTAAATAAAACTAAAGTTCATAAGTTCATAAAATAGTTACCTTTCTAGTTAAATGTCACTGTCTGACCTTGGAAGGCATGACGCTGAAGGCCCTGCCTTTTGGTGACCCTGACGGTTGTTGTACAAAGCCTTGCTTATTTTTGCACGTATTGTGCTCTCCCCCACACTTTCGCAGCGATCCGCTGCCATGTTCTTTAGATCCCGCATAAACTCACTGAGTTTTGCGGGATCAGATATTGCCAAGATACAAGCCTTTTTCTGGCAAAGCAGTCCTTGGTACTCCCTGTCCACCGCGTGCTGATTTATCACGTCTTCAAAAAAGTAATTAAAAAAAAGAAGGCTGATATAAGAATTGGAAAAATATAGTTGACAACAAAGTTCTGAAAATGGTTTGCACTAGAACCTTTTCTTACCCTTTATTGATTTAATTATGACATCAAGGAATAGTTTTTTTTTGTTAAGTCTCCAGGACAGACATTAAGCCAGTATTCAGCTAGCGATTCCCCAAATATCTTCATGCAGAAAGACGTAACCACCCACTGCAGGCCATTGTCCTCATTGAGGATCCTCTGCACCACATCATTGTCCACTGGCTTTCCAGCTCCGAAGTTAGTCTGAGAAGTCCAGTAATCTATATTTATAATCAGTTTAATAGATTGCAGTCGAACAAAAGTTTAACACTACTACATACCTCACAAAACCATCTTTTGGGCTAGCAGCCACTTTGTAGTTTGATCTGGTATCCATAATGAGAGCTGTAGGACAAAAACATTTCATCACTACATGTTCAATATTTTCTACAAATGTAAAACAAATCTTGTATAAATGTCCTTTGTCAAGAAAATTTGAGGTGAAGAGAGAATATGATAATATCTGTCTTTGCCTTCATACAAGAAAAATAAGGCAATGGTACAGGTGGCAAACCCTGTGGTGGTTTAAATAAAAACAAAATTACCTTCCAGCCGTTCCAATTTTTTGTTCGTCTCTTTTAGCTCACCCCAGATCTAATGCAGTGTATGTACACCAACATCCAGTTTAAATAGAAAGGGAAAGAGAAAAAACAACAATGTTAGTATTAGAAAGCCCTTTGGCAGGTGAAACCACACAAATTTACTTTCACATACCATTTTGAGAGTCACCTGGTCATCTTTGACTTTTTCGGGGGTATCCATGGAGCCACCAAATAGATTGTTATCTGTCATTGTCTTGTCCTGTGTCTCATCAACTATATGATAATCAGTGTCCTGTGAATAAACAATGTCTACATCAAAATTTCTGCAGTCCATTTTCTGCAGTTTTTCCTGAGAAGAAAAACAGTATTTTAGATTATCATCACTTATTTACCGTAACATAAGAGAGAAACATGTACAAAAAGCTTACAGGTGGGGAGCCATCGTCCTCTGATGCCTTGGTCTTGCTCATCAGTTTCATAGCCTTTACCTAAAAAAATGAGAAAAAAAAAAGAAAGAAAGAAAAAAGAAAACAACGTTGAGACAAGCCTGCCTCCCTCCAACTTACATTACATATAAAATGATAACTTACAGATAGCGCATTAGCAATTTCAATCGATAAGAGGTCCCCATCAGACAGCTCGGGGTTCAGAGTCTGAAATGTGGAAAGGAAATAAGTTGAATGCCAATAACAAGCTGACCATGTAGAAATAGCAGTTAAAAATAGCTCACCTGTCTGGTGCTTCCACTGGAGGTCTCAGGAAGGGAAAGAGTGTCCATATCTTTCTTGGATACCTCGGGGTTCAGAGTCTGAAATGTGGAATGGAAATAAGTTGAATGCCAAAACCAAGCTGACCATGTAGAAATAGCAGTTAAAAATAGCTCACCTGTCTGGTGCTTCCACTGGAGGTCTCGGGAAGGGAAAGAGTGTCCATATCTTTCTTGGATACCTCGGGGTTCAGAGTCTGAACCTGCAGTTAACATTAACAAAGGGAAAAAACTGTTTCAGAAAACCAACCACAATTTTTTTAATTTAACCGAAGCAAAATCAAGAACAGAAGCACTCCATGTTGGACGAGAATGTAGATTCATTTCTTGAAGAAAACTATAATTTGTTAAAGCAAAATCAAGCCGTTTTGAGGTTGATTCCATGAAAGAATATCACATTCCAAACAAATATACATATTTTTTGTAGGGAGGGAAGAGTCGGCTGGTTACACTCTCCAATTTAGATCTCTCTTAATATTTTGGCAAAACTTTAGTGTTATTTAGGTAGGTAAAAAATTAGAAGTTGCCAACACACAGACTTCAACCACAGAAAAACTTGGTGCAATCAAGAAGTAGATAACTACCTCTGTACAGAAGTACAAATAAATCGAAGGAGAACGCTGAAAAATCAGAAGCACAGTAGCAAACACAGTAAGTATGCAGATCAGCCAATTTAGATGCTTGCACACAGCTTCGACAGCCTACGTCCAGATATGTAGGGGCTCAGTCTCCAAGATGCATGAACATCTTCCAGAAAATCTTCCATGATGCTTCTTCACCAAGCCACCATGGCAAATCTTCACCATGTGGGAACCAGACTGTGCTAAGAGTCCGACTGCAGTGTGCCTAGTTCAGAAGGCGAATTTTTATTCCCTTTGCAACATAAATAGAGAACATACCGCTCAGCACAATACAGAGCATAGGATCTAGAATACTCTTCTAGCACAAACATAGGCACAAAATTGTTTAAAAAAAAAACAACTACAATAACCTTAAATTCAGCTGGAGCCAAGTCAAGAACAGAAGCACTCAATATTGGCCCAGAGCGTACATTCATTTCTTGAGTAAAACTGTAACTCATTTAAGCCAAAAGCCGCTGTTCAAGATAAATTTCATGGGAAAAAATATTTTTAACAAACAAACAATTATTTTTTTCATTTAGAGTCAGCTTGCTTAACTCTCCCATTTACCTCTTACTACATGGTTTAACAAAACTTCAATGTCATTGAAGTAAGGAATAAACTGAAAGGTATTGACCAGACAGAAACTTAGTGCTAACAAGGGATAAAAAATTGCTTCTATGTAGGACTCAAAGTTAATTTTACCATGAGCAAACAATTGTTCCAGAGTATTGACCAACATTGGTCAAACCAAGAACAGAATCTGAGGGAAATGACTTTCCCAACTGAGCAGACTTCCGCCGTATATAATCTTGATGTTTTTCAGACACTGGCAGCTGCCCACTGGCAGCTGCCTCATTACACCCTCAGTGAATTGGTTTTCATTTTGAAGTACATTTGGTATAAAAATACCATGTTTGAAATAAATGCACAACATTTGCAAAATGGGGAACAGAGCACTTCTTTTGCAAACTCCCTTTCCAGCCATCCTCTCACTACTATGAACGCTGGGCATCACAGGCATTTGTGATAAAAATAATAGATAGCCCAACAATGCAAGATGTTGGCCACATGGGAGTGTTACATTTTGAATATTAAAAAGATTGATTAACAAAGGCAGTGATGTTAGATCGAACCCTCATTTTCATCTTACAATCTGAAGAGAATGCTGAAGATTCGGAAGCCAACTGTAGACAGTGGCGAACACTGAAGTACGTGCACCAGCAAAATTAGACGCTTGCATACAGCTTGCACAGCTTGAACAGAAATGTAGGGGCTCAGTTTCCGAGATGCAAGGCACCAACAGACAATTTTTAGGGTGCTCCATCACCAAGCCATTATGAAAAATGGCAAATCATAACCACGCAGGAAACTGTCATTACAGTGTAATAACTGCCAAGCAATGACAGTGTGTCTGGTTCAGACAACAAATTTTCTTTCTCTGAACAACCAGTGACGCTTTGTACACCAGGTCGTCTATCCAGTACTTTTCCTCCCCACGAAGGGGCGTCAGGTGTTCAAGGGCGCAACCGTTGTGCGGCCACCCACGCCTGGGTCCGCGGGGGGTCAGCGACCCGTGACGTCACGCTCGGCGCCAGCGCGAACAGGGCAGGGACCTCGGGGGTCATCTGGTAGGGACGCCCGCGGCGCAGACAAGTCACAAGTCCGCGGGCGGTCAGCTGCCGCGCGGACGGCGCCCGCTGGGTAGGCAACCGTAGAATGTGCAGCGCACGCGTGTGGTGCGGGCTGGCCTACCCCGGCATCCGCAGGCGCCTGCTCACGCCAGTGAGGGCGGGCGGGCTCCGGACGTGGTACTCATCAGACAACGCCAGCCCGCAGCTCGGCAAGACAGCGGCCAGAGCAGCAGCGAGCTCAGGAACAGCAGGCTTGGGGCGTGGCAGACAGCCCGAAGCTCAAACTCTCTACCCAGAAGCCTTCGTCTGGGTCAGGGCGGACAGATTTCAGCAGATGCAGTGCGGGCGTTCAGCCGGCAAGCAGGAGCTCTCTACCCACAGGGTGGAGGGACACAGAAGCCTTCGTCCGGGTCAGGGCGGACAGATTTCAGCAGATGCAGTGCGGGCGTTCAGCCGGCAAGCATGAGCTCTCTACTCACAGGGTGGAGTGACACAGAAGCCTTCGTCCGGGTCAGGGCGGACAGATTTCAGCAGATGCAGTGCGGGCGTTCAGCCGGCAAGCAGGAGCTCTCTACCCACAGGGTGGAGCGACACAGAAGCCTTCGTCCGGGTCAGGGCGGACAGATTTCAGCAGATGCAGTGCGGGCGTTCAGCCGGCAAGCAGGAGCTCTATACCCACAGGGTGGAGCGACACAGAAGCCTTCGTCTGGGTCAGGGCGGACAGATTTCAGGTCCGAGAAGGCCAGGATTTCAGCTCCCACAGGAAGTGGGGCGCAGGCCTTTCAGAGAGGGTACTAGAAGCTTACGTTGATTCACATGTGGCGAATTGGGAATTCCTGGCAGGCAATGGCCGAACAGACTATTGTCTGGAAATTTTGCAGGTCCAGCCCGGAACTTGATGCCCTGCCCAGGCGAGCTGCACTGTCCATTCCCCCAGGCCTTCCAGCTGCGTGGCGCCCAGCCCCAGGGAGGGATCTCATCGTGGTGGCGTGCGACGGGAATTGGGAATTCCTGGCGGGTAAGAGCCGGGTGGAGTACTGTCTCAACTTGTTGCAGGACAAGGTCTGGGGAGCGGACCTGGAGGTGTTTGCGTTCCACAGGCTCCTAGGGTGGTCGGTGGCCATCTACCACACCGGGACCAAGGGCATAATCCAGATGTGGCGCAGCCCATCGCATCCGCCAGGGACGCCGGTGCCCGTCCTCCATCTGTCCGGCAACCACTACCGGGCTTTCGGCATCCAGTCGGAGGACCTCGTCGGGCAGGTAGAGCGGTTCAGTTCTGTTCATCTCCTCGACCAGGCGGAGCTGATGCGGGCGGGTGTCGCGGCGGAGGAGCAACGGACCTGGAGAAGGCCCTGGCTGATGTTGCTGCATTTCAGCAGATGCAGTGCGGGCGTTCAGCCGGCAAGCAGGAGCTCTCTACCCACAGGGTGGAGCGACACAGAAGCCTTCGTCTGGGCCAGGGCGGACAGATTTCAGCAGATGCAGTGCGGGCGTTCAGCTGGCAAGCAGGAGCTCTCTACCACAGGGTGGAGCGACACAGAAACCTTCGTCCGGATTTCAGGTCCGAGAAAGCCAGGATTACAGCTCTCACAGGAAGTGGAGCGCAGGCCTTTCAGAGAGGCTACTAGAAGCTCACGTTGATTCACATGTGGCGAATTGGGAATTCCTGGCGGGTAAGGGCCGGGTCGAATATTGCTTGAACCTGTTGCAGGACAGGGTCCGGGGAGCAGACCTGGAGGTGTTTGCCTTCCACAGGCTCCTAGGGTGGTCGGTGGCCATATTCCACACGGGGACCAAGGGCATAATCCAGATGTGGCGCAGCCCATACGCCAGGGACGCCGGTGCCGGTTCTCTATCTGTCCGGCAACCACTACCGGGCCTTCGGCATCCAGTCGGAGGACCTCGTCGGGCAGGTAGAGAGGTTCAGTCCTGTGTTGTCTCCTCGAGCAGGCGAAGCTCATGCAGGTGGGGGTCGCGGCGGAGGAGCGGCGGACCTGGAGAAGGCCCTGGCTGATGTTGCTGTATTTCAGCAGATGCAGTGCGGGCGTTCAGCCGGCAAGCAGGAGCTCTCTACCCACAGGGTGGAGCGACACAGAAGCCTTCGTCTGGGCCAGGGCGGACAGATTTCAGCAGATGCAGTGCGGGCGTTCAGCCGGCAAGCAGGAGCTCTCTACCCACAGGGTGGAGCGACACAGAAGCCTTCGTCTGGGTCAGGGCGGACAGATTTCAGCAGATGCAGTGCGGGCGTTCAGCTGGCAAGCAGGAGCTCTCTACCACAGGGTGGAGCGACACAGAAACCTTCGTCCGGGCCAGGGCGGACAGATTTCAGGTCCGAGAAAGCCAGGATTACAGCTCTCACAGGAAGTGGAGCGCAGGCCTTTCAGAGAGGCTACTAAAAGCTCACGTTGATTCACATGTGGCGAATTGGGAATTCCTGGCAGGCAATGGCCGAACAGACTATTGTCTGGAAATGTTGCAGGCCGAGCCCAGAACTTGATGCCCTGCCTCGACCAGCAGCGCTCTCCATCCCCCCAGGCCTTCCAGCTGCGTGGCGCCCAGCCCCAGGGAGGGATCTCATCGAGGTGGCGTACGACAGGAATTGGAAATTCCTGGCGGGTAAGGGCCGGGTGGAGTATTGTCTGAACTTGTTGCAGGACAGGGTCTGGGGAGCAGACCTGGAGGTGTTTGCCTTCCACAGGCTCCTAGGGTGGTCGGTGGCCATATTCCACACGGGGACCAAGGGCATAATCCAGATGTGGCGCAGCCCATACGCCAGGGACGCCGGTGCCGGTTCTCTATCTGTCCGGCAACCACTACCGGGCCTTCGGCATCCAGTCGGAGGACCTCGTCGGGCAGGTAGAGGGGTTCAGTCCTGTTTGTCTCCTCGAGCAGGCGAAGCTCATGCAGGTGGGGGTCGCGGCGGAGGAGCGGCGGACCTGGAGAAGGCCCTGGCTGATGTTGCTGCATTCCAGGAGAGGGAGCGGGCAGCAGCAGGTGCCAAGCCACATTGATGCGGCCAGGAGTCGCTAGACCCCCATCTAGGTCAGCGCTGCACGGCGCGGCATTCAGCCGGCAACTGGAAACCGTCTGCCCACCGGGACAGCTCGGGGCGGCGTGCAAGGAGACCCTCATCTAGGTCAGCGCTGTCAGCCCAGTGGCAGCAGTGTTGCACGGCGCGGCATTTAGCCGGCAACCAGAAACCGTCTCCCCAACGGGACAGCTCGGGGCGGCGGCCACAAGGCGGCCCTCATCTAGGCCCGGGTCCCAGAAGGCCAGGATTTTAGCTCTCGCTGGAAGTGGAGCGCAGGCCTTTCAGAGAGGCTCCTAGAAGCTCAGAATTAAGGCACACAAGACACACGGGTGATCATGGATGACATGATATGTATGGGGGGGGGGGGGGGGGTCCTTGCCCTCTATCGAGGCAAACAGAGCGGGGCTTCTGGCGGACACGGCGCAGAGCCGCAACTTAGTCGGGGAGGCCTTCCTATTGGCTCCGACTCTCGGGAAGGGTCGAGGGGTCCATTTTAACGCAACGCTTAACGCTTGGAGCAGCTCGTCAACCCTATCAGATCCCACTCATCGATTGGAAACAACTGTCGCCAACTTTACAACTGAAAAACTCGCAGGCGATCCACCCACTTGCTGACGCTCTGGCCCACCCTGTGCGCGCCGAGTCACGTCTCATTCTAACTCAACCCGTTCGGATGGCAACGCACGAAACCAGCGGGTCTCTACATCCAACTCGTCCGAACACGCTCTCGCAGCGAACCTCCCATGCCATCAGCTGAATCCTTTCGGATGGCAACGCACGAAACCAGCGGGTCTCTACATCCAACTCGTCCGAACACGCTCTCGCAGCGAACCTCCCATGCCATCAGCTGAATCCTTTCGGATGGCAACGCACGATATCAGCGGGTCTCAACATCCAACTCGTCCGAACGTGTCCTCGCAGCGAACCTCCCATGCCATCAGCTTTCGCTGCCCTGGTCACTTCTTGTGCTCACTGGCCCCCGTGGAGTATAGTGCCCCCCCCCCCCGCTATAATTATTGTAATACTAAAACAATTGACAAAGCTAAACGACTGAGAATGCCAATGAGAGAAAGAGAAAGAGAGAAAGAAAGATTGCTTGTGCGACGCATTAGGAAAACCACCACCAAACCAACACCAGAAAGAAGGAGAGTGACATTCTCAGCGCATCACAAAATCAAGAAATTGAAAGTTCAAAGAATTTAAGTCTGCTAACAATTAATTAGATAAACCCAAAATTTTTAATTTAGAAAAAACTGTTACTGTGAATTACAATTTTACAAATACAAAATAAGGCAATATATCCACGGGGTGGTATTCGAGCAGCTGCATACTCAGCAGATAACCATGTGGGTGGTAGGCGCAAGGGGAGGCCGCGTGGGACACTGGGCACTTTTCATCAAGTGTTCCAACTGGACTTATACAACGCCTCGTTAATTCAAGACAATGGAAGTTTTGGCATGGCAATTATACGAAATTTTAACATTTGACGTCATTTGAAAACGCACTCTGTCACGACTTCTGAGCCTATGGCGACTTTCTTATCAAGCTACAATATACGCAGCTAAGCAGGGAGCGTCGGTCGTAAAAGGGCTCAACGATTTTCCAGCTACCTGGGGAACGCGTTGGGACGCTAAGTAGGAGCAACGCGGGGAAAGTTTAGTCGGGTCGCTTCCGTGGCCACACCGGGTGGCAGCCCCCCGCCCGAGGCTGCCTGGTGCGCACACCTTCACATTCTGGCACGACTTGGGATCCAGCCGGCCCGTCAGGGATTTCCCACCGAACCTGGGACCCCCCCCCCCCCCCCACTACAGCCGCTGCCATGCCAACTTCCAGCGATTATTTTATCGCGCGCAAGAGCGCACATTATTATTATTATTATTATTATTATTATTATTATTATTATTATTATTATTATTATTATTATTATTATTATTATTATTATTATTATTAGCGGCCGCAATCAATTTGTGCGGTCAAAAAAAACAAAAAACAACAAAAACTTGAATTGTGCCCGATTGGCACAGCCATTTCTTGGCATTCACAGCCTGTGGACAGGCCAACGCCACGCTTCCCCTTCCGGTGGCCAACATGAAATTCTGGTCAGCCAAAAACGACGTCCCAGTCGAGACCCCATATACCAAAGCTGAACAAAAAAAAAAAAAACTTGAATTGTGCCCGATTGGCACAGCCATTTCTTGGCATTCACAGCCTGTGGACAGGCCAACGCCACGCTTCCCCTTCCGGTGGCCAACATGAAATTCTGGTCAGCCAAAAACGACGTCCCAGTCGAGACCCCATCTACCAAAGCTGAACAAAAAAAAAAAAAAAACTTGAATTGTGCCCGATTGGCACAGCCATTTCTTGGCATCCACAGCCTGTGGACAGGCCAACGCCACGCTTCCCCTTCCGGTGGCCAACATGAAATTCTGGTCAGCCAAAAACGACGTCCCAGTCGAGACCCCATATACCAAAGCTGAACAAAAAAAAAAAAAACTTGAATTGTGCCCGATTGGCACAGCCATTTCTTGGCATTCACAGCCTGTGGACAGGCCAACGCCACGCTTCCCCTTCCGGTGGCCAACATGAAATTCTGGTCAGCCAAAAACGACGTCCCAGTCGAGACCCCATATACCAAAGCTGAACAAAAAAAAAAAAAAAAACTTGAATTGTGCCCGATTGGCACAGCCATTTCTTGGCATCCACAGCCTGTGGACAGGCCAACGCCACGCTTCCCCTTCCGGTGGCCAACATGAAATTCTGGTCAGCCAAAGTCGATGCTTTTTTCAGCACCGAAAATAAAGTTTCCCAAAAACTTCAAAAAACAAAACAAAAAACAACAAAAGCTAATATTGTGCCCGCTTGGCACCGAAACCAAAGTTTCCAATCTGGATTCCTTGGCCTTTAGTCCCCTTTCTAGGATTTCCTCCGCCTTAGCACTTGAAACTGTGCAGCGGACCGCACAGGCCTCACTGAGGCCGCGGCCCCGCCTTAGGGGTAAGGCTGCACCCTCCTCCTCACCCTAGAGGAGCGACGGGGAGCCTCCTGCCACATTGGCGGATCGGCCGCCGCTGCGGCGGGAGGCTCCTCCGTGTGAAAATGGCGGACGCCATTAGAGGGCGCAAACCTCACCCGGCGGGCGGGGGCCGGGGGGGAAGCAGACCCGGAGGGTACTGCTGGGGGGGTGGGGCCGGGGACCGGCGGGGCGGGCGCCGGGGGGGGAGCAGACACCGGTGGTGCTGCAGGGGGGGTGGGGCCGGGGGCCGGCGGGGCGGGCGCCGACCCAGGGTGGGGGTGGGGGTGATGATGATGATGATGATGATGATGAGCCCGCACCTCCCCCTGCTGCTGCTGCTGCTGCTGCCGCCGCTGCTGCTGCTGCCGCCGCTGCTGCTGCTGCTGCCCTCTCCCGTGCCTGAAAAGCAGCCACATCCGCCAGGGCCTTCTCCAGGTCAGCCCTCTCCCTGGACAGCCGCCGCTCCTCCGCCGCGACCCCCACCTGCATCAGCTTGGCCTGTTCGAGGAGACAAACACTGTTAAACCTCTCTACCTGCATCACTAATTCCTCCGACTGGACGCCGAAGGCCCGGTAGTGGTTGCCCGTGAGGTGCAGGACCGGCACCGGCGTCCCTGGCGGATGGGCTGGGCTGCGCCACATCTGCAGGATGCCCTTGGTCCCCGTATGGAAAATGGCCACGGACCACCCCAGGACCCTGTGGAAGGCGAACACCTCCAGGTCCGCTCCCCAGACCCTGTCCTGCAAAAGATTCAGGCAGTATTCCACCCGGCCCCCACCCGCCAGGAATTGCCAGTTCACATCCCATTCCCGGTAGATGTAGGCAACGATGACTTGGCGCAGCTGTTTTGCCAAGACACCGCTGCCCACAAGTACCACGGAAAGGGATGTGAACAGGCAATTCCCGTCGTATGGTACTTCGACGAGCTCCCTTCCGGGGGGTGGGCGCCAGGCATCCGGAAGGCCGGGCGGGCGGGACGAGTGCTGCAGGCCTGGGAAGAGCGTCTAGGTCCGGGTGGCTGGGCCTGTAACACAGCAACAAAGCCCAACGTCAGGGCACAGCTCGGGGAGGCCGGGCGAAAGCAATCAGGTACCCTCAGTACCACTCGCGCACTGCATTACAAAACGGACTGCAAAACTATATCACCACGATTTCATCGACAAGAGAATACATCACGATCAATATAATAAAATAAATAAAATAAAATATAATAATCCTCAGCTCAGCAAACAACGACTCACAAAAGAAGGGTCTTTTCACGTCAGCCGCCAGAAAGTTTGGTAGAATGTGAACAAGATTTGAAGGGCTAGCAAACTCTCCATTCGTGAGGCAAGCTTTTGACAATACACGCTACAGAGATTTTGTAACGCCTCACTTACTAGAATAATCTTGTGCAACAACGTGTTGGACCCCAGACGTGCAATACTAATTGGGAGTCACAATAGGAAGCCAGTGCCAACCCCAGAGTGACTTGTGTGGCAAAGTCAGAAACAGTGGAGGACACGACGAGCCCCGCACACTGGTCCAAACTAACGGACTAACGACAACGTCGCCCCCCCCCCCCCCCGGGGACGCGAGATATTAGTTTTGTAATGGAACGGGGCAGTTTTAAAATTACAGTTTTACAGTAACGGTCAGTGCACCGTTGTATTCTCATACGCGGGCCGCCCAGCCCTGGCCTGCAAGGTGTTGTTCCCGCCCGGCTTGGCCCGGTGGCCCGACAATGCACGCCTCGCTCTGAGTCTCGGGTCCCTTGGCTTGTTGTGCGTACTCTAGGGTAGAGGGGAGGGTCAGGGTCCCACCGAAACGGTCCTCCTGCCTTGAGTCGCCGCTCTCGTAGCCGTGGCTCGGCCAGGCCCCGGCTCGGCTCGGCACATCGACAATGGGTACCCGGCAAGGGCTGCGCAACAAAAAAGAAGGATGGAAGATTTGGTAGTGGACTAGAGAAGGATGGAATAGCGGATGCAGCCAGCTGACGAGCCGAGCGGGAGTAGCTCTGTCCCTTTCTTTTGCCATTGGATGGAGTGAGATAGCTTAATTTCAAATGCGTTTTTACGCTTACTGTTACATTTTATAACTTTAAAAGTAGGTTTGCTGTACTTGCCCAGTCACCCTCGATAATTCTGTTAGACAGATTTTTGATTTTTTGCCTCGTTATCGATCTACAGCAATTGGTCCTGTGGACCGTAGATGTGCGTATAGTTGTGTCCCTTTCTTTCGCCATAAGAAGAAGTGAGATAGCTGACTTTTAAATCGATTTTTCGTCCACTTGGAAGCTTTTTCAAAGTGTAAAAACACGTCAGAGTGCCCTGTAAAAGTATCCTGCGTCCATGTGCACAGTTTCAGAAAATTCGTATAGAGGGCCATAAGGGCAATGCTTAAAAGAAAAAAAAGTCCAATCGGGTCAGACTGTAAGGTAACTCCGTTTCACTTCGTACCTAAAAAGTGCGATGGGCGACAGAGCTCGCCAACTTAACACCCAGACAAAACGAAATTCTCAGTGCCTGAAGGGCGAATTTCAAGACTGTATATATTTGAAGTAATGCCCATTAAAATCCGGAAAACTACGACAAAATTA
Source organism: Megalurothrips usitatus (assembly GCA_026979955.1). NCBI lineage: Eukaryota > Metazoa > Arthropoda > Insecta > Thysanoptera > Thripidae > Megalurothrips > Megalurothrips usitatus. The sequence goes on along the minus strand of CM049604.1, from coordinate 9,253,240 downwards.
TCTCTGAGCCACAAGCGGCACATTTTAAGGGGAAAAGGCATAGAAATAGCTAATTTATTTTATATCAAAGATCACACTATTTTGTCCCACGACCCTTCGATGGTAAAAATAACACTCTATTATCGGCAGAAAATTTATTTTGAGCAACGCGTTATAGGCAGCGGCTGGGCAAAGCAGACGACGATACTTGTAAACAGACATTCGAGCCCGTCTGCTGACTTTTAAATGTGTCGAATTTTCCGCAGGCTTTCATTTTGTATTGTAAGTGGGACCACCAGGGGAATGCCATTTTCTGTGAAGGCCCTTTGAACATGTAGTCATCCTTCGTGCGACCAAAGCAACATAGTAGAAGCAGGCCAAATTTAGGTTAAACGGGTATGGCTTTATTAGCAAATGACTAGTAGTCGCATTTGCAGCACCAGGATTGTGTCGGTAAAGAAATTAAGATAGGGTTAAAAAAACAAACAGAATAGTTTTCAATTTTATTATAATAATTGTCCTTCTGTGGTAAAAGAAACCCCAGATCAGCATCAACTTGCGAGATCCGCTTCTGCATCTTCACCATGAACCTTCAACCCCTCTCAGCAAGCTCCAACTCCCTGAAAGCACAAACAAGGGCAGACAGTAAAAAAGCAACATTTCCTAAGCATCAGTGGGCAAAAACTCCCTACTCTGCATTTTAAACTTGATCCAGAGCTACACCAGCTAATTTCCACCCTGCTCTTAGCAGCATATTATATGAAATTCTTCATCTGTGCCTTTAAATCAATGATCCCACGAGCCAAATCACGCCAAGTTCAGTTGAAAGGAGTACTGGTCCCCTGAATAAAATTCATGACCCATGGGAGCAGCAAAAGGTCTGTAGACAGTTTCAAATTTGCCTGTCGAGTTGAAAAAACCGTAAATACTACCCAGGGTTTATTATAAAAAACCCAAGTCTCAAGTCACACAAATTGATGGGCACTTATCTGTCGCATATCATGTACATGTAGCAACATCTCTTGATATTGTGGAGGACAATGGTTCTTGTCAAGTCCACATCCACCAAGACTGTAAAATAATTATCATCCTTGTAACTTTGGAATTCATGAGAATAAATTTGGGAACTCTTCAAGGTGTGTATTCTGGCTACACAATTATATACAGGTTTTACAACTGTGAAACAGAATGGATGTGCCAGACACACTTTCACTATAAGCAAGGGGACAACTGAAATAGCGTTGCCCCTGCTCAATGAGCAAGATTACTAAATGGATCTTTCATAGACTAACACTACAAAAATGAGACTCTCGAACCGCTTATGGATCTGGAAAGTCTTGCAGTAGGCTAGGGTCCACATAAAGGAACATAAGAGTTGAGTGTGCTCATTACACAAGAAATTTACATTTTCTTTTAAAAAGTTTCTCTTGTGAGGGACGAATCAGACATTTGAAACACATTACGGTCACAAAATGCAGACATGTAAGGCAACCAGGCCCACACAATTGTCACTTTGAGTGGCAATCCTTTGTAGTTAATGGAAAAGAAGACTGTGACTTCAAGCAAAAATACTGATTACAACCAGTCAACCAAATGATCACTTGGTAAAAACAGAAAATTCAACAAAATAAAAGAGGAAAACTAATTTAGCTATACTTGTAAGAAGGTACCATGTCAGTTAAATATGAAAGAAACTCTACCTGCATTGACAGCACACCCAGCCAACATTAGAGACCTACCATTTAGAGTTGTGTGTGATAGGTACTAATACATAGTATGATATAGTACTACTATTATAAACAACTCAATTTACTGGTCTTTTAAAAAAGATGTGACATGTGCCATTCTCTTGCTTAAAGATTCGCCGCTGCTGGTGCTGGCGGCGCTTGAACCGGCGGCGGCGGTGTTGCCGGCGTCCCATTGTGATATCTAACAGAGAAAAAAAGAATAAATAGAGAAATATGATGAAAGTCTGAAAATCTTTGGTTGACTTAAAATTTTCTAAGGCTCAATGGACTCAGTTTTTTGTGATCCTCCGAAAAGGTACTGCAGTTGAATCACTTTGACAAACAATACATAAATTCACTTCTTCACATATGACAGCTGACAATGTGAAATTCTTTAGGGAAAACGCATGCCCTATCATGACATGTGAATTTTCTGACATCAAGGACTTCGCCTCATAGTCTTCGGGAAATCGCAGTAATATGAATGACACATACTAAACCGCATTTCCGTACCTTGCCTGCCTCACGGACGTGCTTCGGTTGGCGCCGATTTTTGTGCCCCCCCTCCCCACCCTCATTCATACCATCACGCACACCATCATGCACACCATCATTCACACCATCCATACCCTCATCATCCTCCACACCATCCATACCCTCATCCACAACACCAATCACACCATCCACAACACCAATCACACCATCCCCCCCACTCGCTCCTCTTCCTCTTCCCTTTCCTTTTCCTCTTCCTCTCCCTCTCCATCTCCCTCTCCCTCCGTTCTGTCCACTGCCTCCATGTCTGCAAAATAACAAACATCCTTTTAACATATTGAACCAGTTAAGATCATTAACAATTTATTTAGGAAGTATTTGCTTACTGAAACACTTGAACAGTGGGGCTCGTCGAGCTCCCCAGGTTCAAATTGAAATTCATATTTATTGTGACTTGGCCCTGACGTGGCATCCAGCGCCGCCCTCTTCCTCTTCTTCCTCCTCTTCCTCCTCCTCCTCCTCCCTCTCTCTCTTCCATCGCTTCGGCGTTCATTCTGTTAGTCACAACCAAGCAAAAGAAAAAAAAAACATCAATTCATACAACGCAACTCAAGAAAACATTTGTACACTCATTTCAGAGAGATTGATTAGAAATACTACTCTACCACGCAAAACTTTAACATACTTCCCTTCAATGCACACAGGGTGCATGTGACCTCTACTTACACACAGGCACCAGTTACGTTCACCAGTAACAAATCAAAAGTACAAGTTGGCGACAAATGATGAGGGCTAAAATGCAAGTGCAATGATTCACAAGCTAAATGAATGAGTATGACCTTGACCGTCAGCATGAGAGTTCCAAATTCCACAGTCAGTAACGTGACAATTATTTAAACAGCCAACATAAATCTCTCATCCCAGGTCCTACCGCGTGGAGGTGGGCATAGGTATTTACAGACATCCGTAAATGTATGTAAATTTCAGGACCCGCGCAGTACATCACCCAAAACAACCACTGTGGAAGAAGTGGAAGATAAATACGAGGGGGCAGGTGTAACCAAATCAACCCCTATGGCCACCAGCAAGCAACCGGCAACCACATGTGAGGGGGCAGGCTGAAACCAAATCAACCCCTTTGGCCACCAGTAAGGAACCGGCAACCACATGTGAGGGGGCAGGCTGAAACCAAATCAACCCCTTTGGCCACCAGTACGGAACCGGCAAACACATGTGAGGGGGCAGGCAGAAGCCAAATCAACCCCTTTGGCCAACAGTAAGGAACCGGCAACCACATGTAAGGGGACCTGGTCTCGCCCGGAGTTTGCTTCCTTGCATCCTACAGCACGTTATCAATTCTGATGGAGCACAGTTCTTTTGTGCTGACGTTCTTGTTTTAGGAATGCTGAGTTTGTTTTCTTGTGTTCTAATGCAGAATGTTTCTTTTTCAGATGGGACCATCGCGTGACTGCCCCAGGCGTCGACGCATAGAAGAAGCTGGCTCTGTCCAGCTTATGGCAGACTTGGAGGGCCCAGATGTCGAATTAGCACCTCTCAGGTGTAGTTATGGCTGCAATGACAAAGTACCCAGTGTTATTGCGCACGACATGGCCGAAATGTGGGATCTTGAGACCTCTGCAATGAAGGTAAGACGCCAATATCATGGTTACCAATTCTTGCTCATGTATCATAGATGATTCCATGTACTAACCTGTGCTTTTGTTAATGTACAGGTCAGAGTGCGTGAAGGCAACTACCCTGAAGCGGAGAAAGTGTACTCCTTGCTGAGATGAAGATCTTGTTGCCTAGAATCGTTACTTCTACAACATACCTACGACCTCTTGCTCACCTCTTGGTGAGGCGAGCCGTCGTGGCCTTCCATCGTCTGAAAAGATGACAAGTGGTGGGAGTGGCGGAGCGTAGTTGGTGCAGTGCGGGTGGCGTAGCAGTGATGTGTGTGTGTGCGCGTGCGCGTGTGTGTACGTGCGTGCGATGCAATGTACTAAAAAGCGCTTTTGTTGTTCTGCAGGTCAAAAGTGAAAAACGGCAACTACCCTGAAGGGATGAACTCCATAGTGAAGTGATGATCTTGTTTTCAATTTAAGTTGCCAAGTATGAAATGAACTTCACGGCAATGGACATGGTTGTGAGCATTGAACATTTTCAGCATGACATTTGCCTGATTCTGCATTGCGGAGCTAAGTCAATGTGAAAGCATCTTAGACAGTGTTATTTTAACCTGTGGAAGATTCATCCAAGATTTTTGGGCAGAAAGTGGTTGATTGTCAAATGCAAGAATGGTGACTGAATGCGTAGAGAAATCTTAAGTTAATGAGGAGTTCGAATTTTCCCCCACCATCTCGGTAAGAACAATTACAGTTTTTGTTCTGATGTTAAATACTGTACAATGATTGCAAAATTAGTTATTTTTAGTCTTTGGTTGCTGTCTTCCAGAACATGAAAATGGTAAGGAGGGGTTCATCGTCGTCCACAGAGAACTTAGAGAAAACTGTCAGAGAGAGACGGAAGAAATTTTTCAAGACGAATTCAAAGCGATTCTGGACCTCACTTCAGAAAGAGCTATACACGGGCGTTCTGGTAATTATTTTGCAATTTTCGATTTGGTTTTCTTTTACAATTATTGCATTGGTTACAATTTTTGTTATTTTTTTTGCCTCCGGGTTCGGACGCCAATATGAGCATAAGGGTTCCCCGGATTTGCCCTGTCAGGGGCTGCGGTCACCTCGCCGACAGTCCCAACAAGATTTTTGACCATCTCATGCTTCGGCACCCCACGACCATAAGAGCACATGGGTAATTCCCAATGTCGAGGCGAATCGAGAATAGGTCAATTCCGGGGCCGAGGATCCACGCGAAGACGGAGCTAGACGTCGGTCTTAAATTTCTCAAGATCCGGCATGGACTCAGCTCGGATCAGATCCAGGCAGTGAAGAGCCTCATTGAAGACACCTGTGCAGGCCACATGACTTTCTATGGAGACGAGGAGGGTCGGCCTTACCGCTCTATCAGAGAAATGGAGCTTGACTGCCAAACATCGTGAGTTTCCATTGGAATGTATACTCTTTGATTTCGTTTCATTTTCTGTAAACTTACCAAACTTTGTTTTTCTCTCTGTCTGTTGGCCAGAGATCTGTTGGCCCTTTTGGGGGGGGGGGGGGGGTCTGCGGGTCCTTTGGCAGGTTGTCCCCCCCCCCCCCCTACAACGAAAGTGACTCCCGGCGCTGCTGCCCGGTCTCTGTAAATACATATTATTGGCCTTTTCGACGCGCGCGCCCTACACATAGGCAACCATCAATGCACGAAAATTTTTGCCCCACCCACTCAAGTTAAGGCCTGGCTACGGCCCTGATCCCAACCACCTAATTTGGTTATGGGGAGTTTCGGCCTGCCCCAATTACCCTCCTTGCTGCATGTGAATGTTTAGGAAATTTTGGGGAAAATACAAAATTACGTATGTCGTTTCACTACACATCCTGCATGCAATAGAGCCACATTTCACGGTCCTCATTAAACTAAATCTGAACATTTTCCAAATGGCTGTTATACCCTAAAGGCCAAAACGTATTGTTGTCAACTCGGATAGCCGTGCTCTGCTCTGCTCGCCCCGCGGCCGCGGTCTGCCCGCGCTTGTGATAGTCGTTCGCGCGAGGCCTATTAACGAGGTAGGCGTTCGCCAGACCGCGTCGTGGCGTAACAGGCTTCGCTCATCGCGAATCACTGTTCCGCCACTCCACGCCTGGCGCACGCATACCTTGGCCTGCCGGCGGCTGTCACCTGACCACTACGACCATGCGGGGCCAATCAGTCAGTAAGACGCCCTGCGGGCGTCACTCTCTCCGCACGGTCGGAACCACGCTCATTTTCTGGCTTCCAAACGGATCTTACATCATCCCTTCGCTACCAATGCCGCTCAACCAGCCCTAACCTACCCTTACCTGCCTGCAACCCCCACCAACTCGGATTGGCCTCGAGATCCTCACAGTCAACTGTTAAAAGTTCACGCTCGGGCTACCACCACACAAGTGCTAAAATTCAAAAAATTACGCACGAAACTAATTTTGCAATTAATCGGAATATTCTTCCGATGAAAGAACAGAAAATACATTTTTATTTATGGTCACGCATTTTTATACGGAAATAAAGCATTTTAAATATGTTATTGGTACTTCAACCAAACCACTGAAGTGTCAGATGTGTGGTTACTCTGTGTACATAGATTCTTCTGAGTGGCGTTCACTGGAGTACATAACCTGGCAGCGACGACTGGAACACTAGGAAAAAAAATTGAATTAAATTAAAGTAATAACTCCTAATTTTTCCCAGGAATAAATCTATATGAGAAGGGGCTGAAAAAAACTGAAAGTATTAGAGTAAATTGATATTAATAAATATAAAATACAAACTAAGCACATTACCAGTGAACGCCACTCAGAAGAATCTATGTACACAGAGTAACCACACATCTGACACTTCAGTGGTTTGGTTGAAGTACCAATAACATATTTAAAATGCTTTATTTCCGTATAAAAATGCGTGACCATAAATAAAAATGTATTTTCTGTTCTTTCATCGGAAGAATATTCCGATTAATTGCAAAATTAGTTTCGTGCGTAATTTTTTGAATTTTAGCACTTGTGTGGTGGTAGCCCGAGCGTGAACTTTTAACAGTTGACTGTGAGGATCTCGAGGCCAATCCGAGTTGGTGGGGGTTGCCTGCCTGAACCTTACCTACCCAGGCCCCTACTAACCTAACCGAGGGTGATCCACTCGAGTCACTGATCCGCCCCTCCACGACAGGAGCATGGCGCGCACTGACCTCACCTAACTGGCGGATATTAAATTTTAGACCACTTGTGAAAATTATCTAGGAAACCGCTTGAGCTGCGGTGCCCCTGAGGGGAGGTTGACTGGTATGATGCAAGAAAGATATGGTCCAAATTTGAGCTTTCTACGTATAACCGTTCTCGAGAAATCGCGCGGACAAACAAACAGGCAAAACATTTTTGACCCAGTCGGTCCAGGGCTTCGCTATCGCTCAGCCAACAATGTCACTTTGGACGCGCGATCTGAGAGACCGAGGCGGTACACAATAGGTCGCATGTTCTGATACCAAATCGATTCATATTTTTATAGAAAAAATATGAAAACTCGTTTTATGGTTAACGAAGGCCACTCAGTGCTGTAGACGCTGGAATTTTTTAATTTTGCTTCCACTTAAGACGTTTAGTCTGTACAATTTCGTACTGTTGAGAACATGAGCATAAATTACAAAACCTGAACAACTGAAGAAGTGAAGATGACTCCCATTACTCGTTTTACTGGGCGGGGACATGTGCGGCCCGCTGCCACTACTGCCAGTCGTAGCAGGCCAAGGTACGTGTGCGCAGAACGCCGGGACGCGGTAGGGTACAGGTCTGCCCAGTGAGGAGTTCGTTGAAATCAGTTGTTTTCGGATCAGTCACCACGGTGGCGCTGTCCACCTTTCGTGTTGATTTAGACTGCGAAGGAGTGAAGGTCAACGCTTTCTAGATTCTTTTGACTTTGCCAACGCATCAATATTGCGAAAATCTAGGGAGCGTTCTCCTTCACGGCTGTCAGTCTAAATCCACCCTTCCTCGGCGACGAAGCGACAGTTTTTTCACCGCACAAAGTGGGTTTCATCTTTCAGGTCGGGAGCATGATGTTGTTTTTAAATGTGGGTTTGGGAAGTAACTCGGCGATTTTCAGATCCAAGAATACTCTGTTCCCAGTGCACGTCCAATACAATACTTCAGACCAACCTAACCTACCATGAAGTGCGAGATCTGCGTGGAGCCTCTGGACCTGGAGGGCAGGCGGCCGAAGCTGCTCCCGTGCTCCCACACCGTGTGCCTGGGGTGCCTGCAGCGTCTGGAGCGCAAGTGCTGTCCGCAATGCCGCAAGGTAACAGAATCTGCCCGATTTCGTCGCGAAATCGTACCAAATATCGATATTTTGGGGCGTAATAGCAGCTTTGTGACAGCGCACACTCTTAATCTCCATGGGACAAGTTTGTCAAATGAAATGTTACGTCTTTAAGCAAAACACGACATTGGGACAATTTGTAGCGTAAAGGTGGGGCAAATTGTAACATGCGAGATACAATTTCTCCCATGATTATTCTACAAATTGTATCTCAATTTTATGGTACAAAAATGTCCCATGACCTTTTGTGTGTAAAGGGACTGGTCGTTGGTTATTCCACATTTTTCCGTGCGCAGCCAGTCCACCGTGGCACGACAGGCGACATCATTCTCTCTTTGTTCTGTCCGGTAACAGCCCAGCCCTCGACTTGATCTTGTGATAAACCTATCATCATTGAAATAGATGCAGTTTGATGCCATTCCCCTTAAAAGAGGTCGTTTTGAATAATAGTTGATGGATATTGTTGCCTCCTTCGTTTCAGAGATTTACTGGTCCACCACTATGCCTGCCTGATAACTACTACCTGGCTAATTTGTTACGAGAGAGTGCGGAAAGGTAACACAAATTTTAAAACGCAAACAGTACACATTAAATGACGAAGGACATTTTTGTTCTCACCTGGGCTGGGTTCAGAATATGGATACAACTTTGTGTCGGAGATAAGTAAAAAAAAGAATTCTGAAGGAGATGAAATATTGTTCCCAGATATAGATGTGCGCAGATCTGGTCCTAGCCCAAGGACAAAACTGTCCCTTGACATTTCGAGTAGTACTGTTCACTGTAAAAATATTTTTCGTCACTTTACAAAAAATTCACTCTTAAATTTTGTTCAAGATTTTTTCGTCACAGATGTTGCGAAAAATCGTCACGAAAAACAATTGTATCTGGGGATGATTGAAAATCATTTTTTAAAACGTTTAGCCCAGAAGTGACGAAAATTTTGTCACATGAATATTTTGTCACGTGACGAGAAAATCGTAAAGTGACGAAATATTTAGGTGACAAAATATTCGTCATCAATATTTTTCGTCACATGAAATATTTTTACAGTGTTTAAGACAACTTGCCTGAGGCCTGTTCAGCGGTAAGGTGGCCTCACTGTCTTTCGTGTAGAACTATAAGGACGAACGTTGTGAAAGGGCTCGGAAAATGGACGGATTTCACCAAGGGCGGGAGCAAGCGAACGTAGCGACTTTCTTTCACGACCTATTATCTTTTTTACATGTAAGAACATATTCGGAATCCTGATTCCACTCCGATTTCGAATCTCAAAACGTGAAAAGGAAGTCGTTACGTCTGGTGGCGCCGCCCTTGGTAAAATCCGTCCACTTGCCTAGTCCTCCCACCAAGACATGTACGTCCTCATAGTTCTAAAGTACCGCTTGCAGGTTTTCGAGCGGGAACCAGTGGTGGTGTCTGGACTGCGGCTCTTTGGCCGCGCAGGAGTGCAAGTGCGGTCACCCCGTCGTGACCGTCAAGGAAGCCCTGCGCCGCAAGATCCGCCAGATCCAGGACGATTTGTCGCTCGTGGCGGAGGACCTGCAGGAGATACTGCGGGAACTCACCGACGGTGCTTGCACGGCAAGTAGTATGGAATCCTGTTCTGTTCTCATTGGCCGGGGCCTCATTGTAGCCCGTCCAAATAGAGAGGGCCATCTGCCAAAAGTGTTAAAATCATATGGGGCTCATTCGGATTCCGGTACAACGTCGAAAACCATGAACAGAAATAAATGTTATAATTTTTTTGGACCTGAGGTTAACGATTCCAATCGTAACAACCATGCTCTCCACGGGACACTTCCAGAGTGACTTCCGGCGCAGCCCTGAAAGCCCCGAGAACCCCGCCCGTCGTTCAAACAACACTAGTTTTTAAACGTTGCAGCTTGATTCGGAATGGTGCGCGCGGCTTCACGTCCCCCTATATTTGCTGTGGACCTGCGCTAACACCGCCTGCCCTCTATCAAGGTCATTTATACCTACCAGAACGAGCCCCGAAATAGACGGAACTGAAATATCTCCCCGGCCTTTGGAGTGAGGAGGAAGGATCTCCTTCCCTGTACGTGTCCGTCCTTCTCTCCTGCTTTCTTCGCCCCCTCTCTGCACGCGCGGACACCGACGAGTTGTGCGAACATGTTCGAATTCGAGCGATCACGAACGATCCTAGCACATTTTTTGCGCGATCGGGGACAAACCTGATATGCTCGTGCACGAACTGTTCGAGACATGACCCAAGAAGTGTTCGGTGGCTAACACTTGGTCCATATTTATTAGCTGCCAAAGGATGTCAAATTAGAGAGCAGTGGTTTCTGTGGCACTAGTCTGATTACCCGAATCACTCAATAATAATGAAATAATAATGATCACAGTATGTATGTCAACATTGCTATCTCATGAAAATTGTGAACTAAGGAATTGGGTTCGAGCATTGTTCGCTCGGATATAAACACTTGTGTTCGGATCGGTTCGTTCGAAAAAAAATTGTGAAGTGATCGAATTTGTTTTTAAAAATTCTGTTTGTGTTCGCTCGAATCGAAATGGAGGCTGTTCGCACATCTCTCCGAGAGCTATAATCTCTCTGAGCCGCGCCTCCTCTTCTCCAATTCAGATCGCGGCTGCGGCCGCTGTCAGGCTGCTGGCGGGCCGCGTGTCGGCCAATTGCCGCCTGCTGCTGAGCCAGAGCGGTGGCCGGGAAGCGTTCGCCGCCCACTGGGAGATGGGCTCCTCGGGGAACAGCGCCGGGCCCCACGACCGGCTCCTCGGCATGCTCGTCGCCGTCCTGGGGGCCAAGGGCCTGCTGGAGGCTCGGGTGAGTGAACGCCGTACACACTAAATTATGTCATAGGAATGTTTTGTTTTTGAGCAAAAGACAATTGAGATAGAATTCGCAGCATAATTATAGGACAAATTCATGTTACCCGTTGCCCCACACGTTTACGCTACACATTGTCCCAATGTCGTGTTTTGCTTAAAAACGTTACATTTCATTAGACAAAATTTTCCGATGGACATGTAGAGTGTAGTCTCGTAGCGCCACTCCGAGTATTTTTGTTGTGGAGCTGAGCTCACTAGGGAACTGCAACTGGAGTGCAAGGATCCGATGCTGACCGCGCAGTAGTTCCACCGAGTTCCACTCTACACCCCTCTCAACGAGCTGCAGCAGATGCAAGGGTCCGATCCTGATGAAACTCGGCAGGTTGACGCGGTAATGGTGGTAAATGAAGGTGCCACGAAAATTTTATCCTTCGTGTCAGTTTAAGAGGTCATCATGTAGGGTCGTAGGGGGGCAGGTTGGGATTTTAGTACTATTTGTATTTATTTTTTTGGCATAAAGTATGCCACGCTATCAATATCCTAAGATTCATAACTGAACTTTCTTATTTTATTAAAATACTGTTCGTGAAGTCAGGACCTCCCCGCGCCCACACGCACTGCAAATCGAAATGCATGACTCTACGCATTACTTACTGTTCGGTATCAGACCATACATTTCCTATAGTGCATGTCTTACACCACTCTTTACCTAGTGTGTTGTTGTAGAACTATGCTTTAGGCAAGTGTGGTTAGCAGCATCACACATGTGTGGTATGAGCCGTGCCTCAGGAAATGTCCGGTGTTCACCCCCTAAACACCACACACCAGCCACTGCCTGGTGGGGACCACACACTAGCTAATGCATGGCGTGCGACCACACATTAGTTACAGCGTGGTCTAGAACCGTACATCAGCTAATGTGTGATCCCATATCACGCCGTAAGTAATGCGTAAAGTCATGCATTTATGGATTTGCAGTGCGAGGAAGTAAATATTGAAATGAGGGATAAAATTTGTTAGAACCTTCCTTTACTATTACTATCAAATAGTCGACCTAGCGAGTTTTCGTCGCCTTGCTCGTTGAGGAGGTAGTAAGGTGGAACTACAGCGTGACGGCTGTAAAATAGCAGTTAGTCGGATTTACTTCCAAGATGTTAACATGCTTGTGCAAAATTCAGTCTCCAACATTGTTTTCAACTAATGAGCATTTTTATCCGAACTCGTTGTGATTTTGTTTTAATCGTCATTATCGCAGAATAATGCTGACGTGAAGGAGCCGGATTCACCGCGAGAGGAAGGGCCGACGGCAGCGGTGCCCACGATCAGAGAGCTGGACGTCTTCGAAGTGAGCAGAACCAAGCGCGGCAGTTGCTGCGAGGCGAAGGCGTCTCTGTCGGATGCTGTGCAGCACCAAGGGGTGAGTGAGTCGAAGGTTTTGAATAGAAATGCCAAAATGAAAGGGACTTTATGAATGTCGATATGAATCGATGTTCGACAATTTAAACCCGGCTTCAGTGGGACTTCACCATGAAACTACAGTGACGCAGTCGCTTTTGTAATGAAAACTGCAGTTCCACTGGAGGATCGACACAAACTGAAGTTTTTCACGTCAACGTCGCACTACATTTTGTAGAACTGCAATATGGGCACTGTAGTTTCATTGTAGATCTCTCTGCCCGCAATATAACGGAATCAAAGACACTACTGTACATCACTTTTAAATTGCATTTTAAATAGTATCTCCAGAGCTTCTATAAAATGTACTCAGTGGTGGAGTATACAGCGTATGTACGAAGACGACTTGCGTCACTGCCGTTTGTACAGTGGACTTCTTGTTTCACATAAATGTGTGAATTTGTTCACGAGTTGACACAAGTTGACCCTTTGTCACTCTTCCCACATTGAATAATACGCTTTTCATTAATGAAATCATTTTTCGGCCCCACCTGAGCCTGAACCGATCTTGAGTGACGTCTGCGCCCGACTCTATCGTCCTCGGTCTTGCAGGTGTGCACAAGCGCCCAGAGAACTTGAGAGAAAGGCGTCCTCTTATGATCAGGACGTAGAATTTGCTGAAAGTTCTATGATGAAGGAGCTCACGAGGGGCCCAGTTGGCGCCGAAAGAGCGCCTAAAACGTAGGCAACCCGCGTCTTTTCTGCCTGCAGGTTAGGTTAGGTATGTAGGTAAGATGACCTACATCGCCCCCTCCGAGATCCGGCCCTGTGCACGCCTCCGCTCGGTCTGCGTTGCTAAAAGGCAAACACTATACCAATCACAGGTGTGATAACATTCCTTCCTACCTCCGCCTGCTTGCTTCACTGTTAAAGTATTTCGTCATGTGACAATAAATATTGGTGACAAATATATGTCACCTAAATATTTCGTCACTTCTGGGTAAACGCAAAAAAAGATTTTTTATCATTCTTTAATACAATTGTTTCTTTTGTGACTTTTCGCCACAACAATGTGGGACGAAAAAATCTTCAACAAAATTTAAAAATAGATTTTTTTGTAAAGTGACAAAAATATTTTTACAGTTGCGCTTATTAAATTACCATAGCGGCGGCAGTCCTTTCGCCGCAGGCGGCACCGCTGTGGCTGCGCGCCGGCCGCTAAGTCGGCTCCGCAACGCAGCTACGCCGTTTGGTTTACCTACCCTGCCGACCGCAGGCGCTCGCTTAGCTGCTCAGCGGCCAGCTCCGCGCGTGTGTGTGCGAAGGCTACAGTCGTAGCCACGGTCTGCCTAGTGTTGACAGAATAGAGGCAAACAGTACCCAAACACAGTGGCGTACCCCTGCCTGATACCTGCAAACGGCTCATCGAGGGCGTCTGTAGTTTCCCTGGCAGGCAAATGGGTACATTACTGACGCCTGCTTCCTTGGGCTAGATTTTTCATGCCCTTCTGATTACATTGCCTGTCTTGGCAATATTATTGTCGCCAGCCTTTGTGTTGATTTAGACTGTGAAGCCGTGCACCCAGAAAAAGGGATACTTGATTTTTCTGATACTTGGTTTTTTCAAGTAAAATATACTTGCTTTAAGTAAAATTTACTTGATTTAGGTAAAATTTACTTAAATGAAGTAAAATTTACTTGTGTAAACCAAGTAAACGCAATTTGAAACTAAAATCAAGAATCCATTTTTCTGGGTGTGAAAACCAACGCTTCCTAGAGTTTTTGCGATTCCGATTCTGTTGTTAGTGACAAGTTCAAAGGAATCCAGGAAGCGTTGGTCTTTACGTTTTCACAGTCTTACTCCACGCTGTAAGTCGATTGAAGTTGAATTAAATTTAAAGTCCATTTTAGTGAGACGACAAGGCAACTCACTCCGTGCCTACAACGGACATTTTCATTTGCCTGGTGGGCAGGCGGAAGTAAAGACCGAGACTGCACCTATGTGTTCGAGCGACGCCCCGCCTTAGACCAAACAGCAGCGGTTAGGGGGCCGCTAGGATGTCTCGGTAACGCTTCTGTCGGCCGCAGGTGCGCCGCCTCAAGGGCCTGCACTGCGGCAGGGACGCTGCGTGGAGCCTGGGCCTGCTGGAGCGGGCCGCGCCGCACCTGGAGGAGCTGGAGGCGTGGCAGCTGCTGGCCCGTCACGTGCCGCTGCTGCACGCCATGCCGTGCCTGCGGCGCCTGGACGTGACGGGCTCGGACGGGCTGTGCTGCACCAAGAAGCCGCCCGTGCTGCCGGCGCTGCCCTCCTCACACACGGGGTGAGTCGTGCTCGCACTGTTAAAAATATTCTTGTAAAAGAAACGAGAAATTTTTGATTAATTGTTTTACCGGTGCTCCCTGTTAAATCACAGAGGCGTGTTTTCTACTTTCACAAGAATGTTCCCGTTAGCTTGGAAAACGAGAGGATAAGTCATTCTCTTTTACAGGACTTTGCCTGTAATTTAACATGAACACCCGTAAAATAACTAGAAGAGTCGTAAAAGAACAACGAAGGTCCTGTAAAATTTCTGTAAAATTACAAGGAAAGTCGTAAAATAACAGGAAAATGTTGATTAATTTTTCCATCGTTATTTTACAGCAGAGTTATTACAGTGCGGGACGGGGGTCGGCACCGGCGGCGGCAGCGCTGCCCCCGTCCTCACCACAGGTTTTGAGGGCTCGAATCTGTCGTTATCACTCTTGAATGAATGATATCAGTGAAAACCGTTATCCAGAATTCTTTTTTTTTTGTTTCAAGTACGTCATTTTCTTAAAATTTTGAGCATTGGTCGAAGAAAAATAAAATAGGAAGTGAAGCATTTGATTATTTGTTTGTTGGGCTCAGAACATTTTAGTTGAGTCAAGGCTTTTTTATTTGCATCAGTTCAACAGTAATATCTAATTATACTTTTTATGAATCCTCAATCAGCGTTGAATCAAGAAAATTTTACTTATTTCTAGAAACCTTTTATCTGGGTGTAATCCGTTGGCCGACCTTAGAAAACACTGTAAATTCTTTGGGTCCTATTGTGATTTGGCCCTAGGGCGATTTGTTTGACTCACATTTACATACCCTTGAACGGCGAGGTTTCGAAATGCACTGTAAAATGTGTTCGTCAAATGTCGAGAACTTCTGTGACGATTCATGAATTACCCTAATATGTCGTCACTTCACGACGTCCGTTCATCACGTGACGACATATACGCGAGGGGTCAACACCTCGGTGGGCACTGTGTACACCGAAATTTTACTCCGAATTTACTCTTAGTGTACTCCGAGTTACTCTGGCCTACTCCGGTTTACTCCGACCTACTCCGGTACTACGTGACCAATTATTGCATATTTTTAGGACACCCCCTCACCTTGCGTGACAATACAATACGTCGTATTCACTCCCCCCCCCCCTCTCCCAGAGGGTCACGTAGTGTTTTCGAAGACAGCGAAAAATGCGTGAAAATGAGTAATGTCCGTGCAGGCAGAGTTGAGATACATGCGCACTTTGAACCCTTGGACCATTGTTATTTTTTTAAAAGTAAGGGCAGCCGTACGTGGGCGGTGGTAAAGCAACGTTTTAGAGCAAGATTCATTCCCCTGTGTGGGCGATGTTCTGGCCCTTGCGACCTTAAGGAAGGCGCTGAAGGGGGTTTTTACTTCACCCACCTGATCCTGGTGTTATACGCGTAATGAAATGCCGAAAAATGACATAATGTGTTCTAACGTGGCAAAACGTAGGGTGAGGGGTGAAGGGTGCAATAGAGTTTTTAATAATACCGGCGTGATTCCACGTAATACAATTATTGCGAAGTACCCTGTGAATGAAGATTCAGAAAGAAAACCTCGTTGAGCCATTCTTAACAGGTGCGGCTTCGTAAGGCATGTCATGTCATATGTTTGTTTCGTGTCGCAGGCTGGAGTGGCTGTGCGTCCAGGACCTTCCACGCGAGACGACGCTCTCGCTGCTACGAGCGCACGGAGCCACGCTACGAACGCTGTCACTCTTCGTGGGCACCGGCCGCGGGCACAGGTGCGGGTACACACGCCCTCCGTTGGCTTTATTTGATAGCAAATTTCAGCCCGTCCCGACACGTTTCTTTGAAAACGGCCACGGGCTTATAGTCTTGTCGCTTGTCTTGTCGCTGCATGTGGTGCGGCTGCAAGGCGCACTCCGTGTCCCGTGCAAAACAAGGTAGGCGTACGCCAGACCGCGTCGTGGCGTAACAAGCTTCGCTCATCGCGAATCACTGTTCCGTCACTACACGCCTGGCGCACGCCTACCTTGGCCTGCCGGCGGCTGTTACCTGACGAGTAGGACCCTGCGGGGCCATTCAGCCAGTAGGACGCCCTGCGGGCGTCAATCTCTCCGCACGGCCGCAACCACGCTCATGTTCTGGCTTCCGAACGTGTCTTACATCATCCTTTCGTTATCAATGCCGCTCAACAAGTCCTAACCTACCCAGGCCTCCACTAACCTAACCTAACCGAGAGTAACCCACTCGAGTCACTGATCCGCCCCTCCCTGACAGGCGCATGGCGCATACTGACCTAACCCAATGGGCGGATTTTAAATTTTAGACCACTAGTGAAAATTATCTAAGAAACCGCTTGGGCTGCGGTGCCCCTGAGGGGAGGTTGACTGGTATGTTGCAAGAAAGATGTGGTCCAAATTTGAGCTTTCTACGTCTAACCGTTCACGAGAAATGGCGCGGACAAACAGACAGACAAAACATTTTTGCCCTAGTCGCGTTAGGGCTTCGCTATCGCTCAGCCAATAAAGTGGATCTAGGATGTCTCTACAATGTCCCTAGTGGACACGTCAAATGTCAAGGGACAATTTTGTCCTTGGGCTGAGGCTAGATTTGAGCACATCTAAATCTGGAGACACTTTTGTATCCGTAAAGTACAAAAATGTTCCAAAGTAGATGAGAAATTGTCACTAGATTTAGACGTGCTCAAATCTGGCCCCAGCTCAAGGAAAAAATTGTCCATAGACCTCTATAGTGAAGGCATCCTGGAGACATCCTGCAGTCATAACGAAATCTTTCTAGAGACATTTTGGAGACAACACGTGAGACAAGGTAGAAACATTGCAGAGATATCGTAGATCTACCGCTCATTCTCTCCACGTTGTGGGTGGTTTCGGAGACATTATTAAGGCGAAACGGAGGTATCTCGCTGAGCGAGTATGGAGACAACCTAGATACTAGATATTATCAGTAAGGAAGATAATTTTCTGATAATTTACATTTTTCTGTCGCGTCTTTCTTAAAGATGTCTCCAAAGTGTCTCGGTGGGATCCTTCGAAGTAATGTCTCAGTCCTGTCTCAAGAATGTCTCCAAAACCAGACATCCTCGAGACAACGTGGGGAGAATAAGCGGCAGATCTACGATGTCTGTACAATGTCTCCACCCTATCTCACGTTTTGTCTCCAAAATGTCTCCAGAAAGACTCCGCAATGTCTCCTCGTTGTCTCCAGGATGTTTCCCACACTGACATCCTGGATGTCCTTTTTGCACAGGTGTGCCGAACGGATTGAGGTTAGCGGTTTTCATTGATACAAAATTATGTGCCCCCAGACCGAGGGGGGCGATCACTTGACTAAAACGCAGATTTCAGGATTTCAAGGGATTTCACCGGACTTGCAGCAATCCCTATTTTATTGAATTCTGAGCTTTTATGGCGGCTTTTGGTCCAGGAAGTCCAAAATCAGTCCAACCAAAGTCAGGCCGGAACGTACAGTTGTGGGCATTTCTGGGACTTCTGTGAAAGGATTTCACAAAATTTGTACACCGGATTTCACGAGTGGTTTCCTCCTCGCCCCTGACACTTTCTCGCATGAGGGGTGGGACACCCGCCAAGTCCCGCTGCCAAACCGAGGTGTCAGTGGAGTGGGGCACCGAGGACTGACGGCGGGACTTCTGTTACATATTCCTTCGTCTTAAACCGTTCCAAATCCATTTGGCCAAATGCACGCGCGTTTTTTTGAGCAGCCATGACTGGTGTTTTTTTTTGTCTTTGTTGCAATAGGTCTGGTATCACTCTGGTGTTGTAATTTTTTGTGATGTGATGTGACAATAGAAGATCGCCTAAATTCGTCCATTCCCTTACTCCTCAGATCCCAGCTTCACCGGGGTTCCAGTTTTCTGGCAACACACCCAATTTCGAAAATCCTCCAGACCCGAGAAACTGAAAGTGTCCTAGAACTTCTTTTGTCCAATGAACTGAGTCGTTTGTACCGAGGAGAGCCATCACTTGTGAATTACGTGTACACATTTTGTAAAAACCGGACGTTACCGTGAGTCACAGAAACGAGAACGATGATTCACGCTTTTGCACAGTATGCACAGTAAAAATCCTACGAAGACCTGGCGTCGTATTACGAAGACAGTTTTCGTAGGCTACGAAGGAAATGAGGTCTTCGTAGGATTCTTCGTATTACGAAGCATTCCTTCGTAGCCTTCGTAATACGAAGGATTCTACGACGCCTCTATTTTCTTCGTAGACATTTTACTGTGTGTCGCAGCATTCCCCGTGGCCGTTACCGAGTGTATTTTTTTCCCTAGTGCGTGGCCCGAGACCTGCAAGAATCTTGCTGATTTTCTGCGGTGCTGCCAGCTGAAGGTCCTCGACCGCCTGATCCTGGTGCGCCCGCCCGACTACTCGCACACGGAACGCACGTGCACCCAGCAGGTCGAAGACGCGGAGGGGGTGCTCGGGAACAACGTGCAGATCAGCTGCAGCATCTGTAACCCAACCCCGGCGTTCTAGCTGGAAACTGGACACGACTGTTCCAAATTTGTGATTTTAGGTTAAATTATTGAAAAGCTCAAGTCTTTTTGTTTGTTTAGAAAAAATTGCTGTGGTTGGTGCTTTTTGCTCATATGAGAAGTGAAAGATTCATACCGTACACGCCAACACTATTTATTGTTATGTTATTCCATTTTAGCAATTTTATACTGTATTCTTAAAATTGTTTTCTTGTGGTACCTGTTGTGACGCGATCATTATTCGTCTGTCAAGGCATAAACGTGTCTAATGTTGCCAAACAATACATGATACTCTTAGTCCGATTTGCTATCGTCCACTTTTTTGTGAGAGCCCCTCTCTCCCAATTTCATCCTCTGTGCCGTAGTTGGGCGGTGGCCAATTATCTGCTCACCTACAAGAGCGTATGCCGCGAGGTGTTGTTGATCCGGTGAAATCAGGGAGTTGGTTCGTACTGGATCAGAAGACAGAGCACAGAGCATGAAGACAGATCGTATCTCAGACAATTCTGAAACCTTGTCTTGGAGACAAGGTCGTTTATTTTAGTTCTTAGCGAGGCTTCATTTCGTATTCTGGCACCGCCTCAGTTTCCTCTGAATTTACATTATCGTCGCCCTTTAGAACGGCAGAATAGTAAACACAAGCAGTTGTGCTGAACATCCCCAGATAGTCTTCGCAAAGCAACGCGGCCTTTTGGACTTCCCTATTACTAGCGGCTCCAGTTTGTCATTTCCATCCGCGTTGCTCCCCAAGAGCACAGTTATTCTCGCCTTGCTCTCCTTGTTGCCGGTCACTTTTTCTACCACGACACACATGGTTTTGTCAGGAAGCGGGTTGATACGCAGCCCGAATTCTTCGACGTTGTATTGATCTCGCAGGGCACACCCTTTAAGAAGCCGAGGGAGAGAGGTGCGTTTCCACACTGCGACTGTCACCTCGTCGACGGCGGCTTCACCGGTGACTTTCCTCCGGACGACGTTGAAGCGCTTCCGGAAGCGGCTCAGCCATCCGTCCGACGCTGTGAAGCCCTGAACGCCAAATCTTAACGCCAGCTCCTCAGCCTTCACCTTGAGGGCGGTCCCGGACAGCGGGACGCGTGTTCATGGACCTGGCCTGACCTATCCACTGCACCAGAACCTTCTCAATCCCATCGTACTTGGAAGAGGTTTTGATTTTCTGGCGCTTGGTGCTCCCAGTCAAGGCCGCTGCCTCAATTTTAGCCCTGTTCCTAATGATGCCTAGCAGCGTTCTCACTGGAATGTTTAGCTCCTTGGCCAAGGCAGCCGTGCTCTTGCTAGCGTTTTCGTCGACAATCTTGAGGATGGACAGCTTTGCTTTGAGGGTGAAAGTAGCCTGCTGGCTTGTGCCCGGGGACGGGCTTGGGACTGGGCGTCATCTCCACGGATCGCAACGGCGCGGTAGCAGAACACGGACTGACTGACTGGGGTCGGCAGGACGGCAGGCGCAACCTGGCAGCCAAAGTGCCAATGCGCCCGTCCGCTCGCCCTCGCCGTTAACCTAAGCTTTTTGAGCCCATCTGCTGGCACGCACGCGAGTTGGTGCATGAGCGCGCAGTGGAAGCCTTAGAAACGGGCGTGCGAGGCGGGACGTTAACGCCGGCTAGGAGAAAACGTTGACGTTTGCAGAGGTTTCGGTGATGTTCGAGTACGTCCAAGTAGTGCGTGCGTTAGGTGCGCAATTAATTTAACGTTATGTATGTCTCTTCACGGGTTTAATGACATTTCAATGTCATGGTCAGTCAGTAGGGAAAGATGCCGTAGTGAGATCGATCGCGAGAAGAATGATATTGGTATACGAAACACAAACATTTAACGAAAACGTGGAATGAATTCCTTGACGTTGATGACTCAAATGTGAAATTGTTTTAAGAAGTAATGAAGACTAAAAACTATAATAATCGTTTGATTTGATTATCATCCCGAAACATTGTTACTAAAACTATAATGGTGCCAGTATAAAGTGCACGTATTATTATTTTGTTATATCATTCTTTTGAAAGAACATTTCGATTCAGTAATTAGCGGGCAAAGTGAGCTCACGTTTTCAAATAGGCCTCCACGGAAATTTAGGTCGCGAGTCTGTCAGTAACGGACTCCCCACAAATACACTGGCGACCAAAATTAGCGGTCCACTTTTTCCGGAGTCCGCCATTTCGTTGCTAGTCGACCTAGTGAGCTGAAACTCCGTGTGAGCCAAAGTGTGCCAAAGGTTCATCTTAGAGGTCCCCGGACGCCAGTTTTATTGATTTACTCCAAAGGGTGGAACCACCCCCTTACCTTAACTGCGACAATGTCGAAAATCGCCGCGAAGGGCGCCGATAAAACCCATGTGCACCCAGAAAAATGAATTCTTGATTTTAGTCTCAAATTGCATTTACTTGGTTTTCACAAGTAAATTTTACTTAGATGAAGTAGATTTTACCTAAATCAAGTAAATTTTACTTAAGGCAAGTAAATTTTACTCGAAAAAACCAAGTATCAGAAAAATCAAGTATCCCTTTTTCTGGGTGTGGTGGGCGAAAATTGTCAATTTTACAGTCGGCATGAACTCGTGGACCATTGAAGCTGCTGAATCCTGAATTTCGACCTTGTACGACCATCCCCTAATTTTGGAGGGGGTGGGGGTAGTTTTTGAGTTAGTTTTCGGAAAGTTTTAAAATTGATGGCAGAGGGTAGTGAAGGGTTCAAAAATACCCGGCGCGACTGAAATCGACTCCATAATAGTGTAATAAACTCGAAAAAACTGAAAAATCAGTCTTGTTTTTTCTGTCACTTTGCGTCCCTCTGCCGTAGTTAAGTGTAGTTATGGTGGTGCGCGGGATAGTTTTTATAGAGTTCGAACCTTCACAAAAAAGATCTCTAACGGAGAACTCTAAATCTCTACGATTTCAACGCCTAAATTGCGGCATCATAGACTCATTAGAGGTGTGCGAACAGGCTTGTTCAGATTTGAACCGAACACGAACAGATTTCAATCTGAAATTTTCGAACCAAACCGAACATTATAAAAAATTTCCCGAACCGAACCGTTCTTGTTCAAATTCGAACCGAACACAAGCAAAGCAAAAGAAAAATACGCATTCACAGGAACATAGGGCATTATTTAACACATCGCAGTTAAAAACTAGATTGCACTCTTTAAGTTCAACGTAGAACCAAAATTTTAATTAGAGCAAGTCACGAGTAGAAGTAAAGGTCCAGGGGACTATGCAAATAATCCAATGGTGCATTGCTTGCAGGAATGGAGTAAAAGCAAGTAGAAGCAGTCCAAGCATGACATTTTCTTGATTCTATTTGGAGATTTTCTGACTGACATTTTGATCCGTTCATAAATTTGTTCGGTTCCGAACGGATTTTTTCGTGGTCTTTCGAACAGTTCGGGTTCGGACACTCGTTGTTCGTTCCCGATCGAACAATAATGCGTTCGGATCGGTTCGTGTTCGTTCGAATTCGAACATGATCGCACACCTCTAAGACTCATGCACCCCGTTGTTAATGCGTGACATCCCAACAATCACCCTTCCAGGCCACAAAATCCATGGAAACGAACGCGCCTGGCACTTTTTCGATGATTCCAGTGGCCGTGGTCAATATTCGCGCAATATGAGTGCCAAAAAAATCGGTTTGAAAACTGCCTTATTTCGCCTTATTTGGGACATCACCGTGACTCACTCCTAATCAGAGTAGGGAAGATCACTGCAAATGAGTCATGCATCGGATGCGTTTCTCTAGTTGAATGAGGTCCTGAAACCTCGCCAAGAGCGAGAAAATTTGATGCTCAAAGACCACTCTCCCAAGAGCGAGTAATCTGACTCTACGATTTCTCGTATTGGCGTTTTGAAATCATTGGCAAAACGGGACGGTCTGGGGCTTCGCTATCGCTCACCAAAAAAGGTACACTTTGAGCCGGGAAAAAGGGGCAGGGTAGAGCGGTAAAGGCCTACTTTAGCATTGGCAGCATTGACCGCGTGCAGATCGAGGTTTGCAGTGTAAAAAGAGGAAGTCGTATTGCAGGACGCGCAAGCGCACGTTCTAAATTTATTTTCATGATGTACTTGCAACCTCGCCGTACACTTTTCTTACATTGAATCAGGCTTTCTGATTCCCTCAGTTGAGAACTTCACAAGTGCGGGAAGAGAACGGACTACTTCGCATCCGCTGGCAGCTTAAAGACCGAGGAAGTCGTCGACGGCGTCATCGACGGCGTCCTTGGCGGCCTGCCTGAGCGAGTCGATCTGAGGGATGACCTGGCCGGCCAGGCTCTCGACGGTCTTCTTGACGTCGGCGCCCTCGTACGAGCCGTTGGTGCTGACGATCTTGTTGACGGCGGCCTTGGTCACGGGGGCCGCTTTCTGAATCACAAAGTTTTCACATCAGAACCAGATACCGTTTTTGTCAGTCTTTTAATCTAGTACAGCACATGCGAATGACAAACGTGATGGTACGTATTATACTAATTCAAACGCACGAGACTATTCACTGGCTACGTGATGCTTCGGAAATTTCCGGTTTTCCTATACATTCCCTCGAGGAAAGCTCTGCAGGCTCCGAGAGCCGCGCTCTAGGCGGAACACCCATGAAGCGTGAGGTAGGCCACTGTCAAACTCCTGGGCTTCGCGTGATATCCTACCCTACAGCTCACAGGCACCGTATAAGGGGCCAGTCCTCTGGCAGAGCCACGCTGTCAACTCCCACAGGGGCGCAGCCAGGCTTAGGTTTCAAGGGGTGATGAGCCGCGCATTGCCTAGCCCAGTCTCCGGTTTCGGGGAGGGGGGGGGGGCATCAATGGGTGACCATCGAATGAGTTTTATCTGATAGTTCAGGCCGGTCGGGTGGCTTAGATTTTACTTGATTCAAGCATGAATCATAAGAATGTTTGGACAAGAAAATTACTCCAATTCAAGCAGTCATTTTTCTGGGTGAGCGTTCACAATAACGCACGGCCTTTATCATTAACTTCCCTTACATAGAGCACGAACAAAAATGAAATCCAACAGGAGCTTTGAAGCCACCCATCGCTGGCAATAAAAACATTTACCATCTGTCAACTCAACAGGAAGTGTCCTATCGTCATTTTAAAACGTTAACTCACGGCAAGGACGTCGTCGTACAGGGGCTTGATCTGGGCCTCCGCAGAAGAGACGGCGCTAGAGATAGTGGACAGCAGAGCCTTGGCAGCAGCCTGTGGGGCAGAGGCCATCGCCAATCATGTTTCCACTCCCGAAGAAAAGGTGATGATCTTCGTGCACCGAGACGTCCGGAAAAGTTAATATTGTGCGATGACTATTGCTTGAACACAATGCGACTCCTTTGTAATTCGGTGTCGTAAAATGGTCTCATATATGTCCATGCAACCTTCCTGAAACAACATCCCATCTACATTTCACGATTTGAGAACATCCGACCTAACATCTCAGCGCGTGTGAGAGTGGAAAATCTCTTTAGATATAGAAACTTTCTGAAATCTTTCTATTTGGTTCTCAGTGCCAATTTAGTCCGATCTGCAATTCTGTCAACGAGAATACCCGATCTGCAGCTACGAGCCAGTGTGTTGGCATCCGCTTCATAATGTCCCGTTGTACTATGTCTGACCAGATATAATCTTTCATAGATAATTGACAAAATTGTCCGAAGTTGTGCTTAACATTGTTCCTAATGCCTATGAGGGAAACTTCATAAATATCTGCACGGTTGCTACAGAGTCGTTGCTGACAGCACATGTACGTAATATTGAAGTTCATGGGGAAAATCGCGTCAGAATGGCAATTGCACTCACCGAGCTTGCGTCGTCCTTCAACGCGTCGATGCTATCACTGGCGGCCTGCAGGGAGGATGTGATGCCGGTCGTGGCGTCTCCGATCGCGTTGCTGTATCGCTGTCATTTAGAAACCGAACAAAAGACTCGGTCAGATATGTACGGCAGCGGCGAAATCGCTGCAAAGTTTTTGAATCTTAAAGGCTGATGAGACAGCTCGTACCTCCTGGGCTTCAGCGACGACGTTGTCGAGCTCTTTCAAGGCGTCAGCCAGCGCAGAGGGGATGTCATCGTGGAAAATGTCCTCTAGACCAACCACTTCGTCGATCTGGAAGATCTGCATGCCAAAGCCGTAGCCGGCATCTTGCAGGTCGGACTCGACCTGGTATACCGCCGTGTCCACCAGGGCAGACACCCGCTGGGCAGCCTGCCTCACGATGTCGGCGACCTGCTCGCTGACCTCGTCAGCGTGCAGACGGGGTCGGGCCGCCGCCTGGAGGAACACAATACAGTTATCACGGCAAAGTTCAAGCAGATCTGACGAGTGACATTCAGAAGAGTCCAGTAACAAATTTGTAAATCCAGAACTAGAACCGGACCTCGCAAAACGCGCATCGTGAGTTATTGGGTGTCCTGGATCTGCAAATTTATACCACAAGAGTGCAAGAGGCGTATCTTGAATTGATCTACAACTGAACAAGAAGTAAAAAATGGTCTAGCATTCTCTCTGTTATCGTTTCAATAATTGTTTTCGGTGCAAGCAGGCCCAGCTTCTCCCGGCGAATATATTAATAGACCGTATTCTGCTAATCGACTCGTTTTTTTTTTCGAAAAGGAAGATCTTCCTTGTTTTGCTTACAAATTTCTCGCACCGCATATTACGCTATAAAATAATGGATTTTAAATTATGCATCTATGTCAAAGATTGTGGGCATTCAGGACATCCTGCTTATATCAATATCGTACTTTCAGCTTCTCAGTAGAAACACCCATGAACGACAATGTCCGCATACGAAAACTGACGGTAATCACCACACGATCCTTATGTCCCAGAAAAAGAGGTGTTCGTATACTGTCAGGCAAGAACCCAGACTCACCTGAAGGACGCATACTGCCAGCAGGGCGAAGCACACAATCTTGGCCATGGTGTGAAAGTTGACGAACTGCGTAGCGGATGAGCTGTGCTACTTCCCCGCGTCTGTAGCGGTTTTATATTCAGCGCAGACTGCTGCACCTGACCTCAAGTGTTTCGCCGAACCTCGATGAGAGTTCTTGAAGAAAAGCACGGCGCCAAACAAGATAAACAAAAATACTGTCCCACTAAGTGGGACACTGGTAGGCCCGAAGTTTTGCACATGATTAGGCATTTTGTAGATTTGTAGATACTGTCTCACTCTGTGAGACACTGGTAGGCCCAGAGTTTCGCACGGGTTTGGGTTGGTTACGTTACCGCCTATTTAGATTTTATGAGTTTATTTAATTTGTTTTTTTTTTTAAATGAAAGGATATTTGAAGGTATGTATTAGTTTTGTAATGGAACGGGGCAGTTTTAAAATTACAGCTTTACAGTAACGGTCAGTGCACCGTTTTATTCTCATACGCGGGCCGCCCAGCCCTGGCCTGCAAGGTGTTGTCCCCGCCCGGCTTGGCCCGGCGGCCCGACAATGCACGCCTCGCTCTGAGTCTCGGGTCCCTTGGCTTGTTGTGCGTACTCTAGGGTAGAGGGGAGGGGTAGGGTCCCACCGAAACGGTCCGCCTGCCTTGAGTCGCCACTCTCGTAGCCGTGGCTCGGCCAGGCCCCGGCTCGACTCGGCACATCGACAATGGGAACCCGGCAAGGGCTGCGCAACAAAAAAGAAGGACGGAAGATTTGGTGGTGGTCTAGAAAAGGATGGAATAGCGGATGCAGCCAGCTGACGAGCCGAGCAGGGGTAGCTCTGTCCCTTTCTTTTGCCATTGGATGGAGTGAGATAGCTGAATTTCAAATGCGTTTTTACGCTTCCTGTTACATTTTATAACTTTAAAAGTAGGTTTGCTGTACTTGCCCAATCACCCCCGATAATTCTGTCAGACAGATTTTTGATTTTTTGCCTCGTTATCGATCTACAGCAATTGGCCCTGTGGACCATAGATGCGCGTATAGTTGCGTCCCTTTCTTTCGCCATAAGAAGAAGTGAGATAGCTGACTTTTAAATCGATTTTTCGGCCACTTGGAAGCTTTTTCAAAGTGTAAAAACACGTCAGCGTGCCCTGCAAAAGTATCCTGCATCCATGTGCATAGTTTCAGAAAATTCTGTTAGAGGGCCATAAGGGCAATGCTTAAAAGAAAAAAAAGTCCAATCCGGTCAGACGATAAGGCAACTCCGTTCCACTTCGTGCCTAAAAAGCAGAGCGTTCGTTGCGCCATCAGTTGGCAATGCTCTATGCCCGCGAGCCGCCGCACAAAGTTACATCGTTGCATCAGTGGCTGTTGCTACATCCGCAATCTTCTAATTTTATACATGGCCCGGTAAAAAAGAACAAGACGGCGTCGCATTTTTGGCATACGTTAAATTTCCTTTTAAGCCCGTTCCGATGGGCTTACAGTCTGATGCCGACTGTTCGTACGTTCCGAATTCTGTTCGCGGACATAAAGCTTCCACAAAAACTTCAAGTTTGGAGGATAGACTTCCTTGAAGAAAGAAGATAAACGTACGGTGGCCGCAATATCGAAATTTTGTCGCGTTTCCGCTTGATGAGAATTTCTATATTCGAGATATGCAAGGTTGACCGCGCCGCAGGAGGCGGTGGGTTAGCGATTTTCTAGCAGGGGCGCAGGAACGAGTTTAGCTCATGGGGGGTGGTGGGCACGCATTTTGGCGCCCCCCTATTTTTTTTGGCGGGGGGGGGGGGGGAGAAAATTACAAAGCGTAAGGTTTTGTTGGATTTTTCTGCAGACGCATTTAGATGTAATTTTCACACATACCAGTGTAAGTCGCGAGCGAAGCGAGCGAATAGCCCTGGGGCACCAATACTGTTCAACTCGAAGACTTAACCTGAAGTCAATTTTCAATTCAAATTTAACTTCACAGTGAAAACTACGTATGACGCGGTCAAAGAGGAAAAAAAATAAAACATTACGAGTACAATTTTATAGTACGATGCTCCCCGGAACTATGAAGTTATCATATGCAAGCAGTACTGTATTAACAGTATTGAACGGAAAAGAACTTGCGCGAGCGAAGCGAGCGGCGAGCTCTGGATATCCAAAGATGCTCTACGCCGGTAGTTGAGAACAAGAATACTTCTACAGCGGAATTGGATAGTGTAAGAATAATGGGATCCAGAAAGTACAATTAGAGGGGAGGGGAACCGCTGCCGAGAGGTTATCCGCCGCGAGCGTCAGCCCGAAAAATTGTAGAGGCTAAGGTGTTGCTAACGACGAGTTACGACCTTTCGGTAGGAGCAGGGCACCGCGGAGACACTCCGCGCCCGCGGCCCTAAGAAACGCTTCAGAGGCCGCGCGGTGGTGACTTTTGCCGTGTGACCCAACCACGGGATGCCCTACCGCGCCCCCTTCCCCATCACCTCGTAGACCCCTACCAGTGTCTTTTTAAATAAATTTAATAAATTAATAATAATTAATAATTAAAATAATAATTTTTAATAAATTATCTAGGAAACCGCTTGGGCTGCGGTGCCCCTGAGAGGACGTTGGCTCTGGTATGATGCAAGAAAGATGTGGTCCAAATTTGAGCTTTCTAAGTCTAGCCGTTTTCGAGAAATCGCGCGGACAGATAAGCAAACAGACAGACAAAACATTTTTGACTCGGTCGAACCAGGGCTTCGCTATCGTTCAGCAAAAAACAATGAAATTAAGAAAGTTCCTTGCAAATCGGACCCACCACCGTCGCCTCTGTTTGGCAGGGGGACTTGGCTAGCTTGGGATCTGGAAAGGTAAAGAAAAATCCGAAAATGTCCTAAAGTCAAAGGGTGTCGAGAAAAATTGAAAGTCATAACACTTATTTTTAATTTGCGCTGTCATATACACTCACATACACTCAGCCACAATCGAGAACAATCGGACACACCCATTTCACCTCAACCTATTGTTCGCCATCGTAAGATTAATGCTGTCAGACGATTTCGGTGTGACTGCTGACGTCAATGAACCTTGTAATAAGATAAAAAGAAGAACATAAGCTGGCCCACCGCTCATGTGCAGTAGGTTCGTTTTCTAGGGATGCACGATACGTATCGATATTATCGAAATATCGATATTTTCTCCCGACATTTCGATGTCGGTATACCGATACGGTTTGCAAACCGATATGCCCACTATGTCCACTTTTTTGGATGCGCGCCATTTTGTCCCAGGTTGGCGCAGCCCCCTGATTCTTGGACAGAGGGTGTCTCAAGGGTACATCTCTAAGTGTCTGAAACGTCAACTTGATATTTTCACTCTAAGGGGGTGAACTACCCCTCTAACCGGGCTAATGTGGAAATTCGCCCCAAAAGAGGTCGTAAAACCCTTTTCCCGAAACAAAATTGGGAAAAAGGGTTTCGAAGTGTCCCTCTGAGTCACCGAAGTGTGCAAATGCTGAATTTCAACCCTCCCGAACCACCCCTTCATTTTTGAGGGGGTGGGGGGTAGTTTTTGAACAGGGGGTGGTTCCTGGTGTGTCCCATGATTTTGGAAGGTTTAGACCGCGTTTGCTCCACAAAATGTCGATTTTTTAAAAATACGAAGTACAGCATAATTCTGGAACAAATAGTGTCTGACATGGTACAATTTGTCCCAACTTAACGTTAGAACTTGTTCCAAAGTTGTGTTTTGCACAAAAACTGTTTCATTGCACAAAATTGTCCTATGTACATTTGGAGTGCGGAAAATTTAGGCGAGTCTGATCTATTAAGGCATTTCGATGTGAAGTTGAATTTCGCAAACCACTAGGCTGAGCTAGGACTAACCTAACCTAAATATATAACATAATACGTTAATAATTTTACGCAGTTTTAAGAAATAGCCAGGAGATGAGCTTTTTAAGAAGATAAGATATAAAACATCTGAAAAGCAATTTGGGTGTGAAATCATAATATGATCAAAGAAGAGGTATTTAGGATTACTGTACCACCCAATGTGAAGAAATGGCGATAGACTTTTGATTCGTCTTAGACTTCTTACAGAAGTTCCCATGTTAAACTATAAGTCACAACTCTACAAACCCATGAGTGTGGTAACACGCTTTTCCTAAAGCGTGATGGCCACTACACTTAAGGAAAGGTGTGGTGCGCCACTAACCACACATTAAGAAAAGCGTGGCGAGGAATCACACTCTTGTAAGAGTGTGATGGGTACCAAGCTCTTGCCACGATCCCTATGTAAACGCATGGTAACGCGGTGAAGTGTGTGGCACTATCACAGTCTTACGGGAGTATGATGCCTTGCTACGCTTTTCCTACCGTGTGGTTGGTGGCCCATCCTACTTTTCCTTCTGTGTGGTGACCATCACGCTTTAGGAAAAGCTTGCTACCACAGTCTTGGGTCTGTAGAGAAGGCGCCTCAGCGCGACCTCGAAATACTGTCCAATCTTGCCGAAACAACAATTACGGAGGTTTCTCAGCAAGTCAGCTCTCTAGAGTACGACTCGAACATTTCGAACACCGTACCTAGGGAAGTACTTTGAGATAGAACAATTACGGCCGCACGGAAAGGAGTACGGACAGATCCGTTTAATTTGAACCGCGGTTTTCAGTACCAGCTTCCTTAAACCATATAGGTTTTCATTGTGTATTTCTCATGGGGTGGGGGGGGGGGGGAGATTTCTCCCCCATTCGCCAAGTGCACCGACGCCTCTTTTGTTTGTCATTCAAGCAATTAGGAAGATGATAACGTTTCGTGTAGTGAAGACAGCAGCCGTCTTGAGAGCATTTTCCCCACGTGTCTTTTCCCAAGTGTCTTGCCACACGTACGATAAGAGTTCCTTTATATACCCACGTCGGTGTGTAGACGAGCATCTCAGTTGTCAATATCAGTCCGACGAGTGTGACACAGATCTCATGGAAATGGCAGCGAAGATTCTTCTACTTGCCTTTGTGGTAAACATATTTTCAAATTATGTGGTAATTGGCTGAGCGCCGGCGAAGACCTTACCTGATTAGCCCAAAAAATGTTCTGTCTGCACACTAAATGCTATGGGACAATTTTGTCTCATTAAATGTTTCGTTTTTAGGCAAAACAACAGAGATACAATTTGTGGCATATATACGGGATAAATTGTAACTCGCATGTCCCAGCTTAATTGTCGTAATGTCGCCATCACTATGATGGCCAATTCCCATCGTGCGAGGAACTGTTTCGGTCTCGGAGCGGTTGATATTCAGCGTCTCCGCTGACCCAACACTCTTCACCGTGTCTTTCCAGGTGGGCGCCGCCTTCGCCTGGCCCGGCCAGTGGGACAGCACCGTCCAGCAGCACATCGACGCCGTCAAGGCCACGCTTAAGGAGGGGCAGGACGCAGTGCACGCTGCGTCCCAGCAGGCGACCGCCGCCGAGAAGGCCGCAGCCGCCGCACGCAAGTGCGATGGGTACTCTCCGCTTCTCGACCTGCTCCGCTCGAGAGTCGCCAGGGCGCAGGCCACGCGCGCCGACGCAGAAGTCCTGCTGGAACAGGCGTCCACCAAGGTGAGGCCCTGAGATGGTGCAGCACGCTCACACATGTACTTCCGGGAGTCATAAGTCTCGCAGAAATCCCGACGGGCGGACTTGGCCAGCTTGGACTGCCGGCGGCGTTTGCGGGGGCCTAGTTTGCTCCGCCTCGAGTCACTTGAGATGTGTCCGGTGGTGCATTTCGTAACGACTAAAATCGCTAACCTCAGCCCGTCCCGACTCGCGACGGAGTGCGCCTTGCAGGCGCACCACACGCAGCGGACAGCCCTAACCTAACAAATCGAACAATTCTCTTAAAACAGAAATGCGACAGCATTTGAAAAATGTTGCCACTGTACGTTTATATACGTCCTATAAGGAGTCTATCCTCCGAATTTGACCTTTCTCCGTGAACGATTAGTGTGCGCATATACGTCCGTCCGCCCGAACGAACAAACAGTCGGCATCAGACTATAAGCCCGGCTCTCGGCTCCTGTCCGCTTAACCGAAACGTGTCGGTACTCGGGACGGGCTACGGGATGTGGTATACAGCTGGCACAGCTGTAGTAGCTGTAGCAAGAGTTGTAGTTAAGTAAAGAGAGACGCCTGATAACCGCCCATGCTCCCATTCTTCTCTGGGAGGTGGTGTGCTCCTAACGCTGGTCTCTGCCCCCAGCTCTGGGCCTGCGTCAGGCCCAGCCACGGTGACGACGTCGACCTGAACTGCTTGGCGTACGCCGCCCCGGACGTCCGCTCCCAGGCCCTCGACACGGCCGCCGTCGCCAAGCGTCTCGCCAGGAGGGTGGTCGCCGCGGCCCAGAACGTCGTCGCCCAGTGCGCCTGAAAGTGACGCTACTGACACCACTCTTTGGTCCAAAACTGCGAATGACAGTCAAGACCCGTCAATACTCAAGCATCATTTTACAGGGAACCAATGATTTGCATGTATTTACCTTACCTCAACATGCGATTAAAGCTGCAGAAATAGAAGTGTGGAAGCATGCAAATTGTCTCCCTTTGCCCCTAAAACAATTTGTGAGTAGTAGGTTATCCTCAGTTCAAGCCCGTGCCATGATTTCCAGTTAACCCTCTAAATGTCCGTGAGACAATTTTGTCCAATGAAATATTGCATTTTAAAGCAAAACAACTTTAAAAGAGTTTGTAAAGTAAATGAGGGACAAAAAGTATCACGCATGTTACAATTTGCCCCACAAATAAGCCGCGAGTTGCATCTCAGTTGCTTTGCTTCAAAAACGCTACATAGTATGAAACAAGGTTGTCCCATGGCATTTAGTGTGAATATTACACAACCAATGATAGAAGAATAACGATTCATGGCAAGTACTCGGGAAAAAATTGAGTGACAGCAACATTCAAAACCGAACGTGATATGAGGGTGAGTTTTTTTGAATGCTTAATATTTCACGAGCGTATAGAGGGGACACAGACGAGTAATTTAATAAAGGACACTTGGGGTCGGGAACGAAAACTACGCCCGCTAGAGCGAAATTTAGATTTGCGGGCGTGACGCAGGCAGGTAGGCAGCCCACCCGGCAGTCTGCCTTGGAGCGGCGTGGCGTAGCGTAGCGGGCGGGCTGACGGTGCTGGCAGAGCGGCAATGCCCCGGCAGGCCAGAACGATTTGACAGACCGGCGCGTCGTCTGTGGGGCGAGATCAACATGCCGCGTTACACCAAAGCCTAGTACACGGACATACATTACGAGTATGGGCGGCCTGGGATCTCGCCCCACAGACGACGCGCCGGTCTTTTTTCGAATTTCCGGCCTGTGTGTACTTCTGGCTGTGCTTTCATGCCCAATCCAAGGCCTTTTCTAGTGCCAGTTCTATGAGAGTTCCAGACGCGGTCTTAATTGTACCCAGAAATGTTCATGGAACTGTTGCAGTAATTTCAGTCACAACTGCTGTGTCCTCTACAAGTTTAAGTACCCTGCTGAGCGCAGGTCAGAGTGTGGTCTGATTTTTCCCCGAAGAAGACTTTGGTTTGCATGGTAGCACTACTTGTGTACGTACTCAAGCTCAACTTTGAAAACAAAATCAATCTCCACTTTACAGCTATATTTGTATCTAATTCGGTCTGTAGTGAGAAGAGACTTCTGGTCTGATTACAGAGAATAGTCAAACAGCATGTCCATGTATGTTTATTGAATATATATGCAGCGACAAATACACAAGTCATGGATCACTAATAATGCCACCTGATGGAAACTCGAAGGTTTCACACGGAGAAAGTAGCACACTTGCAATGTGAAGGACAGCGCATGAGCCTGAAACAAAAGATTCATCTCTATCCTTTGTGATAGCAGGTACATAACAGAGCGTGAAAGGGGGAGATTAAACTGACCTAACAGCAATATGTTAAGTTTGAATTATTTGGCTGTCTGGGTGAAGTAACGGATATCAAACATAATAGACACACGATACCTGCAAAATATCAGCAGCACAAATGAACCCGAAGACTACCTGACGAATGTCTAGGAGAGACCTCACAAAACCAGCCTCCTGTAGAACACATCACATAATAAATATTTGGCATCACAATATTTATATCAGGATTGGCAATTATGTAGGTAAAAAATAAAATCCAGGAGACAAACGGTTACCTGTCTTATTCTTTGCTGGTTCATTTGTTTCGTAGTACTCAACTGCATACTTTGGTTCTCCTCTTTCTTCTGTGCTGGCTAATGCAACCACACAGATCCTAATACAGTAGTAGCGCTGCAAATTATAAGATTTTTAGGTAATGACATGGAGGTGGACGGATGGTTGCAGATACATTAGAAATCTCACCTCCATGTGGCCTCTCTGCATCAACATGACTGCTTGGTTGGCCAGTTCTTACGAGATGTTGCCGCGACCTCAAAATCAGAAGACGGGAAATTAGTAACTCAAGAATTGGTTGTGTCTAGGTTTAAGCACAACAGCAGTGTAACAGCAGTGTACCAAAAGGCTATTCGGTACATGTGAACCAGGTAACAATATTGATGTACAATGCTTCATAAAAAGTTAAGCCAAAAAAATATAAGGAAAAGTGAAGAATGAACGGACTAACCTATGACAGGTGGAGATAAATAAAACCGGCAATGGTGTTTCTTGCTATCCCATGCTACTCAACGGCCCCTTTCGGCAGCTCCGAGTTAGAGTTCCTGCAAGAATAGACCACAAACTAAAGGCTTCCATCAACTTTATACAATCAAAGGAAACATCAAGGGAGTCTTCATACCTGTCCGAACTCCAAGGCATGAGTTAAGGTTAGGCCGTCGCTTACTTTCTCCCGCAGACCGTTTCTATCTCATATTCACAAGGTAGGCGTACGCCAGACAGCGTCGTGGCCTACCAGGCTTCACTCAGCGCGAATCACTGTTCCGCCACTCCGCGCCGGGCGCACGCCTACCTTGGCCTGCCGGCGTCTGTCTTCTGACGAGTAAGACCCTGCGAAGCCAACCACTCAGTAGGACGCCCTGCGGGTGTTTTCGCCCAGTCGCAGCTACGCTCATGTTGTGGCAGCCGGACGTATCTTACATTGCCTTTTTTGTCATCGGCGCCCTTTAACCTTTCCTGAACTACCCTTACCGAACAGCCTAACCTACCCAGGTCTCCACTAACCTAACCTAACCGAGCGTAACCGACTCGAGTCACTGATCCGCTGCTCGACGACTCTCGAGGACGCGGTCCCTGGTATCGAGACCGGAGGCTGTATTCGTTCGCCACACCAATACGATGCCTTTGTGCAGTGCCGCAATCCGCAATTCTATGACACTTAGTTCTCGAGTTTCGGCGGTCGTTACATGTGGCCCTCGAGGACGGGGTCCCTAGTCTCGAGACCAGTGGCTGTACTCGTTCACAGCCCCTCCCCCCATGCCCTCTGCAGTAATATTAAACTCACCTCAAACATTTTTGACCCAGTCGGTCCAGGGCTTCGCTATCGCTCAATCCCCACATGCCTTCCACCGGGCAGATGCTTCATGAACGACGACACATTGCTCATTGACACCGTCTTGGTGGTGGACAGTGGCGATGGCATGTCCATGTTTTGGGCGCACATGATGTGGGATGAATGATCTTCCGTTTTCAGAGTTTGGTGCAGGCTATCCAGAAACGGGCCAACCCCATCATCAAGGTCAGCTTCCCTGTAAGAGCAACGCGAAAGTGAAAGGTTAGGGCAGCCTGAAGTTGGGAAAACATCTGTTCTGGCAAAGACACATGCTGTTGACAGCACCTCAGGTCTGCTAGCCAGACTTGAAGAATGTTCATTATATGACACTGGCTTCGCCAAAGATCAGGTGGCAGGTTCTACTTACAGCTTTGTCTTCGGAGAGTCTGTGAAGCTATCGTCAAGGACCTCTCGCCTGAAATTTTCACGCAAGCATTTCAGGAATTTCTTCTCTCTCCGATTCTGCCCCTCACCAGTTGATTGTATGAGGAGGGCATCCGCACAGAGCGGTTGCCGTTTAAGCAGTGGCGGGGAGAAATTGTCGAACTTGTCATCTGATTTCACGAGGTCCTTGACATGGCGTATGTTGTCCTCCACATCGCAAGGTGAAGGGGCATCTCTTAACCTACCCTAAAGGACAAGGAAGAGATGTTAGCTAATGCAACTTTTGGCATGGCCTACAGATCACAGTCACTTCCAGGAATCATTCTATGAATACTCACAACAAATGCGCCGGCTTTGGCCACTTCGGTGTTTTTCACGAGCGAGTCAATCAATTCGGCAGGGTGCAGATAGTCGTAGTCGGACAGCTCGTACACTCGGATACCGAACTGCATACCGACGGTCTTTGGTACGGGTGAGGCCACGATACCTGCACAAAGTAAACAACATTTAACAAAACATTTAATCTGCAGGTGTGGCATAGGTAGTCACACTTCCTGGGTGGATTGTATCCTGGAGTGTCAGCACATTCCAAATGATACCAATCATGGCAGTCGTACCCAACACAATACCACATCTTGCTTGCAGAATTGCATGCAGGTGCAGCACACTTTATCTGTTGCTTTACACAACAAATCTTTAAGCTTTGATAAATATTGACTTGTTGAACGTTGCTGATATGGTACAGTTTTCACAATGTCTGGCACTGTCGGCTTGTGCTGCAGAATATCGGGTAGCAGATACATTGTGTCCTTCACTGTATGTGTAGGCTGGGGCTTCATTATTTCCTCATCTGTGGAGCCCTCTGGAAGGACATCAAAGATGTGTCTCCAGTACATACGGAACGGGCCCAGGCACAGATGAAAGGTCCACAATCCGAAAACGATTGCTGTGGCACATCTTCGGGTATGTGAATGCTCCATTCTCGTGACGGCGAATCATGATTATACATGTCCTTGTACAATGCACATAGTATCTTAAACAGTCTTTCTATAACTTCATTCTTAGAAGTGCAATATTGGTTAGTTTTAGAATCGAGATACAGAATTACTATGTGCTTCATGACTTCTAACAGTAAGGTGTAATGCTTTCTGTTTTCATCAAACAAGGGCCACAACCAAATATCTGCAGAGAAAGCAGATGTCATCTTGCAGTAGTCCATCAAACTGCGGAATGATACATCATCTGCAAATGCCAGCAGCTGCGCTGTACATACTGGACAGCAGTTGACAGTCATGTGGTGATCTGCTAACGCCACATGTGACCTTGATTTAAAGAAAACATCTACATCATGTGTAAACCATTCTTGAACTGAATCAATTGAATCTGCATTCAGTTCATTCGGTAAGCTGGACAAGTTGATGCTGGCAATCAATGAATCCAGCGTAGAATTAAAATCGCGTGTTTTGCCATGTTTGGCTGTGGGCAAGTTTGCATCATTGCCATCCGGTCTTGGTGGTGTGCTGTGTGCACTCTTACTTTCACTTGGATTTTTCTGCACAGCTTCCACACAGGAATCTTGCAAATTTAGGGTGCGTTCCATCACCCATTCGTCCGGAACCGTCGGCCGCTAGCGGCTCGGCCCGGCTGGCTGGGACGAGCGGCACTACGCTCCGCCACTCACCTTCCCCCGCCGGCAGTCGCTGCGCGCTAACCAGCGTCGTGCGTTGCGGGCTTGCCCAAACACCGCCGCCGATGGAAAATGTACCGGCACCCCCTGTCCACCCTAGTCCTGCACAGTTGATGACGGGCCGTCCTAACTTTACAGACCTCCCTCATGCTGTGACCGTCGTACGCCCCCTGTATTTTCACTCGCCTCCGCCCTCGCTCCCCGAGCCACGGCCAAGTCTCCTGTTGCTTCTCCGTGTTGTAAAGGTATAAGAATCGACAACAGTGTGTGCTCCCCCGCCTTCCCCGCTCACCCTCGTCCCGCCCGCCGCGGAGTCGGCGGATCGTGGCGGCCCGGCGGCAGGGGCGGGCTGAGGCGTCGGGCTCGGCGCAGCCCTCAGTTTGTGCCTGGCGTCTCGTCCGTCTCGTCATGGAGGCCGCGGATGCTGTTCGACGGGTCACCCGCCTGCAAGGCGTGAGCCCCCACGCCGCTTATGTGTTGAGGGAGGCATATGAAAAAGGGCCTGCCCACCCGGCCCTCTCGCTGGCGGAGGTAGCCGCCGTAGTCGGTAAGTCGTTGTCACCGAGTGCTCCAGAGAGGAATACTTTCAGAAGGCGCCCTCCAGGTCCACCGTGCCGGGCACCGGTGTGTCGCTCTTCCTGAGGGGGAGGGGGCGGTACTGCAGTGCTCCGTGTCGTCGGTTAGTGGGGGCCTGGGTAGGTGAGTTTCAGGCAGTTAAGGGTAGGATAGGGCTGGTCGAGCGTCATTGATAACGAAAGGATGATGTAAGATACGTTCGGAAGCCGGAAAATGAGCGTGGTTCCGACCGTGCGGAGAGAGTGACGACCGCAGGGCGTCCTACTGACTTGCTCTGCGGGATCCTAGTCGTCAAGTCGCAGCCGCCGGCAGGCCAAGGCAGGCGTGCGCCAGGCGTGGAGTGGCGGAACAGTTATTCGCGGTGAGCGAAGCCTGTTACGCCACGACGCGGTCTGGCGTACGCCTACCTTGTCGGGTAAGGCCTTCGCTTTCGCTTAGCTGAGCGACAGCGAAGCCCTGGACCGACTGGGTCAAAAAAGTTGTGTCGGTGTGTCTGCCCGCGCGGTTTCTCGAGAACGGTTAGACGTGAAAAGCTCAAATCTGGACCACATCCTACTTGCTTTATACCAGAGTCAACCTCCCCTGAGGGGCACCGCAGCTCAAGCGGTTTCTAAGATTTTATAAGAGGTCATAAATTTAGTATCCGCTGGTTTGGTGAGGTCAGTATGCGCCATGCGTCTGTCAGGAAAGTGCGGATCAGTGACTCGAGTGGGTTACGTTCGGTTAGGTTAGTAGGGGCCTGGGTAGGTTAGGGTCGGGCAGGTAAGGTCAGGTTAGGACTGGTTGAGTGGCATTGATAATGAAAGAGT
This sequence comes from Megalurothrips usitatus, assembly GCA_026979955.1. NCBI lineage: Eukaryota > Metazoa > Arthropoda > Insecta > Thysanoptera > Thripidae > Megalurothrips > Megalurothrips usitatus. Next base: position 9,214,255 of record CM049604.1, on the reverse strand, counting down.
GATGTAAGATACGTTCGGGAGTTAAAATATGAGCGCGGCTGCGACCGTGCGGAAAAAGGGGCGCCCACAGGGCGTTCTACCGATTGCCCCTGCAGGGCCTTAGCCATTAGGTGTCAGCCGCCGACAGGCCAAGGTAGAAGTGCGCCAGGCGTGGAGTGGCGGAACAGTGATTCGCGGTGAGCGAAGCCTGTTACGCCACGACGCCTGCCTTGTTTCTGTGGTGAGATGTGCTATTTTGGTAAATATTATTTGTTTGTAATCCAGAACGGTGAATCATATGAACCGTATACATAACAAGAGGGAGATCCAGCCATTACATTGGGTTGAAGTGTGGTCGCTCTTTATCCGTTGTGCTAGTATACCCATTAGCAGTAGTAATGTATGATAATGTATGACGATTAATAATGCTTTATGATTACAAGGTAGGCGTACGCCAGACCGCGTCGTGGCGTAACAGGCTTCGCTCATGGCAAATCACTGTTCCGCCACTCCACGCCTGGCGGACGCCCACCTTGGCCTGCCGGCAGCTGTCGTGTGACGAGTGAGACCCTGCGGAGCCAACCAATCAGTAGGACGCCCTGCGGGCGCCGCTGTATCCGCCTAGTCGCAGCTGCGCTCATGTTGTGGCCGCCGCACGTATATTACATTGCCTTTTAACAGGAGCCAGGCTTAGTCTGATGCCGACTGTTTGTTCGTTCGTTCGGACGTCTGTTCGCTGACTTATCGCTTACACAGAAACTTCAAATTTGTAGGATAGACTCCTTTTATGGTGTACATAAACGTGCGGTTGAAACAATTTTCAACTTTTGTCGCGTTTCTGTTCTATGAGAATTGTTTGATTTGTGAGGTCAAGGTTGGCCGCTGCGTCTGTCGCGCCTGCAAGGCGCACTCCGCCGCGTGGCGGGACGGGCTGATGTTAGCGACTTTAATCGTTACAAAAATATGTACCACCAGACATCTCTAGTGCCTTGAGGTGGGGGCCGGAGGCCCCCGTGAACGCCGCCGGCAGGCTAAGTCCGGCACCGAGGTTCGACGGTGGGACGGGCCAGCTTGTCATCAACGCCCGTTAACCTTGCCTAAACTACCCTTACCTAACTGAGCCTAACCTACCCAGGTCTCTACTAACCTAACGTAACCCACTCGAGTCACTGATCTGCTGCCCGACGACTCTCGAAGACGGGGTCCCTGGTCTCGGGACCGGAGGCTGTATTCGTTCGCCATTCCCCTACGATACCTGTGCACCTTGTGCATACCTTGTGCAAACCGCATTTCTATATGACACATAGTTCCCGAGTTTCATCGGTTGTGTGCTCCTCGAGGATGGGGTCCCTGGTCACGAGACCAGTGGCTGTACTCGTTCACAGCCCCCCCCCCCCCCTCCTTATGCCCTCTGCAGAAACGCAAAGCTCATCTCCCTAAAACGCATCGCTTACTTGGGTCTCGAGTTACAATGTTTTGGCAATGTGGCTCTCGAGGACGGGGCGCATGGCCTCGAGAGCGGTAGGCGTGGTGTGGTGCCCTTGTTTCCAATTGCCGCGGCCCGCAAAGTCCAACGTCGAAAACCGCAAGTCCCTACCTCATACCGTTCGAAATATATTGGCTCCCGAGCACGGGGTGCGTTGTCTGGAGAGAAGTCGTCCGAGCGGGGCGTCCTTCTTTTCCTTTGCCGCGGCCCGCAAAGGCCACTGTCGAAAACCCCAATCCCAAGGCCGGCGGAGCAACGCCACAGCACCGGCAGCCAGTATTTAAACTGGCACGAACTGAAGTGATGAACTTTTTCAAAAAAAGTGCACTGGGTCTTAGGCTTTACTGTGTTTTTTTATCTTTTAGGGAACTTAGAGGTAATTAAACCTAGTGGTGGCACCGGCCAACGGGGTCGTTGACTAAAAAAGTTGGATAGCGGGTGTTAGCGGGACGGACGAGCCGGGCAGCGCTCCCGGCTGGGTGTCAGGTGACGGCGCGTCCGCCCAGCTGACAGCTGCACTGCCCGGACACCAGGCCGCAGCACCGACTGGGAGAGGCTGTGAGGCTACGAGGAGAGGTGATGAGAAACTATGAGAATGATGAGAGACGGCGGAACATCAGGGGCGAGAAGGAAGTGAGGGTGGAGTGAGCGGAACAGGTGGTAGGGAGAGAGAAGCGAGAGGTGAAAGGTGACGGAACAGAAAGTGAGAGTGTGTGTGAAGTGATTGGATTAAGCAAGAAAAGTGACAAGCTGGAGACCGGACTACAAGGAGAGATGGGTGAGTCGGACTGACCAAAATAGGGTGCTGCCACTAGGGTAGTTTTTAGGAAAATATAGGGCAATTACAGATAGGCTAGGGTAAGGGGAAAGTGTAGTGGGGCTAGGTTAGGGAAACCACGTGGAGGAGGGAAGGAGAATAACGGCTGTAAGAGGAAAAAGGAAATGAAGGAATAAGAAGTGCAGTTAAAAGATAGATTAGAACAAAAGGGAATTCTCAATCTGATGTTTTTCACTAAAACCCTGAACCACCGCGCAAGCACCCCCAGAGGGTAGGACTATAACCCTAACAGCAGGTCGCTGGAACGTCGAGCAGCGGATCAGTGACTCGAATCGGTTACGCTCGGTTAGTGGAGACCTGGGCAGGTTAGGCTCAGTTAGGTAAGGGTAGTTTAGGAAAGGTTAACGGGCGTCAATGACAAAAAGGCAATGTAAGCTACGTCCGGCTGCCACAACATGAGCGTAGCCGCGACTGGGCGGAAACAGCAACGCCCGCAGGGCGTCTTACTGGGTGGTTGGCCGCGCAGGGTCTTACTCGTCAGAAGACAGCCGCCGGCAGGCCAAGGTAGGCGTGCGCCTGGCGTGGAGTGGCGGAACAGTGATTCGCGCTGAGCGAAGCCTGTTTCGCCACGACGCGGTCTGGCGTACGCCTACTTTGTTTATTTTTGTTATTTTATTATTGTAAATTTTTTTTAAGAAAATACCCAAGATACGGTGCCCTAAATGTGAGGTTGACTCTGATATGCTGGTAGGAATATATAGTACAAATTTCAGCCTTGTACGACTAACCGTTCTCGAGAAATCGCGCGGACAGACAGACAAAACATTTTTGACCCAGTCGGTCCAGGGCTTCGCTATCGCTCGGCCAATGATGAAAATTTGTATTCTATTTGTCGTGCTTATTGTTAACGTGCCCTGAGAGGGAATTCATAGGGTGAGAGGAGGGAAATGATATTGTAAGGCAAATGGTTGACATTTTTTAGTAGTACATGCGTTCCGTACAGGGAGCCACAAACAAAATGTAGAGTGGTTGTAGGTTGCAGTACCTTCTACTGGTATTGTTTTATTTCATACTAATTTATGCTGTGAGCAATTGTTCACTTCTAGCTTCGCTGCGGTGGGGCTGAGCAGATTTTATGATTATTCAGTTGTTGGCTGAGCGACAGCGAAGCCCTGAACCGACTGGGTCAAAAATGTTTCGTCTGTCTGTCTGTTTCTCCGCGCGATTTCTCGAGAACGGTAAGACGTAGAAAGCTCAAATTTGGACCACATCTTCCTTGCATCATACCAGAGTCAACCTCCCCTCAGGGGCACCGCAGCTCAAGCGGTTTCTTACATAATTTTCACATGTGGACCAAAATTACAAATCCGCCGGTTGGGTAAAGTCATTATGCGCCATGCGCCTGTCGTGGAGGGGCGGATCAGTGACGTGAGTGGGTTACGCTCGGTTAGGTTAGGTTAGTAGGGGCCTGGGTAGGCTAGGCTCGGGCAGGTAAGGGTAGGTTAGTACTGGTTGAGCGGCATTGAAAAGAAAAGGCTGATGTAAGATACGTTCGGAAGGCAGAACATGAGAGTGGTTGCAACCGTGCGGAGAGAGTGGCGCCCGTGGGGCGTCCTACTGACTCGCCCCGCAGGATTCTATTCGTCCAGTGGCAGCCGCCGGCAGGTCAAGGTAGGCGTGCGCCAGGCGTGGAGTGGTGGAACAGTGATTCGCGATAAGCGAAGCCTGTTACGCCACGACGCGGTCTGGCGTACGCCTACCTTGTTTAGAAAAAAGATATTTACGATGTATCTCACACTGATCACACAGTGTTAATTGTAAGGTACTGTTAGGGGAGGCGGAATAAGAAAATCGGGGAGTTGTGGTTAGCCGTGTATTGACTCCAAGAGAGCGTTTTACGGAATGGCACCTATCGGAGAGCGGCGCCTGCGTTAATAGGCCAAGAGAAGATGAAGGAGTGTAACACGTTAGTGCCTTGTCTAGCCACCAGGAGGCAGCACGTTATAATGCTAGTTAGGTTACAAGGTAGGCGTACGCCAGACGTGGCGTAACAGGCTTCGCTCATCGCGAATCACTGTTCCGCCACTCCACGCCTGGCGCACGCCTACCTTGGCCTGCCGGTGGCTGTCACCTGACCACTACGACCCTGCGGGGCAAATCAGTCAGTAGGACGCCCTGCGGGCGTCACTCGCTCCGCACGGTCGGAACCACGCTCATTTTCTGGCTTCCAAACGTATCCTGCATCAGCCTTTTCTTATCAATGCCGCTGAAGGAAAGATTTTTAATTGAAAGGGTAATGTAGGAGGTGGAAAATACAAGTTTTGAAATGCAGGTATAGGAGGGGTGAATCGTATTGGGTGCGGATGGAGAGGGGAGGAGGGATGGTTGCATAACAAGTGACATTTATTTCAAATAATGTCGGAAACGACATTTTGAATGAATTACACACATTTAATACTAAAAGAAAGATAAATTATTACGTGATATTTAGCATGTGTTATTATGAATTCCATAAAATTAATTGTGCAAGGAACTAATGTACTAGAATGGAATAATGATAGCATGTGCCATTATGAATTCTATGAATAGATGACATGAAATAAGACATGAGGAGAATAAGGATTGTGCAGGTAAACAATAACAAAGAAATGGATATGAATGGAGGAAACACAATACAATTTAAGGCCCATTTGAAATCCACAATGTACTAAGACCCTCAGTCGTCAGCCCTGCTGCGGGAAGAAATTTTGAAGACAGTGTACAGTGGGGAATTCTTGGACTTGATTCCGTCCTAGTGTTTTCGAATTTGCTTGTGGCTGCATTCCGCCACTGGTTAGGGCATTTTCACTTAAATTGTTCTACTTTCCTTCGATTTGTCTGCAAGACTGCAGTGGCCGTTATGTACGGTCTATAACCCCCAGGTTGCTCTTCGTAGGTGATTGAAAGCAGCTGATATGCACGTTGCAGTTTGAGATCTATGTTTGTTATTTGGCGTAGTCATAGAGATCATCAAGGTCCTGTGGAATGCAAGTTATTAGATTAGACATAACTTAATAACGGTTGTATTGAGGTGATTTGTGAATGCTTTTGTTTTGTCGTGTACGCTGAGGCGACAAAGAAAATTCTGAACTGGTCGATGCATCTGATGCAGATGTGTCATGCTGTAATGAGAGGGTGAGACACACTATAGTAGTGGTGGGGGTAAGTGGAATTTTAAATAGACTGTGATGTAAAGAAAATGAAATACCTTTTTCTTGTTGGTCCTCTTGTGTGAAGTTGTGTATCAGTAAGTCACTTTATTGGGATGATGTTAGTGGTTTTTGTTGGAAAGTGGTGAGACGAAAGATGATGAGGTTCTGTCTGAGTCAATTTCCTCATGTTTTAGGTGTTGCTGTTTCCATGTCAGATCCAGATGATGACAGATTCATCTTAAAGGGCTGTAATTTCTTAGAGTTCTTCTTCGAATGGATCTCACCTGACTCGGTATCCGTATCTGGAACCGAGGGGTTCATCACTCCCAAAAATTGTGTACAGCGATTGCAACCAAAGTGACTGTAATTGATTGGAGTGATCGGAGAATGATTGGAACAACTGCAAATTTTAGAACGATGAGAAAGATTGCAATTGACTGAATCTGATTGGAAGTGATTGGATATGATTCGAGGTTGATTGGAATTAATTTATATTGATTGGAAGTGATTAAAATGCGATCGCTTTCTTAAAAGATCGGTCAGGTTAGGCAGATTTCGGGTGATCAGACAGACCGACGCCCTGTTTATATAACCAGCCATAGTACACTGTGGGCCAGCACAGGTCTTTTTAATTTGCGATAATGAGCGAGTGACGTGATAAAAGAATAAATTAAGGGGTGACATTTAAAATTGGCAGTGTATATGATAGCACACAAAACTCATTCACACCGGCTCTTTAATAATGGAAGCCAAGAAACCATGGGGGCACTGCCAAAACACACACACACACACACACGCGCGCGCGCGCGGGCACACAATAGTTAAAATAATAAATTAAGGGTTTTTATTAAAATAAAACGATCCTTTGGGAGGCACGACCAGCATAAGGAAGGCCAAGTGTCCTATTGTAGTGCGGACACCCAACGTATCCTGAGTCTATGCGGTCTTATGTACCTTCCATCAGATCTCTCGCACACACACACACACACATTAACATATAAAACGGGGAAACTGCGCTTCAGCAAGAGCTCTTTGTACACGATGTTGAGGGTATGCACAATGCCATCTTTGCTGCGCTCGGGTGGTCCACAAACCCACAAGCACTCCCTCGACCTGACCCGGCTCAAAGCAGTGTACACTTGTCCGTGGGTGAACACCTCTGTCCTTAGATCCAGCCCCACCAAGTCGATGGTCTGACCTTGGCTTTTGTGGACAGACATTGCGTACGCCAGCTGAAGAGGAAACTGACGTCGCGCAACCGTGAGAGGAGAGCCCGGCAGCATGGGGTATTTAAAAATGGTGGTATGGCAAAACTCTCCTTGCTATCTGCTTTCCGAGCCCTCACCAAGTACCGACTCACGGCCTGGACGATGACCTTGGTGCCATTGACGAGACCCTGCGTCACGTTAAAATTTCGCATTATCAGGCAAACTGCACCCACTTTGAGCTTAAGACAGTAAGGTGACATTAAAAATTGGCAGTGTATATGATGATAGCACACAAAACTCATTCACACCGGCTTTTTAATAATGGAAGCCAAGAAACCATGGGGACACTGCCAAAACACATTCACACACACACGCACACAATAGTTAAAATGATAAATTAAGGGTTTTTATTAAAATAAAACGATCCTTTGGGAGGCACGACCAGCATAAGGAAGGCCAAGTGTCCTATTGTAGTGCGGACACCCAACGTATCCTGAGTCAATGCAGTCTTTAGTACCTTCCATCAGCTAAAGACCCCACGCTCTGCATCTTTGTCCGGCAGAGTGCAGTGACGGTGGTTGAAAAGGTTTACATGCTATACTACTTTCGCGAGAATACCGGTGTTACGTTTTTGCTTGGAAATCCAGCTAAGCGCACTGTCCAGTTAGTTAGCGCGTGTCATCACGCACTATCTAGCGGATGCCACGTGGAGGCCGAAGTGCAGTGATCCGCTTAAGGTATGGTTTGTGAATGAAATAAATAATAATAAGTTATAGGATGAATGATGATGTACCTTAGCTGTCCGAACTACGACCTGTAGTCAGCTTTTACAAAACTATAAGACAATAATAACACGAGATCACCGGTCAAGTGTAACATTTACTCCCTGTAAATGTTTGATGTCACCCCCACCCAACCTCTCTCCCCTTCCCTCGACCTTCACCACAGACACTCTCCCCCTCAGACTCACTCAATTTACCTTTTTTTTTTTAAATTGGTCTGAATTTTACTCACGGTCACCGGCTTTTCTGCAGCTGCCGTCACCTGGCGGCAGATGCGCTGGACGCTACCACGCACTGCCGCGTCATTCACTACATTAACTGACTAAAGTCCCATTGTTTCTGTGGGCAGTCCCGCTTCAGGCACCCCGATCCGTGTCGCCACGATCGTATTCACGTCGTCGTCCGGATACTGGAAGAGCAATTTTTCGAAAAATTTTACGTCGGGCGCCGATGACCTCCGCTTGAGCTCACCACTCTAACCGCGACGCACTTTCGCGTAGCTCATGCCTTAACCCATCTCGATGTTTCAGGGTCGATTTGTAAACTGCCACCTTGTCCATAATGTCCTGCCGGATCGATTTCAGGGCCATGGTGTTTCTAAACATGTTGTCGGCACACTCTCAAATTCGTAGCAGCGTCGAGCAGCATCACGTCACCTGACGGACCTGCGTCACCAGAGGTGCAACCCGGTTTTGGCACGCTATTATTTCCTAGATCTAAATTGAGGAGGACTTGTTCATTAATGCCTACACCTTCATCAAAGCCGTCGGGTTCTTTGTCTGATGTACCTTCCATCAGATCTCTCGCACACACACACACATTAACATATAAAACGGGGAAACTGCGCTTCAGCAAGAGCTCTTTGTACACGATGTTGAGGGTATGCACAATGCCATCTTTGCTGCGCTCGGGTGGTCCACAAACCCACAAGCACTCCCTCGACCTGACCCGGCTCAAAGCAGTGTACACTTGTCCGTGGGTGAACACCTCTGTCCTTAGATCCAGCCCCACCAAGTCGATGGTCTGACCTTGGCTTTTGTGGACGTACATTGCGTACGCCAGCTGAAGAGGAAACTGACGTCGCGCAACCGTGAGAGGAGAGCCCGGCAGCATGGGGTATTTAAAAATGATGCGAGGAATGGCAAAACTATCCTCGCTATCTGCTTTCCGAGCCCTCACCAAGTACCGACTCACGGCCTGGACGATGACCTTGGTGCCATTGACGAGACCCTGCGTCACGTTAAAATTTCGCATTATCAGGCAAACTGCACCCACTTGAGCTTAAGACAGTGAGGCGGGGCGCCCTTGGACGTCGACATGTTGAGTAGTTGAACGTCGACGTCTAGGCCGTCATCCCCCTCCTGATCCACCGAGTCGAAACTCCGGACCTCTGTCACCTCACCCTCGATCATGTCGATGACAATGTCGTTAATCTCCCTCACGTTTGCGTTCAGTGGCGCCAGAATTGCTCTTTTCGCGCACTGGTCGGGATTGTTGACAACGTCCGGTGGATAGACCGTGTCGATGAGGGTGGAGACGGCGACCAGACCAGCAGCTCGAGGACATACTTGTCCATCATGGGCGCTACGTCAAAAATGGTGAGCGAAGCAGCCCGAATCAGCTCGGCCCGCTGCGTGCCGTTCGTGATCCCCCAGGTCGCGAGGCCACCTTTCAGATCCAGGGGGAGGCGAAACGTGGCGAAGTGGCCACGCACAGCACCACTTTGCCCTGCGACCGAAGGTCGGACGCGATCACCTTGAGCACGGCCGTCTTCCCGTACCCACCCGGCGCCTCGAGGAACAGCGAGCGAGTGCCCGACGCGGCGGGCGACTGCTGTGACAGCAGCCGCACGTGCTCGTACACGGCCCGCTGGTCCTCGTGTAGGCGAGGCAACCACTGCTCCACAAAGTCCCGCTCCGCGCCCTCGCTGTGAGCGAGCAGCTCCCTACCCAGCTCCGTCGTGTCGTCGTGCACGTACGGAAGGCCGTGGTCCGCCAGCCTGCTACCGTCGCGTCGCAGAACGCGGTCAATGTCCAGGAGTGCCAGTTTGTACGCCTTCTCCGGGTCGTCCGGGTGCCTCTCCAAATGGTCCTCGCTGAGCTTGGCCTTCGCGTCCTCCCAGAGCAGCGCGGCCGGGGCACCGACGTTGCACAAGAGGACGAAAAAGGAGCGCAGTGAGGCACCCGTCATGAACGTGGATGCCTCCTCCAGCGCCTCCGCGTATTCCCTATGGTTGTCTACGAGGCCCAGCTCGCGCGCCACCTCCTGGAACGTGTCGCACCCCTCGGCCCCACCGGCCTTGGTCAGGAGGTCGGCGAATCCCCGGCACGGAACGGACGACAGGAGGAGGCGGAGGTAATAGAGCTCCCCTCTGTTGGGACCCAAAAGAGGTGCGTCACCTTCTCGAGGAGGCGCCTCCTCGCCGTCACATAGTGCACACCATCGGCGTGGGCGTACACCGCGACCCGCGAGTTGGCCGGAAACCGGGAGTGGATGATGAAATTCTCATAAAATGACTGATACGTCAGCGCATCAAACACATCACCGGCTGGCCTCTGAAAGTACGAGGACGAGTCCACGGCTTCCTGCTCCTGGCCGGGGCGGAACATGACCGAATCCTCGCCCCCGAGATGTACGGGGAGCATCTCTACGGTCGGTTCGCACACCGTCAGGTCGTAATCCAGGAGCCGCCAACAGGCATCACTGGCCCCAATCACGCGTCTCGTGGCGTACTCCTCGACCTCGTCCTGCTGCAGGTGAAGAGGCACCACACGCACGTTCTGGAGGGACGTGCCCTTGCACAAGTACTTGAAGAGGTACTTGACGACCCTGCGGGTCGACGCTATCTCCAGATTAGCGTGGCATTCGTACTTGAGGAGGAGGGCGGCGTTGTACGGCACGACCCAGCCGACGACGACGGTCTGCGCCCCGGACTGGTAAGTGGCCTTGTTGTTCCAGTCACGAGGAAAGTGCACAAAGCCCCTGTCGTCCACGAATGTGACCGGCGACTCCGGCTTGGAGTAGAATTTGTCGCCCTCTCGCGTTCCAGCACGGCAGGTCCGTCCTTCCCCCGGGCCCGCACGGACCGTGCACCATGTGCTTGAGCACCAGTTCACGCAGCCGTCCACCCGCTTCTTCCGGTCCCGGAATGTCTGCCCTGATGACACTGTCTATGTCCGCGCCCTGAACAGGCCCACCGTCCCCTGTCCGAATCGCGATGTGCGCATGTGGCAGTCCCCGCATTTGCATCTCGATCACATAGACGATGTAAGCCGTGGGTCCGAAGAGCGCTCCGCTTCGGATGTCCCTCAAGAGCTCCTGCAGCTTAATGTGAAATATGCGGCAGCACGTGGCCGGATCACATTTGGTGCCGTGCCGCGTCGACCTACGGAGCTCGTCCCACTGGCCACAGGCGGTGAACGTAAGAAAGTACGTGGGCTTCCCCTTACGAGCCACGAGACCCATCGCGTTGTGGTACTGCGTTTTCATGTAACGCGGAGAGCCGGTGAACGAATTGGGCAGGTATATCTTGCCTGCGTCCACGGCTCCCCCCTCCCCGTTAATCGTCTCGTCCCCGGCAATGTCGTTGCGTACACCTATCTGCCGCTGCAGTTCGTCCCGCGGCGCGACCCGCTGCCCCTGCGGGTTGCCCGCCGCCCCCTGTTGGCAGCGTTTTGTGTACCGCAGGCGCTCCTCGTACCTCGCAAACATTTCCACCATCCAAGCCTGCGAGAGGCGGCCCAGCTCATAGAAGCGAGGGTGCGATAGGAGGAGGCATCGGCTGTACCGGTACTGCGTCATCTTTCTACCCTGCTGGGCCAATTTGTTAAAATGCCATCCGGGAGTACCGTGGGGATAGAGCAGGGGGTACTACAGGGGTTCCATGAGAGGGGAAAAGACGTCCCAACGACAGGTGAACACGTTCACCTGACACCCCATTCCACCCCTTTGACCACGTGATCGCACTCTGCAGTCAGGTCACGGCCGGCCTCACCAGAGACGAATGTAAGCTAACCAAGACCACTAAGACCCCCCCTGGGAGCCTGTTCCCCACGGGCGTGTTCCGTGGGGCCCCTGGGAGCCCCCCAGGGGGATGGGAACCCTGGGGTCAGGGTCAAAGGCCCGCCCCCTGACCTGACTGCATATTGCGATCAGGTTGTGCGAATGGAAGCTAACCGAGACCACTAAGACGCTGACCCCAGGGTTCCCATCCCCCTGGGGGGCTCCCAGGGGCCCCACGGAACACGAACGACAGGTGAACACGTTCACCTGACACCCCATTCCTCCCTTTGACCACGTGATCGCACTCTGCAGTCACGTCAGGCCGGGCCTTGCCACGGCACCAGAGACGAATGTAAGCTAACCGAGACCACTAAGACGCTGACCCCAGGGTTCCCATCCCCCTGGGGGGCTCCCAGGGGCCCCACGGAACACGCACGACAGGTGAACACGTTCACCTGACACCCCATTCCACCCTTTAACAACGTGATCGCACTCTGCAGTCAGGTCAGGGCGGGCCTTGCAACGTCACCAGAGACGAATGGAAGCTAACCAAGACCACGAAGACCCCCCTGGGGGCCTCCCAGGGGCCCCCCGGAACACGCCCGGCAGGTGAACACGTTCACCTGACACCCCATTCCACCCTTTAACAACGTGATCGCACTATGCAGTCAGGTCAGGGCGGGCCTTGCCACGTCACCAGAGACGAATGGAAGCTAACCGAGACGACTTAGACAATGACCCAAGGGTGCCCACTTACCCTCGCTGCCACCGTGGCCCCTGGCCCCTTGGCAATTCCGGTCTCCCGGAACTGTACCCTGTTGATGGCGGAAACCACCTGCTGCACCTCGCTGCGCATATCCATATTGTATCTCGAGATACATTTCCAATACGCCGTCAGATTGGCTGCATCGGACGGCTGCAAGGGCCGTCCATACGGCATGGCCGCGGGAAGTGAAACTGGAAAAAAAAAAAAATAGGTGAGTTTGGGCCTACCTGGAATCGAGCGGCCCGCTGGGCTCGATCCGGCCGCCCAGCGGCGGCGGTGACTCCTGACTCTCTCGCACACCGCACCCCGCACGCAAGGCGCGATCCGCTCGCCTACGTCCTAACCTCAAAATTTCTTTCAGATTTTCTGAATCGCTGGCCGTGCTCCGGCTAGCGAGGCACCAGCGGCGGAGCACAGAACCGCACGGCAGCGCCTCGCCCACCGCACGCAAGGCGCGATCCGCTAGCCTACGTCATAACCTCAAAATCTTTCAGATTTTCTGAATCGCTGGCCGTGCTCCGGCTAGCGAGGCACCAGCGGCGGAGCACAGAACCGCACGGCAGCGCCTCGCCCACCGCACGCAAGGCGCGATCCGCTCGCCTACGTCCTAACCTCAAAATTTCTTTCAGATTTTCTGAATCGCTGGCCGTGCTCCGGCTAGCGAGGCACCAGCGGCGGAGCACAGAACCGCACGGCAGCGCCTCGCCCACCGCACGCAAGGCGCGATCCGCTAGCCTACGTCATAACGCGGTGCCCGGCGATACGGTCTAGCGCCTGCCCCGACCAAAAAGCTATCGGGCCATCTTGGCGCACGCCACACCGCATCTCCGCCGACAAATAACTTATTTTTCCACTGTCCGGATGAGCGGCCCTGTACCTCTGGTTAATACCTGCCCGCTCTTCGGGATGGGTCGCCTGGTAAGCCGCAGACGAGGCCCTGTTCACCTCAGGGTGGCTCGCCTGGTAAGTGGCAGACGAGGCCCTGTTTACTTCCGGGTGGCTCGCCTGATAGGAGGCCACGGCTTCGCGGTGAACCGCTGCGGCCCGTTCCCGGTTCCTATCTCTCTGTACCTCCTAGTCGCCTCTGCCTGCTGCTCTTTTCTGGAGAGGGTGGACGTTTTCGGCCGCCCCCTCTTCTTTTTTGCAGGCCGGCCGCGCTTACCTTTTGCGGCAGACGGAGAGGGAGTCTGTCTGTCGCGACCGCCTCGCGCACCCTCCCACCCCATCGCCTCTTCCCCCGTCTTAGGCCCCGACTGGGACGGCCCCCCCCCCCCCCCCCCCCGAGTGCTCCAAATCAGCCTCATCCCTGCCTTACGCCGGCCTCCTCCCTCGGGGCTTCCTTTTTGGCTGACCTCGTGGTCTCTTGGCGGCTGGAGGCAGCAGCTCCTGGCTTGTCCGCGAAGCGTCGCACGCCTCCACTCTGTCGCCACGCCGCTTTTTCGCAGGGCCGTCGGACCTACCTACCGACGCCGGCTTCACTCTCGACGCCAGAGGTCGAGAATGCTCGCTTTCGCTTGAACACGGCGACGAGTCGAGTCCCTGCTCAATGAGCAAGATTACTAAATGGATCTTTCATAGACTAACATTACAAAAATGAAATAGAGAATTATGGTGACAGTCTGAAAATCTTTGGTTGACTTAAAATTTTGGATGGATTCCCAATGGACTCAGTTTTTTGTGATCCTCCAAAAAGGTACTGCAGTTGAATCACTTTGACAAACAATACATACATTCACTTCTTCACATATGACAGCTGACAATGTGAAATTCTTTAGGGAAAACGCATGCCCTATCATGACAGGTAAATTTTCTGACATCATGGACTTCGCCTCATAGTCTTCGGGAAATCACAGTAATATGAATGACACATACTAAACCGCATTTCCGTACCTTGCCTGCCTCACGGACGTGCTTTGGTGGGCGCCGATTTTTGTGCCCCACCCTCCCCACCCTCATTCATACCATCATGCACACCATCCTCCACACCATCCATACCCTCATCCACAACACCAATCACACCATCCACAACACCAATCACACCATCCCCCCCCACTCGCTCCTCTTCCTCTTCTACTTCCTCTTCCACTTCCTTTTCCTCTTCCTCTCCATCTCCCTCTCCCTCCGTTCTGTCCACTGCCTCCATGTCTGCAAAATAACAAACATCCTTTTAACATATTGAACCAGTTAAGATCATTAACAATTTATTTAGAAAGTTGTTGCTCACTGAAACACTTGAACAGTGGGGCTCGTCGAGCTCCCCAGGTTCAAATTGAAATTCATATTAATCGTGACGTGGCCCTGACGTGGCATCCAGCGCCGCCCTCTTCCTCTTCTTCCTCCTCCTCCTCCTCCCTCTCTCTCTTCCATCGCTTCGGCGTTCATTCTGTTAGTCACAACCAAGCAAAAGAAGAAAAAAACATCAATTCATACAACGCAACTCAAGAAAACATTTGTACACACATTTCAGAGAGATTGATTAGAAATACTACTCTACCACGCATAACTTTAACATACTTCCCTTCAATGCACACAGGGTGCACGTGACCTCTACTTACACACAGGCACCAGTTACGTTCACCAGTAACAAATCAAAAGTACAAGTTGGCGACAAATGATGAGGGCTAAAATGCAAGTGCAATGATTCACAAGCTAAATGAATGAGTATGACCTTGCCCGTCAGCATGAGAGTTCCAAATTGTACAGTCAGTAACGTGACAATTATTCAAACAGCCAACATAAATCTCTCGTCCCAGGTCCTACCTCGTGGAGGTGGGCATAGGTATTTACAGACATCCGTAAATGTATGTAAATTTCAGGACCCGCACAGTACATCACCCAAAACAACCACTGTGGAAGAAGTGGAAGATAAATACGAGGGGGCAGGTGTAACCAAATCAACCCCTATGGCCACCAGCAAGCAACCGGCAACCACATGTGAGGGGGCAGGCAGAAACCAAATCAACCCCTTTGTCCACCAGTAAGGAACCGGCAACCACATGTGAGGGGGCAGGCAGAAACCAAATCAACCCCTTTGTCCACCAGTGAGGAACCGGCAACCACATGTGAGGGGGCAGGCTGAAACCAAATCAACCCCTTTGTCCACCAGTGAGGAACCGGCAACCACATGTGAGGGGGCAGGCTGAAACCAAATCAACCCCTTGATGTACTGCTTTTACAAACGAACCGGGTGGAAACCGCGGTCCATGGGACAGGTTTACACCACAGTCCCCTCATATTTCCAGCACAGCAAAGCATATGCAGAAATATTTTACCAAATTACCATTACTCTTTTGGATTGCTCTTTTTTTTACGTTTGGACAGTACACTGTTTGTCCGACTACAGAAATCCAGGATCAGTTTCCGAGCCAGCCAAGTGATAGCAGCTTCCATCCTTTCCTTCTTGTGTACAGGGCACGTCAATCACGTGTACTGTAGTTTCCCTTTCAGCTTTTCTAACACTTTGGCCTGAATGTTCCAGACATGAGCAAAACCCCTGCAATGATTCACAAAGATGTTAGAGGCAGTTTTAACATGCTGTACTACATAAGCACTAGGCGCCGCATGGGTGGAAGGATCCCAACTGTGCAGGTCTTGATACTCTTGGCCAGTACTTGATGCAGTCCAGTCAGCATTGCATGTTTCACACGCAACACCTCGAAGAACATGGCCTCGCAGGTTGCGAGCTAAAATTAGATCATCATAACGCTCAAATCGATTGGCAATGGTTTACTTTGAAACGACTCCAGCTCCAAACCTCACCTGCTCCATCGCACTACTTACAGGGTTTGTGTTGGCCGAGTCAGCACCACCATCAAATTCAATACCAGCTCCAGCCAATGCTTTAGCAATCATGTCCCTCATTGTGACAGTTTGCTCACTGTTCGTGTCATCACCTTCATCGTCAGGAATGTCAGGGTCATCAATATCATCATCAGAGTCCACAGCAGCTGGGCCTGGCCTGTCAAAACATTGTTGCTGCAGGGGGGGTGGACCCGGGGGCCGGCGGTGCGGGCGCCGACCCAGACGGTGGTGGGGGTGATGATGATGATGATGAACCTAAACCCGCACCTTCGCCTGCTGCTGCTACTGCTGCCGCCGCTGGTGTTGCTGCCCGCTCCCTCTCCTGGAATGCAGCTACATCAGCCAGGGCCTTCGCCAGGTCCGCCCTCTCCCTCGACAGCCGCCGGTCCTCCGCCGCGACACCCGCCCGCGTTAGCTCCGCCTGGTCGAGGAGAGACACACAGTTGAACCTCTCTACCTGCCTCACGAGGTCCTCCGACTGGATGCCGAAGGCCCGGTAGTGGTTGCCGGACAGGTGGAGGACGGGCACCGGCGTCCCTGGCGGATGGGCTGGGCTGCGCCACATCTGGATTATGCCCTTGGTCCCGGTGTGGTAGATGGCCACCGACCACCCTAGGAGCCTGTGGAACGCATAAACCTCCAGGTCCGCTCCCCAGACCCTGTCCTGCAACAAGTTGAGACAGTACTCCACCCGGCTCTTACCCGCCAGGAATTGCCAGTTCACATCCCATTCCCGGTAGATGTAGGCAACGATGACTTGGCGCAGCTGTTTTGCCATGCCCACAAGTACCACGGAAAGGGATGTGAACAGGCAATTCCCGTCGTACGCCACCTCGGGGGCTGGGCGCCACGCATCGGGAAGGCCTGGCGGGATGGAGAGCGCTGCTGGTCTGGGCAGGGCATCCAAGTCCGGGTGGCTGAGCCTGCAACACAGCAACAAAGCCCAACGTCAGGGCACAGCTCGGGGAGGCCGGGCGAAAGCAATGAGGTACCCTCAGCACTACTCGCGCACTGCATTGTAAAACGTACTGCAAAACTATATCACCACGATTTCATCGACAAGAGAATACAGCACGATCAATATAATAAAATAAATAAAATAAATATATAATAATACTCAGCTCAGCAAACAGCGACTCACAAGAGAAGGGTCTTTTCACGTCAGCCGCCAGAAAGTTTGGTAGAATGTGAACAAGATTTGAAGGGCTAGCAAACTCTCTTCACGCGTCTCGTGGCGTACTCCTCGACCTCGTCCTCCTGCAGGTGAAGAGGCACCACACGCACGTTCTGGAGGGACGTGCTTGTAAATTGGAGGGACGTGCCCTTGCACAAGTACTTGAAGAGGTACTTGACGACCCTGCGGGTCGACGCTATCTCCAGATTAGCGTGGCATTCGTACTTGAGGAGGAGGGCGGCGTTGTACGGCACGACCCAGCCGTCGTGGACGACGACGGTCCGCGCCCCGGACTGGTAAGTGGCCTTGTTGTTCCAGTCACGACGAAAGTGAACAAAGCCCCTGTCGTCCACGAATGTGACCGGCGACTCCGGCTTGGGGTAGAATTTGTCGCACTTTAGCCCCCTCGCGTTCCAGCACGGCAGGTCCGTCCTTCCCCCGGGCCCGCACGGACCATGCACCATGTGCTTGAGCACCAGCTCACGCAGCCGTCCACCCGCTTCTTCCGGACCCGGAATGTCTGCCCTGATGACACTGTCTATGTCCGCGCCCTGAACAGGCCCCCCGTCCCCTGTCCGAATCGCGATGTGCGCATGTGGCAGTCCCCGCATTTGCATCTCGATCACATAGACGACGTAAGCCGTGGGTCCGAAGAGCGCCCCGCTTCGGATGTCCCTCAAGAGCTCCTGCAGCTTAATGTGAAATATGCGGCAGCACGTGGCCGGATCACATTTGGTGCCGTGTCGCGTCGACCTACGGAGCTCGTCCCACTGGCCACAGGCGGTGAACGTAAGAAAGTACGTGGGCTTCCCCTTACGAGCCACGAGACCCATCGCGTTGTGGTACTGGGTTTTCATGTAACGCGGAGAGCCGGTGAACGAATTGGGCAGGTATATCTTGCCTGCGTCCACGGCTCCCCCTTCCCCGTTGATCGTCTCGTCCCCGGCAATGTCGTTGCGTACACCTATCTGCCGCTGCAGTTCGTCCCGCGGCGCGACCCGCTGCCCCTGCGGGTTGCCTGCCGCCCCCTGTTGGCAGCGTTTTATGTACCGCAGGCGCTCCTCCTCGTACCTCGCAAACATTTCCACCATCCAAGCCTGCGAGAGGCGGCCCAGCTCATAGAAGCGAGGGTGCGAGAGGAGGAGGCATCGGCTGTACCGGTACTGCGTCATCTTTCTACCCTGCCGGTCCAATTTGTTAAAATGCCATCCGGCAGTACCGTGGGGATAGAGCAGGGGGTACTGCAGGGGTTCCATGAGAGGGGAAAAGACGTCGATCGTGGTCGGAGCCACATCCTCCCTCCGCCACACCGACAGCTTTCGGGGGCCGCCCGCCACCGCCTCGTCCGTGTTGATCACGGCCTGAACTTCGACGCCGCGATTGCGGTCGCCGAGTGCCGGGCCGTGCGTTCGACGCTCCGTCACCTCAAAATCAAGTCGCGCGTTCGCAGACGGCTCTTGTCCGAGCACCCGAAACTGACGAACAAACGGAGACACATTCTCGAGGTAGCGCTGGGCGGCTGAAACGATGACCCCGCTGAGGCCGCGTCCCTCGCTGATGGCCAGTCGTTCCGCCCCGTCGTCTATGTACAGCCGACAGTGGTTTATGAACTGCTGCTGACGACCACGGGTGCGGAACGACTGCCCACGCGATCCCAAGCTATAAATTCGATGGTACATGCGGCCTTCGATTTTGAAGAAGGACAGGCCGGGCAGCATGCGATAACCACCGCTTATTCCCATCGCGCAAAAGGCGAGGACGTCGTTGTACGCCCGAGCCCGATCCAAAAACACCGGGCTCTCATAAAACTGGGCTTCCAGGGGCGGCAGGTCTTGCACGTATGCACCCCCTCCGCAGCACCATTTTTTTCTGTGCTTCTCCTCCTCGAAGAGGGGCGCCCCGCAAAATTCGCAACGGTAAATGTCGGGTTGAAGGAGGCTGGGCTTGACCAGGCGGTGCCCGGCGATACGGTCTAGCGCCTGCCCCGACCAAAAAGCTATCGGGCCATCTTGGCGCACGCCACGCCGCATCTCCGCCGACAAATAACTTATTTTTCCACTCTCCGGATGGGCGGCCCTGTACCTCTGGTTAATACCTGCCCGCTCTTCGGGATGGGTCGCCTGGTAAGCCGCAGACGAGGCCCTGTTTACTTCCGGGTGGCTCGCCTGGTAAGTGGCAGACGAGGCCCTGTTTACTTCCGGGTGGCTCGCCTGGTAAGTGGCAGACGAGGCCCTGTTTACTTCCGGGTGGCTGGCCTGATAGGAGGCCACGGCTTCGCGGTGAGCCGCTGCGGCCCGTTCCCGGTTCCTCTCTCTGTACCTCCTAGTCGCCTCTGCCTGCTGCTCTTTTCTGGAGAGGGTGGACGTTTTCGGCCGCCCCCTCTTCTTTTTTGCAGGCCGGCCGCGCTTACCTTTTGCGGCAGACGGAGAGGGAGTCTGTCTGTCGCGACCGCCTCGCGCACCCTCCCACCCCACCGCATCTTCCCCCGTCTCAGGCCCCGACTGGGACGGCCCCCCCGAGTGCTCCGAATCGGCCTCATCCCTGCCTTGCGCCGGCCTCCTCCCTCGGGGCTTCTTTTTTGGCCGACCTCGCGGTCTCTTCGCGGCTGGAGGCAGCAGCTCCTGGCTTGTCCGCGAAGCGTCGCACGCCTCCACACTGTCGCCACGCCGCTTTTTCGCAGGGCCGCCGGACCTACCTACCGACGCCGGCTTCACTCTCGACGCCAGAGGTCGAGAATGCTCGCTTTCGCTTGAACACGGCGACGAGTCGAGTCCCTGTTCAGGCGATGACCCGTGGTCGTCATCCGAGTCACTGAAGCCGTATTCATCGTCGCCGTAATCAGAGAGGGGAGGCGGCGGTTCCTCATTCACCGGCCGAATGGCACACAGAGTGTAGCGCCTGTCATTGCCGTCACAAGGCGCATTCGCAAACAGGAGCAGGGCCAGGGTGTCAATGCAACCCGTGCTGAACAATCGTGCTACGTTCCTGTCCTGCCTGTCCAATTCGAACACGTTAAACTGATTGACGGAATGCGAATTGAACAGGAAGTACTTATCCCCCGTCAGCCAAAATGAAAACGTACTTGTGTTGCCGGTGAACAAGAAACCGTGGCCAGGCCAGCTGCCAAAGCACTCTTGCAGGCGTTCCACCAAATTTCCGACTGCCTGCTCAACTGCCGGCAAGGTAGCACGCGGTGGAAACTGGCCGCCCGGCGGAATTTCATAAACGCCACCTGCTAGCAGCACGGGCCGGCCACCCACGTGTATCACGTCGGGAAGCTCGTCCGGGTACAGGAACTCACTGTCCGACCTCGTCACCATGTCCAGATACAAATTGTAGCCATCGCTCAGCACCTGGTCCACATAAGCACCATCCAGCAATGGACCGTGCGCCAGGGCTGACGCGATGGCACAGGCAGAATTGGCCACGCAGGAGGCATTGCGTGCCAGGGGGAACAGGGCACTGTTGCCCTGGTGCGATCTACCTGACGCAACGCACCGGACGTCCCCCGTTTGATACCTGTTGGAAAGCTCCCGTTTGATCGCATTATCGTTATAAAAAAAAGGTCTTTTAAGTTGTTTGTTTTCCATGCAATCCGACTAAAAATAAATTCACTTCCGTCCGTGCACCACCCTTACTCCGAGTCCACACTGGGGACGGTGGTTTCGCGGCATTCTGTAAAACCCGCGCCGTCAGTGCTTCTTGGACGAAAGCATAGCTGGGGGGGACGTCACGACTGTCACCCCCGACGAACCCCCAGCTAGCCCTGTACCCGATTGGCCGCAACGGGGCTACATCACGGCCTCTCGTCTAGCCGGCGCCAGACAGGGAGGTTTGCCAAAGCAGCGTGTTGGTCCGCCATAATTCGCAGATTAGGCGGAACCTCAACTACCAGACTACCTCCGCGCCGACGACACGAGTCGCGTGACACGGGATGACATCACGGGGCTACTGTCCTTTACGGCCCACGACAAATCATGTATTTATTATTATTTTTTTTTCATCTTTGATTTTTATAGTCTCACGGTGGCAAGATGGCCTTGTCGAACAGACATCTATAACCAACGCCGCGCCAGATGTTATCGGCACGGCTGAGACTGGTTGACCTCGGGGAGTGCGGGAACGGTCAGGCTCCCGACACGACTAAGCAATCGTGCCCCTGCACGCCAGTTCTTAAGGCAATTCTCACATATGGCATGGCATTCGTTCCGCCTCATAACCTCGGCCAGCAGACCGACCCAGACAAACATATCCTTTCATTAAAATTTAATCACTCTTTTTTTTTTTTTTTTTTTTTTTTTTGGTTGTTATTAATTATCCTTGCCCTCTTCTTGTTTCACTTTTTGGGTCCGTAACGACCCCTTTAAATTACCTTCAAACTGAAATTTATTTTTATTCGTTTCTTTTTTTTTTTTTTTTCAACAGGAGGATTTGGACGGTCACCACACCCACACAGGCAAAACTCTCTACCTATTTTCCTTTTCACTCTCTTTTTCTCTCTTGTTATATTCGTTCACAGGAGGATTTGGACGGTCACCACACCCACACAGGCAAAACTCTCTACCTATTTTCCTTTTAACTCTCTTTTTCTCTCTTGTTATATTCGTTCGTTTGAAGTGTAAGAAAACGTGTGATAAATTTTATTTCATTTTTTTCTTGGCACTCTCCAGTTTGTTCACGTTTCGGCGCCATGTCCGAAACGCTATCCAGCGGGCGCCACGTGGAGGCCGAGAGTGCTTTGACCCGCCATATGATATGGGTTACGAATGAAAAACAAAAAGGTGAAATGGAATAAAAAGGGCAGCGGGCGTGTGACAGCCAGCAATCACACACCCGCTACCCTCCCCGCCCGCCGCTATTCCCACCCGACCCCCCACTATGACACGCGTTTGGTGTACGTCCACCGCCTAGAAGCTACGCCAACCTCGCGAGGTCAGGATACCAATATCGTGGACACCGCACGCGCATCATAGCGGGAAAATGCTGGCCCCAATCCCGAGGCGACGGACGGGTCTGAAAACGTATCAAAAACGTTTCAGATGTGTACATGGCTGTTTATATAAACAGGGCAGGTCACTATCCGGACGGGTGATCAGACAGACCAACGCCCTGTTTATATAACCAGCCATGGTACACTGTGGGCCAGCACAGGTCTTTTTAATTTGCGATAATGAGCGAGTGACGTGATAAAAGAATAAATTAAGGGGTGACATTTAAAATTGGCAGTGTATATGATGATAGCACACAAAACTCATTCACACCGGCTTTTTAATAATGGAAGCAAAGAAACCATGGGGACACTGCCAAAACACATTCACACACACACACACACACACACACACAAAAGTTAAAATGATAAATTAAGGGTTTTCATTCAAATAAAACGATCCTTTGGGAGGCACGACCAGCATAAGGAAGGCCAAGTGTCCTATTGTAGTGCGGACACCCAACGGATCCTGAGTCAATGCAGTCTTTAGTACCTCCCATCAAATCTAAAGGGCAAAAGACGCCACGCTGTCCGGCGGAGTGCAGTGACGGTGGTTGAAAAGGTTTACATGCTATACTACTTTCGCGAGAATACCGGTGTTACGTTTTTTCTTGGAAATCCAGCTAAGCGCACTGTCCAGTTAGTTAGCGCGTGTCATCACGCACTATCCAGCGGATGCCACGTGGAGGCCGAAGTGCAGTGATCCGCTTAAGGTATGGTTTGTGAATGAAATAAATAATAATAAGTTATGGGATGAATGATGATGTATCTTAGCTGTCCGAACTACGACCTGTAGTCAGCTTTTACAAACCTTTAAGAAAATTATAACACGAAATCACCGGTCAAGTGTAACATTTACTCCCTGTAAATGTTTCATGTCACCCCCCACCCAGCCTCTCTCCCCTTCCCTCCACCTTCACCACAGACACTCTCCCCCTCAGACTCACTCAATTTACCTCTTTTTTATTTCTTAATTGGTCTGATTTTTACTGACAGTCACCGGCTTTTCTGCAGCTGCCGTCACCTGGCGGCAGATGCGCTGGACGCTACCACGCACTGCCGCGTCATTCACTACATTAACGGACTGAAGTCCCACTGTTTCTGTGAGCAGTCCCGCTTCAGGCACCCCGATCCGTGTCGCCACGATCGTATTCACGTCGTCGTCAAGATACTGGAAGAACAATTTTTCGAAAAATTCTACGTCGGGCGCCGATGACCTCCGCTTGAGCTCACCACTCAACCGCGACGCACTTTCGCGTAGCTCATGCCTTAACCCATCTCGATGTTTCAGGGTCGATTTGTAAACTGCCACCTTGTCCATAATGGCCTGCCGGATCGATTTCAGGGCCATGGTGTTTCTAAACATGTTGTCGGCACACTCTCTCAAATTCGTTGCAGCGTCGAGCAGCATCACGTCACCTGACGGACCTGCGTCACCAGAGGTGCAACCCGGTTTTGGCACGCTATTATTTCCAAGATCTAAATTGAGGAGGACTTGTTCATTAATGCCTGCACCTTCATCAAAGCCGTCGGGTTCTTTGCTAGTTCCTGGCGCTGCATTGCCACCACCTAGAGCTCCCTTAATTTGATTCTCACCGGGTAACGGGGACCCTGGGGGCGAATCGCCGCCAGAGGCACCAGGTGATCCGTTCTCGCTTGCTTCTGTTCCAGAGCTACCATCACGTGTTTCTGGAAAGTCCGTGACTGACAGACAGACAGAGTCACGACCTAAGTTGTCGCGGGGCCCGTTTTGAGAACGTGAGCTCGCTTCGCTCGCTAACTAGGTGAAGTCAGGACTTACGGCTGAGCTCAGGGCTGGGAAACTCCGGCCTTGTCTATCCCAGCCTAAAAAAGTGCGGTGGGCGACAGAGCTCGCCAACTTAACACCCAGACAAAACGAAATTCTCAGTGCCTGAAGGGCGAATTTCAAGACTCTATATATGTGAAGTAATGCCCATTAAAATCCGGAAAACTACGACAAAATTATCTCTGAGCCACAAGCGGCACATTTTAAGGGGAAAAGGCATAGAAATAGCTAATTTATTTTTTTATTAAAGATTACACGTTTTTGTCCCACAACCCTTCGATGGTGAAAATAACACTCTATTATCGGCAGTAAATTTATTTTGAGCAACGCGTTATAGGCAGCGGCTGGGCAAAGCAGACGACGATATTTGTAAACAGACATTCGAGCCCGTCTGCTGACTTTTAAATGTGTCGAATTTTCCGCAGGCTTTCATTTTGTATTGTAAGTGGGACCACCAGGGGAATGCCATTTTCTGTGAAGGTCTTTTGAACATGTAGTCATCCTTCGTGCGACCAAAGCAACATAGTAGAAGCAGGCCAAATTTAGGTTAAACGGGTATGGCTTTATTAGCAAATGACTAGTAGTCGCACTTGCAGCACCAGGATTGTGTCGGTAAAGAAATTAAGATAGGGTTAAAAAAACAAACAGAATAGTTTTCAATTTTATTATAATAATTGTCCTTCTTTGGTAAAAGAAACCCCAGATCAGCATCAACTTGCGAGATCCGCTTCTGCATCTTCACCATGAACCTTCAACCCCTCTCAGCAAGCTCCAACTCCCTGAAAGCACAAACAAGGGCAGACAGTAAAAAAGCAACATTTCCTAAGCATCAGTGGGCAAAAACTCCCTACTCTGCATTTTAAACTTGATCCAGAGCTACACCAGCTAATTTCCACCCTGCTCTTAGCAGCACATTACATGAAATTCTTCATCTGTGCCTTTAAATCAATGATCCCACGAGCCAAATCACGCCAAGTTCAGTTGAAAAGAGTACTGGTCCCCTGAATAAAATTCATGACTCATGGGAGCAGCAAAAGGTCTGTAGACAGTTTCAAATTTGCCTGTCGAGTTGAAAAAACCGTAAATACTACCCAGGTTTCATTATAAAAAACCCAAGTCTCAAGTCACACAAATTGATGGGCACTTATCTGTCGCATATCATGTACTCGTAGGAACATCTCTTGATATTGTGGAGGACAATGGTTCTTGTCTTCAAGTCCACATCCACCTCGAAAACTGTAAAATAATTATCATCCTTGTAACTTTTGAATTCATGAGAATAAATTTGGGAACTCTTCAAGGTGTGTATTCTGGCTACACAATTATATACAGGTTTTACAACTGTGAAACAGAATGGATGTGCCAGACAGACTTTCACTATAAGCAAGGGGACAACTGAAATAGCGTTGCCCCTGCTCAATGAGCAAGATTACTAAATGGATCTTTCATAGACTAACATTACAAAAATGAAATAGAGAATTATGGTGACAGTCTGAAAATCTTTGGTTGACTTAAAATTTTGGATGGATTCTCAATGGACTCAGTTTTTTGTGATCCTCCAAAAAGGTACTGCAGTTGAATCACTTTGACAAACAATACATAAATTCACTTCTTCAGATATGACAGCTGACAATGTGAAATTCTTTAGGGAAAACGCATGCCCTATCATGACATGTGAATTTTCTGACATCAAGGACTTCGCCTCATAGTCTTCGGGAAATCACAGTAATATGAATGACACATACTAAACCGCATTTCCGTACCTTGCCTGCCACACGGACGTGCTTTGGTGGGCGCCGATTTTTGTGCCCCCCCCCCCTCCCCACCCTCATTCATACCATCACGCACACCATCATGCACACCATCATTCACACCATCCATATCATCCTCCACACCATCCATACCCTCATCCACAACACCAATCACACCATCCCCCCACTCGCTCCTCTTCTACTCCCACTCCCTCTTCCCTTTCCTTTTCCTCTTTCTTTTCCTCTTTCCTCTTCCTCTCCCTCCGTTCTGTCCACTGCCTCCATGTCTGCAAAATAACAAACATCCTTTTAACATATTGAACCAGTTAAGATCATTAACAATTTATTTAGGAAGTTGTTGCTTACTGAAACACTTGAACACTGGGGCTCGTCGAGCTCCCCAGGTTCAAATTGAAATTCATATTAATTGTGACTTGGCCCTGACGTGGCATCCAGCGCCGCCCTCTTCCTCTTCTTCCTCCTCCTCCTCCTCCTCCTCGTCCTCCCTCCCTCTCTTCCATCACTTCGGCGTTCATTCTGTTAGTCACAACCAAGCAAAAGAAGAAAAAAACATCAATTCATACAACGCAACTCAAGAAAACATTTGTACACACATTTCAGAGAGATTGATTAGAAATACTACTCTACCACGCATAACTTTAACATACTTCCCTTCAATGCACACAGGGTGCATGTGACCTCTACTTACACACAGGCACCAGTTACGTTCACCAGTAACAAATCAAAAGTACAAGTTGGCGACAAATGATGAGGGCTAAAATGCAAGTGCAATGATTCACAAGCTAAATGAATGAGTATGACCTTGCCCGTCAGCATGAGAGTTCCAAATTCCACAGTCAGTAACGTGACAATTATTCAAACAGCCAACATAAATCTCTCATCCCAGGTCCTACCGCGTGGAGGTGGGCATAGGTATTTACAGACATCCGTAAATGTATGTAAATTTCAGGACCCGCGCAGTACATCACCCAAAACAACCACTGTGGAAGAAGTGGAAGATAAATACGAGGGGGCAGGTGTAACCAAATCAACCCCTATGGCCACCAGCAAGCAACCGGCAACCACATGTGAGGGGGCAGGCTGAAACCAAATGAACCCCTTTGGCCACCAGTAAGGGGCAAACACATGTGAGGGGGCAGGCTGAAACCAAATCAACCCCTTTGGCCACCAGTAAGGAACCGGCAACCACATGTGAGGGGGCAGGCTGAAACCAAATCAACCCCTGTGGCCACCAGTAAGGAACCAGCAAACACATGCGAGGGTGCAGGCAGAAACCAAATCAACCACTTTGGCCACCAGTAAGGAACCGGCAACCACATGTGAGGGGGCAGGCTGAAACCAAATCAACCCCTTGATGTACTGCTTTTACAAACGAACCGGGTGGAAACCGCGGTCCATGGGACAGGTTTACACCACAGTCCCCTCATATTTCCAGCACAGCAAAGCATATGCAGAAATATTTTACCAAATTACCATTACTCTTTTGGATTGCTCTTTTTTTTACGTTTCGACAGTACACTGTTTGTCCGACTACAGAAATCCAGGATCAGTTTCCGAGCCAGCCAAGTGATAGCAGCTTCCATCCTTTCCTTCTTGTGTACAGGGCACGTCAACCACGTATACTGTAGTTTCCCTTTCAGCTTTTCTAACACTTTGGCCTGAATGTTCCAGACATGAGCAAAACCCCTGCAATGATTCACAAAGATGTTAGAGGCAGTTTTAACATGCTGTACTACATAAGCACTAGGCGCCGCATGGGTGGAAGGATCCCAACTGTGCAGGTCTTGATACTCTTGGCTAGTACTTGATGCAGTCCAGTCAGCATTGCATGTTTCACACGCAACACCTTGAAGAACATGGCCTCGCAGGTTGCGAGCTAAAATTAGATCATCATAACGCTCAAATCGATTGGCAATGGTTTCCTTTGAAACGACTCCAGCTCCAAACCTCACCTGCTCCATCGCACTACTTACAGGGTTTGTGTTGGCCGAGTCAGCACCACCATCAAATTCAATACCAGCTCCAGCCAATGCTTTAGCAATCATGTCCCTCATTGTGACAGTTTGCTCACTGTTCGTGTCATCACCTTCATCGTCAGGAATGTCAGGGTCATCAATATCATCATCAGAGTCCACAGCAGCTGGGCCTGGCCTGTCAAAACATTGTTGCTGCAGGGGGGGTGGACCCGGGGGCCGGCGGGGCGGGCGCCGACCCAGACGGTGGTGGGGGTGATGATGATGATGATGAACCTGAACCCGCACCTTCGCCGCTGCTGCTACTGCTGCCGCCGCTGCTGCTGCTGCCCGCTCCCTCTCCTGGAATGCAGCTACATCAGCCAGGGCCTTCGCCAGGTCCGCCCTCTCCCTCGACAGCCGCCGGTCCTCCGCCGCGACACCCGCCCGCATTAGCTCCGCCTGGTCGAGGAGAGACACACAGTTGAACCTCTCTACCTGCCCGACGAGGTCCTCCGACTGGATGCCGAAGGCCCGGTAGTGGTTGCCGGACAGGTGGAGGACGGGCACCGGCGTCCCTGGCGGATGGGCTGGGCTGCGCCACATCTGGATTATGCCCTTGGTCCCGGTGTGGTAGATGGCCACCGACCACCCTAGGAGCCTGTGGAACGCATAAACCTCCAGGTCCGCTCCCCAGACCCTGTCCTGCAACAAGTTGAGACAGTACTTCACCCGGCTCTTACCCGCCAGGAATTGCCAGTTCACATCCCATTCCCGGTAGATGTAGGCAACGATGACTTGGCGCAGCTGTTTTGCCAAGACATCGCTGCCCACAAGTACCACGGAAAGGGATGTGAACAGGCAATTCCCGTCGTACGCCACCTCGGGGGCTGGGCGCCACGCATCGGGAAGGCCTGGCGGGATGGAGAGCGCTGCTGGTCTGGGCAGGGCATCCAAGTCCGGGTGGCTGGGCCTGCAACACAGCAACAAAGCCCAACGTCAGGGCACAGCTCGGGGAGGCCGGGCGAAAGCAATGAGGTACCCTCAGTACTACTCGCGCACTGCATTGTAAAACGTACTGCAAAACTATATTACCACGATTTCATCGACAAGAGAATACAGCACGATCAATATAATATAATAAAATAAATAAAATAAATATATAATAATACTCAGCTCAGCAAACAACGACTCACAAGAGAAGGGTCTTTTCACGTCAGCCGCCAGAAAGTTTGGTAGAATGTGAACAAGATTTGAAGGGCTAGCAAACTCTCCATTCGTGAGGCAAGCTTTTGACAATACACGCTACAGAGATTTTGTAACGCCTCACTTACTAAAATAATCTTGTGCAACAACGTGTTGAACCCCAGACGTGCAATACTAATTGGGAGTCACAATAGGAAGCCAGTGCCAACCCCAGAGTGACTTTGTTGCGAAAAGGAGAATGAAGAAGGGGCTAATCAAGGTGGTTCAGTTTCGATTAGTATATTGAGACTAAGAAAGGCACGGCTAAGTTGGTAGAAGTGTGTCCGCCCTGCACTCACCCACCGGAGCGTCCGTTCTTGGTTTGAGTCCAGTCGCATCTGCCCGTTGCTCCGCGCCGCGAGCCGCCCGAGGGCTCGCTGTGCTACTTAGGCGCGGCGCTTCGCGACGGTCAGAATGCGTGGTTTGCAAAACTGGGCGCGCAGTGCGGGCTGTGTCTTAAAAAAATGTTTAACAAATTTGCAGCAACTATTTAGGAACATTTTCTGGTGTATTGAAATTAATAATTTTAACCAGCATTTAATAAGGACAGAGTGACTGGTTGGCTGTCTGTGCATGTCTGCACCTGGCACCTAGATCTGGCATAACATTTTTTTTTGGTATTTTTAATACTGAAGGCGTCTTTTGCTTTTTGCTTCAGGTTGGGCTTCAGGTAGGTCAATGGGACTTGTTAGTGGGTATAACTCCGAATAACTTAGGCTTCTCCTCCTTGGGACGATGGTGGGTGTTTGCATTTGGGCAGGTGTTCTTTCAGTCTTGTATTCTGATGATTGTTTCCTGAAATTATCACAGCAGTTCTGCATACCAGTCCTGGGATATAGCCGTTTGTTCTCAAATTGTGTTAATGAATTGTGATTTAGGAGAATAAAAAATAGTTTTGTATTTTAGGTGCGTGACAGACTGGCTATCATTCTTCCATCTCCAAGAGGCAAGTCTGATTATTGTTTCCTGAAATTATCACAGCAGTTCTGCATACCAGTCCTAGGATATAGCCGTTTTTTCTCAAATTGTGTAAATTAATTGTGATTTTAACCCTCATTTTGAAAACAAAAACAAACAATTTGTATTATCCCGAGAAAAAAAAACGGTCGGAAAACTTGCAGCACAAACTGCTTGGAAATTTGCCACAACATTTACAGTGTGCACCAGAAAGCAGTCGGTCAAGCTCAAGCTCTGCCGTCGGCTCTCGGGCGTCCCCGTGCCGTACTTACTCGTTGGGGTTGAACTTGGGGCAAGAGCCGCCGCTCAAGTGCCTGGCATTCCCGGCCCGCATGCCGCAGAATGGGCATCTGATGCCCCTTCCCGAGCCCCAGTACTGGTTCTGATGGCTGGGACACAGAGGACGCCAGTTGCGGGGGTGCGGCGGCGCGGTGGGGTCGCCCCGGGCGGCCTTCGCAATTAGACCAAATTGATCTGCAACAGACAGGACATGTGGCACATGAGAACACCGCCGTGCGAGCCGCCACGCGCCACCCACACACATACGCATACACACAAACACATACACACACACAGACGCCACCGCGTCGGTACTTACAAATCTCAGTTTGCGTCTCTGCATATAGATATGCCGGGATGCCATTAACTTCAGGGGCCGGCTGGCGTGGCCGGAGTCGAGGGTCTGAAACAGATCACAACCGAAATAAGGACACCAGAAAACCAGAGGGGCCCCACTCAGCATCCCCGCCCCACACTCCCAGATTACACCCGCGCCGAGCAGCGGGACACTACGCGCAGAGGGGCCGCGACACGGGCAGAAGGCGGAGCGCCAGAGAAGCTCGCTCAAGAGCGACGTTCGTCTCGTCAACAAGTAAAGCCGTTTACATTTCGACGTGCAAACAGCTAAGCAGTCTTTATAAAAGGCAGCTACATAAACCAAATGTTTTCACGAAGACATTTGATGCCTTAAATAATACCAGCCAATCCGCTGGAAATCCAGAATAACAAATTTTCTAAACAGCGGGCACTTCAACTTACTTCGGGTTGATGGAGCAGTGTAGTCTGTCGTTATCCTTATAAAGGGCTGGATGCCCGCCAACTGCAACCACAAGAAAAGAGACAGTCAGCAAACGGAGAGAATAGTGGAGAGACTAGAAGTTTTCATGGATCCTCATGGTGCAAAGCGGGGCTCGGCTCGGTCAAAACCCCCAGCTGCCCCCCCCCCCCCCCCCCCCCCCCCCCCCCCCGCTGGGACCGCCGCCGCGCCCCCTCCCCCCCGTTGGGACCCCCCCCCCCCCCCCCCCCCCCCCCCCCGCTGTTGGAGAGCTGCACGGCGCCTAGACGCGCTGTCCGCACGCTGGACGGGTCCATGTGGGGCGCTGCGGCAGGCGCCCACAGAGCGGCACAGCACAACCGGCCCGGTGCCCGCTCGACCCACAGCCCGGCCCGACAGCGTAATCAGTGGTGATCGCCAAAGTTCATCGTCGATTTTGGCAAAGTTGTTTCAAGAATGCTCAAAGTAATCAGTAATCATCGGTACTCAGTGCCACTCGGCGGTGGGGAAGGGGGGGGGGAATGGCCGCCACTGCCCCTACACCCGCGGCTACTTTTTTTTTAACTTTCGAGCAGCGGGAACACGCACACCGCCGAGGACAGTTAAGAAAGAAAAGTACAAAAATCCCTCGACTTCCGACGAGACCCATCGGCCAGCCTCCTCTTGCCCCACCCCCACCCCGTCCAACTCATCATATTTTATTTTCACCGAGAACAAAGTGGTCATCTACCGCAAGTACTGGCGAGTACTAGCAAGTATTAGCGGAAAAATTGGTCGAAGATTAGCGAGTGTTGGCGGGCAGGCCGCTCCGCCTCTCCGGCGGGCTCGGTCGGCCGGGAGCGCCCGCCCTGCGCTCGTCAAGGGGGCCCGTGTTGACAACCGCCCACGCCGCGGCCTATGACAAGTGCGAGGTACCGAGTATCCCGAGTATCGTGCCGGCCGGGCCCCCCTCACGCACCCACACACACATACACACGCATGCCGCACACACCGATGCGTTACTCACCAAGAGAGCGCGACTCATGATCACGGTGACAATCCAACACAGTAGCACACAGTAGCACGCAGTACAGGTAATATTCCCAAGTTGCGAAAAATATGTGGCGACGATTCGCAACTTGAGATCATACCTGCCGCCAGGCCCCGGCCCTCGGAGGCAGGGGTCGGCCGGGGATTAGCACGGCCCGGGGACAGCCCCGCCCCGCGCCCGGAGTGGACATTTGTAAAGGCTGGATTTGAATTTCTCCTGATCAGAATTTAACTAAATAAACATCATATTCGTGTGTAATTTTTTAATTTCGAACAAAATGGATCTAAGAACGAAGCCGTTACCTCAACATTAAGAATCATTCGCAAGTTGGGATCGGGTCGCATCTCAGACTTGCCTCCGATCTCACAGTAATATGAATGACACATACTAAACCGCATTTCCGTACCTTGCCTGCCTCACGGACGTGCTTTGATGGCCGCCGATTTTTGTGCCCCCCCCCCCCTCCCCACCCTCATTCATACCATCATTCATACCATCATGCACACCATCATTCACACCATCCATACCATCATGCACACCTTCATTCACACCATCCATACCCTTATCCACAACACCAATCACACCATCCCCCCCACTCGCTCCTCTTCCACTCCCTCTTCCTCTTCCTTTCCATCTCCCGCTCCCTCTGTTCCGTCCACTGCCTCCATGTCTGCAAAATAACAAACATCCTTTTAACATATTGAACCAGTTAAGATCATTAACAATTTATTTAGGAAGTTGTTGCTTATTGAAACACTTGAACAGTGGGGCTCGTCGAGCTCCCCAGGTTCAAATTGAAATTCATATTTATTGTGACTTGCCCTGACGTGGCATCCAGCGCCGCCCTCTTCCTCTTCTTCCTCCTCTTCCTCCTCCTCCTCGTCCTCCCTCCCTCTCTTACATCACTTCGGCGTTCATTCTGTTAGTCACAACCAAGCAAAAGAAGAAAAAAACATCAATTCATACAACGCAACTCAAGAAAACATTTGTACACACATTTCAGAGAGATTGATTAGAAATACTACTCTACCACGCATAACTTTAACATACTTCCCTTCAATGCACACAGGGTGCATGTGACCTCTACTTACACACAGGCACCAGTTACGTTCACCAGTAACAAATCAAAAGTACAAGTTGGCGACAAATGATGAGGGCTAAAATGCAAGTGCAATGATTCACAAGCTAAATGAATGAGTATGACCTTGCCCGTCAGCATGAGAGTTCCAAATTCGACAGTCAGTAACGTGACAATTATTCAAACAGCCAACATAAATCTCTCATCCCAGGTCCTACCGCGTGGAGGTGGGCATAGGTATTTACAGACATCCGTAAATGTATGTAAATTTCAGGACCCGCGCAGTACATCACCCAAAACAACCACTGTGGAAGAAGTGGAAGATAAATACGAGGGGGCAGGTGTAACCAAATCAACCCCTATGGCCACCAGCAAGCAACCGGCAACCACATGTGAGGGGGCAGGCTGAAACCAAATCAACCCCTTTGGCCACCAGTAAGGAACCAGCAAACACATGTGAGGGGGCAGGCAGAAACCAAATCAACCCCTCTGGCCACCAGTAAGGAACCGGCAACCACATGTGAGGGGCCAGGCTGAAACCAAATGAACCCCTTTGGCCACCAGTAAGGAACCAGCCAACACATGTGAGGGTGCAGGCAGAAACCAAATCAACCACTTTGGCCACCAGTAAGGAACCGGCAACCACATGTGAGGGGGCAGGCTGAAACCAAATCAACCTCTTGATGTACTGCTTTTACAAACGAACCGGGTGGAAACCGCGGTCCATGGGACTGGTTTACACCACAGTCCCCTCATATTTCCAACACAGCAAAGCATATGCAGAAATATTTTACCAAATTACCATTACTCTTTTGGATTGCTCTTTTTTTTACGTTTGGACAGTACACTGTTTGTCCGACTACAGAAATCCAGGATCAGTTTCCGAGCCAGCCAAGTGATAGCAGCTTCCATCCTTTCCTCCTTGTGTACAGGGCACGTCAACCACGTATACTGTAGTTTCCCTTTCAGCTTTTCTAACACTTTGACCTGAATGTTCCAGACATGAGCAAAACCCCTGCAATGATTCACAAAGATGTTAGAGGCAGTTTTAACATGCTGTACTACATAAGCACTAGGTGCCGCATGGGTGGAAGGATCCCAACTGTGCAGGTCTTGATACTCTTGGCTAGTACTTGATGCAGACCAGTCAGCATTGCATGTTTCACACGCAACACCTTGAAGAACATGGCCTCGCAGGTTGCGAGCTAAAATTAGATCATCATAACGCTCAAATCGATTGGCAATGGTTTCATTTGAAACGACTCCAGCTCCGAACCTCACCTGCTCCATCGCACTACTTACAGGGTTTGTGTTGGCCGAGTCAGCACCATCATCAAATTCAATACCAGCTCCAGCCAATGCTTTAGCAATCATGTCCCTCACTGACAGATTGCTCACTGTTCGTGTCATCACCTTCATCGTCAGGAATGTCAGGGTCATCAATATCATCATCAGAGTCCACAGCAGCTGGGCCTGGCCTGTCAAAACAAGGGAAAGTGTGACCTCCTGATCGTACACAAAGAACTCATTAACAACATTATCTGGCGCGAGGTAAGTGTACACGTTTCCCATGTTTGCTTTAATGCTTTTATCATACAACACATTACCCTGCTGTAGAATCATTTCCATTGTGGCTGAGCTCCATGTAGCAGGATCTCGGGTAACTGCCATTGCAATTGCATGTATGGCCATGGCACAACACTGTTTGCCTACTCCTGCATAATCTGCAAAATCTGGGCCACCCTGGTGATATGGTGCCTGCACAAAATGCACCGGGTCAGGTACCAGCAGCTCACTGTAGGCCTGGGGATGCAACAGATCCTCATCATTAATCACATGCTCGGGCTGAGGAACCAAGACCGGGGGATCGTTGACAGGAACTGAAACAATTTCATTGGCATTAATATCACAGCCGTCTGAAACCAGTAAATCGTCAGCAGCATTGTCCATAGCTGGTATATTGAGTTGAGTCCAATCTTTCATGTCTGATCCACTGAGCGGCCCTGGCAATTTCATGGAAGGTATTGCACCAGGTTTCAATAAACAGTTCCCATACGTATCTTCTGTGGCAAAGTGTTCCTCGCACACGTAGCAATTTAAGAGCTTTTTCAGGGGCATCTTAAGAAGGCCTTTCTGGCCACACATTCGAATCCATGATATACACCTGGAAATCAAAAGCAGTGGATGAAGCAAACATTAACAAATACAGCACAGCTCACAGTCAAATACAAAGAATGAGAAAGATGTTGGGTCTTGCATAGCAAGAGATTTCAAAGCATGACTCACGAGTTTATATAGAACAAAATGAGATTTGTTCAAGGACCAGAGGAAAAATGTGCAATATGCTGAGGATAGGTAAAATGCTCATCATGACATGGATGATTTTGAAACACATATGACTGACCATTGACAAGACAAACATCAGCTAGCAGCCTGAAAGCATTGAAAAAAATAATCATACCGTACATATATACAAGTGAACACACAAATATTTCAAAATATTTAAGGCCATGAACCCTCAAGAAAGCCATGCCAGCTCAGAACAGTAAATGCATCCAAAACACATTCACAAAGCGCAAGCAGGAAGCCAAAGATGAAATCCTACAAGAATGCACTTATTGACTGGGGCACTGCTGGAAATACTAAATTGAATACATTACTCAGCTCATTCCAAAGAAAGGTTCAAGATATATAAGCTATCAATTACGGGCACCAGCGACACTATCTCCTTACAGCAACATGACACACTGTCAAAGTACATTAATAAGGAAGGCTCCACATCACAGAACCTCACTGAACTTCAGCCAAACACCGGAGGACAATATTAAAAAAAGAAACCAGTTTGGCCTGTATCCGTCAAAATATCAAAAAAAATAACAATAAGAAAAAGGTAATCCCAAACTTACGAACCAAGTGGTAAGTAGATATATGAAATCGCATACCCCTGTGCAAATGCAAGAGTTCCCTCTGCCCAGATGATAATAAAACAAATATGACACTTGTCAATCATAACAAAACAATCAAAGACTGTAACAGAGGCTCCTCAAATAGTGATATAGCTGCTATAGAATAACAGGTCCCTATCCCATGTGTTAATTCAGGTCAAGTACAAATCGCACACACCAGGGTAACTTCCATCACAAAGTACCAAGAACCCCAAAACATCAGATCTAGACATGGCTTTCCAACGCTCAGCACACAAAATTTCAAATTTACAATAAACTGTGACCATAAAAAGAGTTATGCAGATTCAAATTTACTGCGTGGGCTAAATGTTTGTGAACATGGAGTGCAACAGATTTCTATAACCTAAGCTCCACCAAACCCTGTCCTAATAATTTTGCCTAAGCTAAGACTGGATGTTTTAATATTGGACTACAAGCCCACAGCGCGCACGCTACGTGGACCTGAAGTAAGGCTCAACATCATTTGTCAACAGCTCCTAAACTCACAAACTGGGATTGGATGTTTTAGCATATTTTTCACAAGTTCACAATGTCAACTTGCAGAGGAAAGAACATCATTTATCTACAGTTTCATATGCTTCTAGGCTAACAAAAATTAAATTTTGACTTAGGTGCAGAGTGGTAATGATATCTGACCAAAGAACATTAACGTGAGATATTATGGTGCTCTCCAGCAATTAAAAATCTATGCCCAAAAAGGCTGGAGCATTCCAAGCTACAAACCACATTAGTCTCGATAAGACATTCAGAAAATTATTTCATTGGAGCAAGCCTTTACACAAGTTCTTCCACAACAGTCAAACATCCCAATGTGTGGGGAACAAACTGAAGCCAGGGAAGAACGGATAATAGCCAATGTTGAGATAACCTGAAATATACAAAGAGAAAGGTAAAAGATGCAGTAATTTGAAATAAGAAAACAGATATGCACCATACAATACTGTAGCTGCATCCTGTACGCAGATACCACAGCGACCACCTTGCAACAGGGATAGAATCTGATAAGGCCCCAACATAAAACAGGCGCGGAGCGTTGCCCTAACAACCCACCCATCTCCCCCCCCCCCCCCAACAAACACCAAACTCTCCTCTTTTTTCTTCTTTTCATTCATTTATTTATTCAATCATTCATTCATTTCATTCATTTTCTTTTCTCCGTTTTTCCACAACAGGAATCTATGTAACAACCCCTCAGCCAATTTGGAACCTCCTCCAACGAAGGCGGACCAAGACCAAAATGGACGACGCCGCCGACAAACTAGGACAAGATTTCATGTTCCTTTCTGATCTGGAATGGTCCGACCATGAAGAAGGAGTATCCTGGGACCAGGACCGCGACACCAGCAGGATGTCAGTCGTCACTGCATCTCAACCGGATTCGTCGCCATCATCAAATCCACTTCATGACGGTGAGTGACTTGTAACAGAATCCATCCATCGATAAATCAATCATTCACATGACAACATCCTTTCCCATTTTCTTTCTTTTTTTTTGAAACACCACCGTACCCATACACCTGACATGAACGCAAACTACAATAAACTTTTACTATTCTCACTTTCACGACACGAAACACAATTATGCATTGGGGCTAGGGAAACACGTCAATTAAACACACACGCCACAACAAACAGTCGCCAATAAACTTTTCCGTTTTTTTTCACTTTTGTTTTGAGCAACAGACACGGTCATTGCATTTCAATACTGATGAAATAGTAAGAATAATTATTAGGATACTCTATCATTCCATTTTATGCATCAACGAGACACTATGAGAAAAAATCAAGCACGAAACTAAATCTTAATTCTACATTTCTGTTGCCTTGTTTCACAACCATTCCATCACTCACGTTAAAACACACAGGAGAAGAGGCTTCATGGACACGATGACCCACTAAAAAACACAATACACTTACCTTAAAAGAAAATAAATAATTAGATCAAGGGGATAACCAGCTGACAGTATGAGAGAGAGAGAGGGTTTCACACATAGTCAATTTCTCTGGCTCATGAAACGACTAGGACAAAAAAGGTGTCAACATTATCACACACACACACACACACCCACTCTCAGGTTCTTCTCATAGTCGCCCACACAGGCGCGCTACCAACAGACACTCAGTAGTACCCATCTCTTGTGTGTGTGTGTGTGTGTGTGCCTTCATTCATTCTGGTGCCTCAACGTTTTTAAAAAAGCTGTTTCATGTCAATTGGGGAGGTGATTGCGGGCGATAACGTACTAGTGTCAAAGGGAAATGATTGTGAATGTGCCCTTAGTCAAAGGGACATCGCAGCACATTGAGCAGTTCGGCGCACCCGACGGAAAACGGTGTCCTTGATCGCGCCGGGCAGTCTCCCGGCCGAGCCGCCCGAGCCGGTGCTGAGGGGGTTGTTGTTCGTCCACCAGTCCGGCGCTGCAGTAGCGCCGCGTAGGGTTTCAACTCATCGAGCGTCGCAGTCTGCGGAACCGATGTAGCAGACCAATTTATGGTGTCTGGTTTCTCCAAGTTGGACGCGAAACAGTGCACTAAAAGTCTTCCAGTAGAAGAAGTATACTTAACAACGGCGATTGTCATCGTCTGACGAACAATCACGCACAAATGTGTCCGAAATAGGCGTGTTTGTGAGCCCTGCGACAGGTTAGGTCGCCTCATATTTTATTTTTTTACAATTAAGGCGTTGTAGAGCGCCGTATATGATTGTCATATTCCAATTCTATGCGTTGAGTAGGGTGCATCGTACTACACGACTTTTTGATTTCATCTTTTGGGTAGCATTCAAAAGTTTCGTTTTTTAAATGCTTTTTAAAATAAACATTTACACTAGATGCGATTCACAAAATTTGAAGAGCGCCAGTTGAACAAGTTTACATTGCGATGAAAACAAGCCATTCGGAAACGAGGTACGACCAAAAATAAGGAAACGGTGGAGGATTCACGATTTTAGCAGTTCAAACGGCGTTGTTATATTTAGCGAGCGAAGCGAGCTCACGTTCTCAAAACGGGCCCCGCGACAACTTTGGTCGTGACTCTGTCTGTCTGTGTCTCACGGACTTTCCAGGAACTCCACGCAACAGTTTTAACTCGGCTTTTAAATTTTGTTTCTATAATAATCGACACACAAAATAACGAGCCACTTTTTCGAATAACTGCGTTTGAAATATTTGGAAGTATTAGAGGTAGGATGTTTTATTGCGTGCGGTTGGCACTGCTGGAGCTCAGGGACGTC
Source organism: Megalurothrips usitatus (assembly GCA_026979955.1). Taxonomy (NCBI): domain Eukaryota; kingdom Metazoa; phylum Arthropoda; class Insecta; order Thysanoptera; family Thripidae; genus Megalurothrips; species Megalurothrips usitatus. The sequence goes on along the minus strand of CM049604.1, from coordinate 9,175,011 downwards.
CTGATGGCTGATGTTTTGGTAATGAAACGATGTAATTTGCCGTTCCTATTCTGTGCGACATGATATTCGGAAATGTGATGCAAGATTCCCTGTTGCTGCAGCCGCAGTTTGGTACGATGCCGGGTACGTGACAAGTAGTACGTCAGCAGCAAGTCAGTTCGTGTTTACGTTCCCAGCTGCCGACCCTGCCGACGTTGATTTTTCGACAAAATAAAATGTATGAAAAAGTTGTGGCTGATTGATTATCGCCGCCCGAGTGCACATGCCACATTACAATTTATTTTGTTTCCGCGGGCATCTACTGGACCGCTATGTTATGGTTGTATAAGAAAAAGATATAGCTGTTTACAAACAATGTTCGGTGTTCGGAGGTTATGTTCCCCTGTGCCTGCCCTGGCTTTTGCTGAAAAAGAATAAGTGTTCACCATTTGGTCTATTTCATGACCTTCATATTCTTTCTTAGTCGCACCATTCCTTTTGTTCTATATGCTTTAACCTATAGGAAAGCAGTTCTTACTATATTTGTAGCATTTGGTTAGGTTAGGTTGACTGCTCTTATCGCAGCCAACCGACTGAGTGTTTGAAGTACCGTTAGAGGTGAAAGTAAAACAGTGTATCATTCTAAAATGATATTGTTGATTTGTTGCAGTGCTTCATTCATGCTGCAAATGTTGGGCGAGACCATTTGGCTATGACAGTATGACAGTGGTTCGGTTCTCACGGGACATGTCCCCTATCTCAAGTCATGGGGCCATCTCACTTTTTTTGACGTAAGTATCTGTTTATAAATTTGTTATCTGCTACTATTTTAGCAGAACTGATTATTTCATTCAATATTTTTTAGGCACGAAGTGAAACGGAGTTGCCTTATAGTCTGACCCGATTGGACTTTTTTTTTTTTGTGACGCGGCCACCACCCCTCACCTCTGGTAGGAGGATCCTCGGAGTTTCTGGGCCTCTTGGTGTGGTGTGGTTCTTTTTTTCTTTTAAGCATTGCCCTTATGGCCCTCTATACGAATTTTCTGAAACTGTGCACATGGACGCAGGATACTTTTGCAGGGCACGCTGACGTGTTTTTAAACTTTGAAAAAGCTTTCTAGTGGCCGAAAAATCGATTTAAAAGTCAGCTATCTCACTTCTTATTATGGCGAAAGAAAGGGACACAACTATACGCGCCTCTATGGTCCACAGGCCCAATTGCTGTAGATCGATAACGAGGCAAAAAATCAAACATTTGTCTAACAGAATTATCGAGGGTGACTGGGCAAGTACAGCAAACCTACTTTCAAACGTATAAAATGTAACACTTAGCGTAAAAACGCATTTGAAATTCAGCTATCTCACTCCATCCAATGGCAAAAGAAAGGGACAGAGCTACCCCTGCTCGGCTCGTCAGCTGGCTGCATCCGCTATTCCATCCTTTTCTGGACCACCACCAAATCTTCCGTCCTTCTTTTTTGTTGCGCAGCCCTTGCCGGGTACCCATTGTCCACGTGCCGAGCCGATCCGGGGCCTGGCCGAGCCACGGCTACGAGAGCGGCGACTCAAGGCAGGAGGACCGTTTCGGTGGGACCCTACCCCTCCCCTCCACCCTAGAGTGCGCACAACAAGCCAAGGGACCCGAGACTTAGAGCGAGGCGTGCATTGGCGGGCCGCCGGGCCAAGCCGGGCGGGGACAACACCTTGCAGGCCAGCGCTGGGCGGCCCACGTATGAGAATAAAGCGGTGCACTGACCGTTACCACAAAACTATAATTTTAAAACTGCCCCGTTCCATTACAAAACTAGTACAAACCTTCAAATATCCTTCAATTTAGAAAAACAAAATTAAATAAACTCATAAAACTTAAGTAGGCGGTAACGTAACCAACCCAAACCCGTGCGAAGCTCCGGGCCTCCCAGTGTCACAGAGTGAGACAGTATCTACAAATCTACAAAATGCCTAATCATGTGCTAATCTTCGGGCCTACCAGTGTCCCACTTAGTGGGACAGTATTTTTCTTATTTCAGGTGACGAGGACAAGCTTTGAATGTCCATTGGTTTACCTGAGAGTAAATTTATGCGGGGATAATATACTGTACCAGGTCTGTAGTTCATGTATCTGAATAAACTCTTGTTTAGGGTGGAACGTTTGTCTGTGACAGATGTACAGCGATCTCTCATTAGTTTGATTTAACTTTGACGTCAACATGCTTTTGTAGCCAAACTAATTTCTATTTCTTCATGTTTCGGGACACACCAACTGTTGATTCTTGAGCATATGCATGCCATATGCCCTTTTATCTGAAATCTTTATCGTCGAGCATCTGTAGTTGTAAATGTGAGTTGCGACTCAACATCATATGAATATCATCTTATGCAAATGTGTATTGGGACTAATTTACCATCCGAACATGTTATGTGTATCACTAATATATTTTGCTCTTTCCAGACACTCCAACCAGTGCCATCATCAGTAAGCAATCAACATAATGTATGAATCGTCATGTGCACACAGTGCCGTCTAGAGCTCCTTTCATCCCTCGCGCACGAAACAAAAGTGTGTAAGGGAGAGGACGTTCCTAAATTACGTAACACACCGCTGACGACAGTCGTATGCAGGGAATTTGCATTCGATTCACGGAGGTGGCCTGCCAGTATTGTCTCTGAACTGTTAAATAGCGATTCGGGGAGGGGCACATAAATACAAACTGGACCGTGATTTATTACTCTTCAGTGCTCTTCCCCCTCCTCTCTTAAACCGTACCAGTTTTACCTCCGAACCGTGACGAGCACCGGGTAAATAGGCAAGTGCACGCGTGGATGTATTGCGGGCTAGCCTATCCCCACAATAGCAGGCGCCACAAACAAGCATCGCCCATCACGATCAGCTTTTATTGTATGTTATGTTTTAAATGTCATCTACGCTTCGCTCGCTACATTACGCGCAGCACATCGGAGCGTACCCCTAGTTTACCTGTGAGTCAAGGTAGCCCCCGTCGGCAGCACTGAGTGAACCCACGTGATCTGACGGCCTCAGTCACTCCCCAGACACCTCACCAACAAGGCCCTACCATAAGTAAGCCGAAAAAGTACCGTCTTCCCGCACGACAGGACGGGCGAAAAAGTGGTGCTTTGCGCGTTGCCTAAGCTCACTACAAATGGTTCTTGCGGAACCCCTAGAAGAGGTCCGAAAATTCTAAAAAAAATGTCTTAGTCGTTTGGTAGGGCGGCCCAACTTTTCTAATATGTCGAACTTGAAATTTAAACATCGACCTTCCTATGACCGGCCCCCCTAACGTCGGATACTTCCGGCCGCCGGCGCTGGTATTGAGCACCTGGCGCGGTACTTAGTTCGGGTGTACCTGTCGCGCTGGTTCGCCATCAAGAAACAACCACTGCCCGCCGCGGAGAAGGTGGTCGACAAGCAACGCCGTGGTGGCCTTTTTAGGACAAGAGTAAAATCTTGGCAACCTATGCTAAGTTTACTACCAAAGTAGTTGAAGCGCCCCGATAGGTTAAAAACCTAGCCCGGGAGGATGGTTGGGCGGGACGTTTCGGGGCACCGTCGTGGTGTGTCCCGGCTAGGCATGCGTGTAGTAGAAACACTTGTTGAGCTAAGACTTGCACGCAAGTACATCATTTACGAGGCCTTTGCAGTTTTAGTGTTTTTTGAGGGATTGCCTCGCACCCGTATCCCTCTTCCCCTGAGCGACCCAGCCTGGGGCCGGGGGTCGGGCCGCGTACTGCTCACCCGTACACTACTTTTCGCAACCTTTGGTCACCAAGCAGACCATCTGGGCTGTCAGAAACCACGCATCAAGCTGAAAGAAACGCAAAAAATCGTACAATTTAAACCGAAAGAACACAAAAATCGATGTCTACAGCGCACATGCGGGGCGTGTATTGACCTGGCGACACTGTAACCATTGCATTTAGTGTTACTGATGACCATCTGACCCATAAACACCCACCCCGACCCCTTAGAATGTGACCGGGGGGTCCAAAAGCATCAACAAGAACGAAAACTCCATAAAACTTACACAAAACGTCCGGTACGGTCATGAGGGAGTCGTCCTATCGCAAAACCGAGGTCATTTCTGGATTCAGCATTAAAATACGAAACTTTTGAGTGCTATCCAAAAGATGAAATCAAAAAGTCGTGTAGTACGACGCACCCTAGCGTTGAGCCGGTTTCAACAGTATCGGTCACGTCTTTCTAGGTGGTGGAGCCCCTAAAGTCCACAATTACCCGCTCAGCCAATAAATGGTTTGATGGCCAAATGTGCCCTTATTTGGTGAACCGCTCATTTCGCTCAGCACGCGGCTCAGCCAGTACGAGCCGTCGGGGACGAGTCGTCAGCCGACGAGCGAGGCCATGAGTGCGGAGCTGGCACTGAAGGCCAGCGGAGTTGCGCCCAGGCGGGCAGCGTCCGGGCCAAAGCACTGGATCTCAGCGGCCTCGTGGAGCCACTGGCAGTGGCGGCGCCGCACCGTGAACGTCATGTTGCCGCCGTACACGCTGTACTCGGCCGTGCGCAGGTAGCCGCACAGGTCCGGGGGCGCCCACCACAGCTCGCCGACCAAGTCGGGGAACCCGTCGTCGTCGGCCGCCTCGTCGCTTCCGGTGTCCGGCGACGCCTCTTCCGCTGGATTGGCGCCGTTGGGGCCGATGGGGTTGAAGTCTATCGTGGCGCGTTCCACGCGCACAAACGTCTTGTTGTCAGTCGAGCTGAAAGAGTACAGAACATCAGCAAATCTCTTTAGCGCTTTGTCCATTGACCTCAACTAACTCACCTATTTCATGATTAAGGAAAAGAAAGAGAACAGTTAGTCAGTATCCCTTTACGGCTCTTTTAAAAGCGAAAACAGGACGTTCCATTATTTCTTATTTGGACAACGTATTAACATTCTACGGCCAAGTGATGCATAGCAGCAATAAAGTTTCCTAAGCCCTTCATATAACCCACAACTGAGGTTCCACCTCAACTGTGGGGCACTCTGAAAACGGCTGAAATTTGTCTTCATTCGTCTACATAGTGGTAGAAGTGCTAGAAAGTCCCCTCTCAAAAAATTAAAGTTACAGCAAACTGCAAGCAATTGGGTGTTAATCAATTTTAACGCTTTAAAAATTTATAACCCAGAAACGAGTTTATAACAGTATCTAAATGATAGTGGTAGTGTCTAAAGTTCAAATTTTCGTGGCCGTTTTTGACTAAATGAAGCTTTATCATACTGGAAGTTCGGTTCCGGTCAGAACGCAGAATTGGGTGCGTGTATGTGATTCCTATGATTGGATTTCGCAAAATTTGTTTAAAGAATTTCGCGATTGAAACCTCGAGGATTACCTATGGTTGTACTCGGCTGCTGACGTGGCGTCTATCATGTGGAAGTCGTCGAAGTAGTTCATGAGGATGTTGACGTAAGACCAGACCCTGGGCAAATCGGCCGACATGGCCTCATATTTTGTCGAGATCTGTCCGGGCGGGCCGCCGAACTGGGCGAGCAGCTGCGGACAGAAGCCTGCAGGTACACGACTGGCTCCCGACCCCGACTCTTGTGAATGGTACATAAATCATACATGTATATGAATGGCTTAATATGGAACCGTCGCTACTCTGTCGCTGTAAATCGAAGAGAAGCATTCATATAACCCATGTACTGTATAATCCGTTTCATCCGGGAACTCCGCCTACCCACCCACTGTTAATAATAGATTGGTAATTCCTGAAGTTCTCTGGATTGCTTTTTACCAACTGATCCTTCGTTTTTTTTTCTCCACGTAGGTTATATTGAGATACGCTTACTAAGAGCAAAACTCAGAATCATATTCGATGGAGGACACATTACCTTCCACAATAGCCACAATATAAGAAACGCATACTTTTTGTCGTCATTTCATCTGACAAATTCTTGAAGGTTCTCCGGAAAGTCGAAAGGACAGTCGTGAATCAAACCACCAGCTGATCCTTCGTGATTTCCCAGGCATTTCTTTAACTGCGCACTGCTGCACAGCAGTTTCGCATACCTTGTTCGCGTCCGCGTCATACGCTTTGAGGATTGCATCGTTCACGTCGGTGTCGTACTTCGTCTGCTCGCCGCACTGGTTCAGCTGCTCCAGGGTGACTGTCGTGGACGATGGTGGCGGCGTGGAGGCGGCCTGCGGGATCTCCTGCGCGTACACGGCGGCTCCTGCCGCGGCGACGAGGAGCACCGCTGCACTCAGCCAGTAGCGGGCGCGGGCCTGTGTCACACCATCAGAGGTCACAAGTTTGGCACATCAACCTCGATTACTTCGACCTTCTTTTCAACATTCGCAGGAAAGATTGAAGAGGCTTAATCCACCAGGCTGAAATAATATTATCAACTGGTTTCTGCTCAAAAAAGCGGCTTTAAAATTCTAATGTTACCGGACCAATCGCTTATTGTCCTTTCGCGGGTGCCATATGGTCAGGTGGGGCAACCATGAAATTTCTCGGGTCAAAATTTGGGGTCATAACGTGTGCAGATTCTACCCTACCCATCCCAACCCAGTTTCAAACCTCAAATTTACACGACCATTATTTTTTTTTCGTCGTTCTACGCCAACATCGACGGACCGCGTCGGCGTAACGGGCTTCGCTCATCGCGAATCACTGTTCCGCCACTCGACGCCGGGTGTTTACGCCTACCTTCAGCCTGCCAGCGGCTGTCACCTGACGAGTAGGACCCTGCACTGTCAAAATACTTATCGCTACTTTTATTGCTGTGTAAAAATGCAATGTTGATAAGGATTCTTGCCTGAAAAGAGCGAAGTTACAATATATCGCTATTTTAGAGTGATATACGTCGACATACGTTCGTTGCTCCATTCGGGCGACGTTTCAAGGGCCATAACTGAGCAGCGAATGTTTCGCTGTGACTTCTAGCTTGAAAGTGAGGTTAAGGAGAAATCGTGCTGACATACAGGGTGTCCCACCCACATACAGTGCAGTGTGTTGGGCGGCCTACCCCCCGACATGCGGGCGCAACGCTTTCCGGAGCACCGACAGGCGCTAACGGCCGGCTGCAAGCTGCCTAGACACCAGTGCAGGCGATTCCTTTCCAGGATATCAGTTGCTAGTGCTCACAGCAGTCATGAATCTAACAGGGATTTCGTATTTGAATGCTTACTAAATGACAGCTTTGTCGTTAGCTGACAACCTCTGTCGTTATTAAACAGCTATGGAGTCGGAAAAAAAATTAGCGACTAATATGTCGTTAATTTACGACAAAATTTTTAACAGTGTAGAGGGTGTTCCACTCACATACAGTGCAGTACAGTAGCCCTGGGCGATATCCCAATTTTGATATCGCGGTACGGTATAAAAGTTATTCGTGGTATTGGCGATATACCGTTCCGGTAAAATACCGGCAATATCGCGATACCGGCCCGGTAAAATACCGGTAATATCGCAACACCGGCCCGGTGTAAATACCGGCGATATCGCGATACCGGCCGGTGAAAATACCGGCAATATCGCGATACCGGCCGGTTAAAATACCGGTAATATCGCGATACTTTTTTAAAAACGTCCATGGAGCAGATAGAGATAAATCCCGCCCTATTCCATGTCGTGCGAAGGTAGTATATATGTTGTAATTTTTGGTGTAGTGTAAAAATATTTGAACTGTTAAATTACCTTGTGAGAGTCGTATCGCGGAAAAAGCGGGGAAGGATAAAATGACACCAAAATCAGTTACATTCAAAATATGTATTGCAAAACAGAAGAAAATGCAGCTTGAGACTAAGACAATCCTCCTGCTCCTGGTTCATGACACATAAAATAGTATTAAAGCATTGGGACTGCGACCAGTCAAGCACAATATATACAATTTATTTAAAATTAAGTAAATTACTTTTTTTGGCAACTTGATGTGCCCCTGGTTCAATACCAAGAAAATCAGCATTTCTGCGTTCTGGCCAGTTAGGCACAATATCTCGTCGGTGATGATGTCATCCCCCCTATTGAAAATTCTCTCTGATGGGGTGCTGCTTGCTGGTACGCACAAGTACCTCATGGCAGCCCGGCATGGCCGTCCGCCGTCCGTGCCGAGGAGCAGCAGAGCCGCGCCACGCGATGCGCCGCGCTTCTCCCGTCTCCCACACCGTGCGCGCGCCGCACTCATCTCCAGCCCTTCCCTTTACATCCCGTCCCAGCTTGTCATCGGTCTTCCTTCATGTAGTTCAGTGTGTCGCGGCGCGCAGCGTGCAGCGTCACGCAAACGCAGACACAGAAAGAAGTGTACTCTTGTTGCAAATGCAAATATCGTGATATTTTCGCGATATATCAGTATCGCGGTATTTGGTATCGCGGTATTTCGATACCGCGGTATTTCGATACCGCGGTATTCCGATACCGCGGTATTCCGATACCGCGGTATTCCGATACCGCGGTATTCCGATACCGCGGTATATCGGTATCGTGTCGGTATTATACCGGTTCGGTATATCGATATTTTGAAATCTCAATACCGTCACCGCGGTAAAAAAAATACCGCGGTATTCATCGATATATCGATATACCGCCCAGGGCTACAGTACAGTACGTTGGGCTGCCTATTCCCCGATCTGCAGGCGCACCACCGCCGTGCTGCAGTGTTAATGCAAACGCTGCCTGGAATCTGAGAGGAGGACCGGTTGGTGGGTCGGGTCAGGCAGAGCCGAATATGCTCATTCTTTACCAGGAAGCGGGGACGAAGTAGCGACTGGCGATGCAAATATAGGATCGGGTAATGCTCTTCCCAGCAGCTCGCAGTGGCCGGATCTGTTCGGCCCTGCCGCGCCGCAGGAAGTCGAAGCAAGGCGCCCCATTCTGTACAGTAGCGCGCAGTCGCATTAGTAATGGCTGCGGAAACGGCAGGAGATTGCTTTTTCTCCGGAAAACGTGGGTGGTCGGCGCCGGCGGGGCAGACCAATGTCATCAGGACGCTGGCCTGCTGGCGCCGCTACCACAGGAAACCTCACTACGAGGATCTGCAACTTCGACAATTTCCGTATATTCTCATGACATTGGAATACTTTCGAAGAACTCTCGGAATATCCTTAAATGTTTGTGGAAAAGTGTCAAAACGGCCATTCTTAAGCGTAAACTGGTTATTTGAAAAAAAAAAGGTATACCATAAGAATGCCTCGGAAGTACCTGGAGGAGGTAACAGTCAGGTAACACAAGGCAACTTTTGGGCTTGAGGCTTCTTGTGCCTTGCATAAGCAAAACGGTGTTCACATGCGCTCTGCGTTCTCTCCCACATTTCGACCGAAATTTGTACACTGCAAAAAAGTAGCAACGAAACGCCAAACCGTAGGCCATGGAGAGGTACGGAGGTAAAGAGTGTCCCAACGGAATTCAAAATGTTCGACTGTTACCATTGGGATAGGTGTCATATAAACGTTTGTGATGTTTTTTCCGGACAAGATCTTTCGGACAAGACTTAGAGGTCGCGACAGGGCCTTACAGTTTAGCATGGAAACTGCTGTAGGAGGAATTGGGCAATTCGAAAACCTTCGGCCATTTCTACCTATTCAAAGGTGAACAGCTCATTTTGATCGCACCGTGATTCTCTATCCAAAACGCTTTGCAGATTTTTAATATCTTATGTCGTTTCAAAGTTAATTTTTCGACAATTTCTTAAAATTACGTAAAATTACAAAGTATTAAAGGTGACGACTTAATCGTCAATCGAGGATTGTCGTTAAGTGACGATAAACATTATCACAGCCAAATGTGCATTTCCAAAATTTAGGGACCTTTTTAGCCCGTCCCGACACGTTTCGGTGGAAACGGACAGGGGCCGTGCTTATAGTCCGTTGCCGACTGTTCGTTCGGGCGGACGTGTGTGCGCAGACTTATCGTTGGCGGAGGAAGTTCAAATTTGAAGGGTAGACTTCTTTTGTGAAGTAAAGAAACGTGCGGTGGTCACAATTTTAAAATTTTGTCCCGTTTCTGTTTTATGAGAATTGTTTGATTTGTTAGGTTAGGGTTGGCCGCTGCGCGTGGTGCGCCTACAAGGCGCACTCCGTCGCGAGTCGGAACGGGCTGAGGTTGGCGACTTTAACCGTTACAAAAATAGATACCACCGGACACATCTCGACTGACTTCAGGCGGGGCCCGGAGGCTAGGGTGGTCCAAAAAAAGCGACATTTTAAAATGTTTATCGGACCCAACGAAATATGCTGCGTTATGACCTCCCGAACCACTGTGCCAAAGATGAGATCGATATCTCAACCCGAAATGTTGGCACGACTGACAAATAGATTTCGGCGTGGAGCGCGGGGCCGGTCACTAAGCAGTGGCTCTGTCGCGTGGAGTATTCTCACGGTCGCATCGGAACAGGCCTCGCAGTTGACCACTGCACGATTGTTCGCACATGTTTAGGTCGATATGCGACTGTCTTCGGCTTTCAAACCCGCCGGTGGCTTTTCATCATGGGGACAGAGAGTCGACCGGCCCCGCGCGGGAACTTCAAAATGCGACACAAATGACAAAATTTTGAGCACTTTGTGCCAGCATTTCGGGTTGAGATATCGATCTCATCTTTGGCACAGTGGTTCGGGAGGTCATGACGCAGCATATTTCGTGGGGTCCGATAAAAATTTTAAAATGTCGCTCTTTTTGGACCACCCTACACGGAGGCCCCCGCAAACGCCGCCGACTGCTTGAGTTGCATTGATAACGAGAGGGTGATTCAAGATACGTTCGGAAGTGAGAACATGAGCGCGGTTGCGACCGTGCGGCCGCAGGGTATCCGACCGACTGGCCTCGAAGGGTCCTACTAGTCAGGTGACGGCCGCTGGCAGGCCAAGGTAGGCTTGCGCCAGGCGTGGAGTGGCGGATCAGTGATTCGCGGTGAGCGAAGCCTGTTACGCCACGACGCGGTCTGGCGTACGCCTACCTTGTTAATTTTAGACCAGTTGTGGAAATTATCTAAGCAACCGCTCGAGCTGCGGTTCCCCTGAGGTAAGGTTGACTTCCAGAAAGCTGTGGCCCAGATTTGAGCCCTCTACGACCGGCTGTTCTCGAGAGATTACGCTGAGTCACACGCGCAGGCAAAACATTTTTGGGCTAGCCAGTTAAAGGCTTCGCTATCGCGCGGCCGACGATTAGCCCGGATCCTGCCCGTGTCGGGACGGGCTAAACAGCACAATAACTACCATGGTGCAGGTCCGGTGTCAGCGTCCCGCACGGTCCCGCGCTGACGTGTCGGAGTGAGGCGAGTGATGCGGCCCGGCTGTTCTGTTGTGTGCTCGCTGCCGCGGCGCCGCATGCCTAACTGGAGGATTGTGCGGGTTAAACCCCGGAGCCGCTGCCGCGGAGGCCGCCAGTGAGTGGCGGCGCTACTCACGGACAAATCACGCGACTCGGCCGGGGCAGGGTCATCGTGCCTCACGACGACGTGCAAAACGCCACACAGCGACTGGCAAAGCAACGTATTGTACACTGTCATCGCAAGTATGATGAACTCGGTAGTAGAAATGACGAGTTCATTTTTTACAGTTTCCGACATTTTGGCTTAACACCCGAAAATGAACATTCGCACTGAAAGCGATGCACAAAATCTGAAGAACGCCAGTCGTACAGGTTTACATTGCAATGAAAACAAGACATTCGGAAACGAGATACGACCAAAAATAGGGAAATGGCGGGGAATTCACGATTTTAGCGGTACGGACAGATGCTATATTTTACCTCTCAGGCGAGGTAGCCCTCGCCGGCAGCACTGAGCGAACCCACGTGATCTGACGGCCTCGGTCACTCCCCAGACACCTCTCTAACAAGGCCTTACCATACATAACGAAGCCGAAAAAGTACCGTCTTCCCGCAGTTTATCGACAGGAGAGGTGAAAAAGTGGTGTTGTGTGGGTTGCCTAAGCTCACTACAAATGGCTCTTGCGGAACCCCTGGAAGTGGTCCAAAAATTCTGGAAAAAATATTTTTTGGTCGTTTGGTAGGGCGGGCAAGGTTTTCCAATAATCGAACTCAAAATTTCAACATCGACCTTCCTCCGACCGCCCCCTGAGGCCGCTTAATTTTCGCGCCACGGCGGATCGGTGCGGTCAGCCCTTGCCAAACATAAGATCACCTATGAACCTTGATCAGGTCCGAGTTGCGACCATTTGCTTGAGTTGTGTCACAACTGTGCTGCCGCTTCGGGGGGTGTGTAGCGCGGCCACAGTGTGCTCGATAACCCGTCTGGGTCGTGGCGTTACTATGTATCGGTGACGCTCGTTGCACTGTCACTTCACTCGCGAATAACCGTAGCAGTGTAAAGGGGTTAGGTAATAACGTACAACACTGTCTCGTTAACACGCGCACTTCAGGCGAAGGGACCAACAGTACACTCGCGGTCCTAGGGATGCACGATAAGTATCGATATTATTGAAATATCGATATTTTCTCCCGATATTTCGATATCGATATATCGATATGGCTTGCAAACCGATATGGCGATACATCGATATTTTTAATTGATATATTGAAGGTATTTGGAGAGAATACTGAAGATATTTGGAGAGTATATTGGAAATATATTTAGATAATATTGCAGACATTTTTGGAGAATAGATATCAGTCGCGCTCCCGCTGTGCAGAAAAAATGGCCTCGCACACAGTATCTCCGTTTGTACCGCCAAACTACATAGTACATCCTCTGTAATTGCTTTTGTTCCGCTCGTACCTTGTTTCCAAATGGCTTGTTTTTATTGCAATTTCACCTTCTCTACCTGGCGACGTTTTTAGATTTTGTGTATTGCGTCAAATACCAGTATTTATTCTGAACAATACATTCGTTTGTCCACTTTCTGTAACAGTTTCTCGCTAACGTCCGACAATATCGATATATCGCAAATATCGATATATTTTTTCGATATTTTCGATATTATATCGCAAGGCATTTGATATTATCGATATCGATAATATCAATATTTTTTATTCGATATGCATCCCTACGCGGTACCGACCGTACTAAAGGTATTGTAGAGACTGACTGCTCAAAAATGTTTTGTCTGTCTGTCCGCGCGATTTCTCGAGAACGGTTAGTCGTAGAAGGCTGAAATTTGGACCACATCTTCCTACTACCATACCGGAGTCAACCTCACATTTGGGTTACCATAGCTCTAGAAGTTTCTCAGATAATTTTTACAATTGATATTAACTTTTAAAACAAGGTAGACGTACGCCAGACCGCGTCGTGGCGTACCAGGCTTCGCTCATCGCGAATCACTGTTCCGCCACTCCACGCCTGGCGCACGCCTACCTTGGCCTGCCGGCGGCTGCCACTTGACGAGATGGACCCTGCGGGGCGAGTCAGTAGGACGCCCTGCGGGCGTCACTCTCTCCGTACGGTCGCAGCCACGCTCATGTTCTGGCTTCCGAACATCAGCCTTTCCTTATCAATGCCGCTCAACCAGACCTAACCTACCCTTACCTGCCTGAACCTAACCTACCCTGACCCCTACCAACCTAACCTATCGTAATCCACTCGCGTCACCGACCCCTCACCCCCCCCCCCTCCTCCTCCAGGACAGGCGCATACTGACTTAACCTAACCAGCGGGTTTATAATTTTGGACCACATGTGAAGATTATCTAAGAAACCGCTTGGGCTGCGGTGCTCCTGAGGGGAGGTTGACTCAGGTATGATGCAAGAAAGATCTCGAGATATCGCGCGGACAGACAAACAGACAGACCGACAGACAGACAAAACATTTTTAACCCAGTCGGTCCAGGGCTTCGCTATCGCTCAGTCAAAAAATTGATTTAAAAGATGGACTGCGAAGGCACGGCCCTCTACTTTCCCCTATCACGGCCAAACAGTGGTCCCTATTAGAATTTGCTATATTACCGACCCTCCGTGAAATGGGAAAAGGAATACAGGCACGTGCACAGTAACCCCCTCCGCGCTCCCCCGTACTCGAGATCTAAGATGGCGTCTATTTGAAGCAAACTTTTGGGAATATCTGGTGAACCGAGCCACCTGGAGAGGTGTGGTTTGCAGCGCTGGCCATCGTAGTGGTTCGGCCATCATTGCGATCGTTTGGCAATGACACCGGCTCGAGGCCACGCACCCTGTACTTGAGAGCCACTTTCAATCTTTTAGACGGTACGGCCTAGCGTCGTGCGGTTTTCGACATTGGCATTTGCGGACGCGGCAAAGGAAAAGAAGGGCACCCCACTCGGACGACTTCTCTCCAGACCACGCACCCCCTGCTCGAGAGCCAACTTTATCTTTCGAACAGTACTAGGTAGGCGTACGCCAGACCGCGTCGTGGCGTAACTGGCTTCGCTCATCGCGAATCGCTGTTCCGCCACTCCACGCCAGGGGCACGCCTACCTTGGCCTGCCAGCGGCTGTCACCTGATAAGTAGGACCCTGCGGGGCCAATCAGTCAGTAGGACGCTCTGCGGGCGTCACTCTCTCCGCACGGTCGCAACCACGCCCATGTTCTGACTTCCGAACGTATCTTACATCATCCTGTCGTTATCAATGCTGCTCAACCAGCCCAAACCTACTCTTACCTGCCTGAACCTAACCTACCCAGGCCCCCACTAACCTAACCTAACGCAATCCACTCGAGTCACCGATCCGCCCCTCCACGACAGGCGCACGGCGCGTACTGACCTCACCTAACCGGCGGATATTAAATTTTAGACCATTTGTGAAAATTATGTAAGAAGCTGCTTGGGCTGCGGTGCCCCTGAGGGGAGGTTGACTCTGGTATGATGCAAGAAAGATGTAGTCCAAAAATTTGAGCTTTCTACTGTTAACCGTTCTCGAGAAATCGCCTGGACAAACAGACAGACAGACAGACAAAACATTTTTGACCTAGTCGGGTAAGGGCTTCGCTTTCGCTCAGCCAATGAGGTACTGACTTGCGGTTTTCGACGTTGGACTTCGCGGGCCGCGGAAATAGGGTATTTCACTGCATCCAAACCGGATTCAAAGAAAAGCATCATGACGCCGAGAACTGTATCCGATATGGCAAATCGAGGCCGTAGAACTATGATGCTCCGGCGTAAGTCCGCCATGTTGGATGTCCATATTTAGTTTTCAGAATGTAATTATCATCAAAATACAAAGTGAGAGAGTCGCGAGACATTAACAGTCATATGTTCGGACGTGAATCTGCGTGCTAGCGCTTACCGTTGTCTGCGGGCGGTCCACAGAATCTCAAAGACGGTCTTTGTTTACAACGGAGTTGTGGACATGATCTCGCATGGAAATCCAACATGGCGCACGTTATCTGTCAATGTTTGTCTGCACCCGCCGCGATTTTTCATACCGGATACAGATTTGGAAGGCATCATCTTCTTCGTTGGTTCTGGTAGGCTTGTACTGAAACACCCTATTGGAAACAAGGGCACCACACCACGCCTACCGCTCTCGAGGCCATGCACCCCGTCCTCGAGAGCCACATTGCAAAAACATTGTAACTCGAGAATCAAGTAAGCGATGCGTTTTAGAGAGATGAGCTTTGCGTTTCTGCAGAGGGCATTGGGGGGGGGGGGGCTGTAAACGAGTACAGCCACTGGTCTCGAGACTAGGGACCCCGTCCTCGAGGGGCACATAACGACCGATGAAACTCGAGAACTAAGTGTCATATAGAAATGCGGTTTGCGGCACTGCACAAAGGCATCGTATGGGTAAGGCGAACGAATACAGCCTCCGGTATCGATACCAGGGCCCCGTCCTCGAGAGTCGTCGGGCAGCGGATCAGTGACTCGAGTGGGTTATGCTCGGTTAGGTTAGATTAGTGGAGACCTGGATAGGATAGGCGCGGTTGGGTAAGGGTAGTTTAGGAAAGGTTAACGGGCGTTGATGACAAAAAGGCAATGTAATACACACCCGGCTGCCACAACATGAGCGTAGCTTCGACCGGCCGGAAACAGCGACTGACTGTTTGGCCCCGCAGGGTGTTCCTTGGCAGAAGACAGCCGCCGGCAGGCCAAGGTAGGCGTGCGCCAGGCGTGGAGTGGCGGAACAGTGATTCGCGCTGAGCGAAGCCTGTTACGCCACGACGCGGTCTGGCGTACGCCTACCTTGTAGCTGCCCTTGTCGGCTAGTTCCGGAGATATTAAATTTTAAAGCGTTAAAACGGGCTTAAATTGAATGAAACTAGTGTCAACGAGGAACTTTTAAAAAATTCAAAATACTTTCTTAAGATCAATGTGACAAAAGTTGGATCCCACAAAGATGACATGTCAAGGAAAACGCCGTAACCCCAGCCGTTTCCGTTTTTTTTTTTTCGCTCTTTCCAAGGGTTCAGGACGGGTTAGGACCTGAGCCATTGGACCCTGATCAGCCTCTAGGGCTCTGCAGGGTCTGGAGGGCATTCACCCAAAAAGTGTAAGTGAACAAAGTTCACGTTTGAGAGCGGGGCTTGCCAGGCCCACGAGGAAATACACTCCTGTCAACCTAAGTTGCCAGGAGTAACACCAGTTTGAAATATACCTGGTAGTGCCGTGCTCGGCTAAAACCTCGATTAAAACAGGGGTACTCCCTGAGTCCCGCGTGGCGTGCAATGCGAGTGGCCTGAGGCCATGGTTTAGCTAGAGAGGGAGAGAGACATAGGTTGGTTAGTTATCGCTGGGGCATTCATCTAGGTTTGTAGGCTGAAAATCAATTGGTTCCAAGTAGCTTGGAAGATTAGGGTCAATGAGGAGGTATGGCTGGAGAGACTGGGGAATCCAGTTGAATTCCTGAAGGAGCTGTAATTTATCAGGGAGGTAGAGTTGCAGTTCACGGGCTATAACATGAACTGGTTGAAGTTTTTTCCTGACCGGGATCCTGGTGAAAACTGCAAGAGGTGTGAAAACATTGTGAATAAGTGGTGGGTTACGCTGGTTTGCGTAAAGAGAGAGCGGGCTCGCTGTAGCGGCGATCTGTTGCGGAGGGGCTCAGACCGAGGTCGGTATGTAGCCAAGCAGAGGGGTATCTGGAATTGATACCCAGGGAAGTACAGAGCGCGTTCCTCTCCATCCTGAAAAGATATGGAAAGTAAGCATAACCATCGGAGAGGGGGCAAATACTGCCGTATTCTAGGACAGGCCTAATAAATGTTTTGTAGCAGTGGAGAAGAGTGGTTTGGTTAGTGCCTTGGCCTTTTTTACGGAGCATTTTGAGCAGATTCATTCTTCTTGTTACTCTAGATCGGATAAAGCGTAGGTGTGGGCTCCAGTGCAGGTATTGGTTGAAGATTACGCCGAGATAGCGAACCTTGTCAACCAGTGGAATAACAGTGTTGTGTAGTGATATGAATTGGCCGTCAGGGTCGAATTTGCGGTAAGACCCATGGCGGAAGGCTATAAGTTGTGATTTGTGTGGGTTAACAGTAATTCTCCATTTATTAAGCCAAGGTTCTAGTCTATTAGAGAGGTAGTTTTGAAGGCGTGTGTATGCAATGTAAGGTGTAGTGCCAGTTGCGTAAATAAGAGTGTCATCGGCGAGATATTAGCGTGTTATGTATGGGAATCATACTGGACACGTTTCTAAGGAGGTATTGTTTGATTCAAATACATAATACGCCGATATGTCTTAAACGGCTGGAGTATCGGCGTTTTCCTTGAAATTTCGTCCTTTTAGAATCCAACTTTTGACACATTGACCTTGAGAGAGTATTTTAAAAATTCCTCGTTGACAATAGTTTCATTTAATTCAAGCCCGTTTAAATGCTTTAAAAATTAATAACTCCGGAACTAGCCGATAGGGGCAGCTAAAATTTTGTATCTGGGGGTCTTGTGGGCAGTATATACTGCAAAAAAATTTTCATCGAATTCTGAGTCTGACACTTCGGGGCATCCCCATGTTAGAAGGGACTGCAAGTCCATCATCTTGATGTCAACACGGCCTTCTTCTATGGAGAACTCACGAAGCCAATGAATCTTTTTAAGCTTCAAAGATATTAAGGCCATTGGTCTGATGATGGTTGATTAAATTAACTTGCTACTGTAGCACTTGCTCGCTAACACATTGTGACTAAGGATTGCAACGATGTTTGTCTTAAGCTGTGATTTCTCCTTTGACTACCAGATATTGTACTAAATGTGTTCAAACCTAGGTGCAATCTGTTGAGTTTCTCCTTAAAAATGGAGATGTATAAAAGAAGATTTTTCATGGGTGCTTTCATGTTGTAACCTGGCCTCGCCTAACTTACCCTAACCTACCCCAGTCTCACCTACTCGAGCCCATCCTAACCTACCCTAACCTCACCTACTCGGCCCGCAAAGGCCAAAGTCAAAAACCGCAGGTCGCTGGGCCGTACTGTTTAAAAGATGGAAAATGGCTCTCGAGGGCGGGGTGCGTGGTCTCGAGCCCGGTGATTTCCAATCGATCGCAATACCCCACCGCTACGATGGCCAGCGCCGCAAACCGTAACTGAGTGGCTAGTTTCTCCCGATATTCCCCACCGTTTGGCCGTGATAGGGGTAAGGGAAATCAGTGGGCCGCGCCTCCGCAGTCCATCTGTTAAATCAATTTTTTTTAAAAGTAAATACCAATTTTAAAAATTATCTAAGAAACTACTAATGCTACCCGAATGTGAGGTTGACTCCGGCATGCTAGTAAGATGTGATCCAAGTTTCAGCCTTCTACGACTAACCGTTCTCGAGAAACAGCGGACAGCTAGACAGACAGACCAGTTATTTTTGACCCAGTCGGTCCAGGGCTTCGCTGTCTCTCAGCCAACCAATATAGACCTTCAAATGTCCTCCAATCTTGAAAAATAAAATTAAATAAACTCATGAAACTTAAATAGACGGTAACGTAACCAACCCAAACCCGTGCGAGACTCCGGGCCTACCAGTGTCTCATAGTTGGACAGTATTTTTTCAAGCTCTGTCCTTGACTCTTGTGAATAGTTAAGGCACGTGCCACACAACTTTGGATAACAGGGATCATAATTTTCAATACCTAAATTTTTTTGCGCCTCCTTAACTTTCAACCGTACATCCTCTCTCAAAGTTTTAGAAAGATCGCATTTCTTGATTTGGCAGTTTCGGCTGTCGATCTGACGGTAGGTGGAGGCGGTCACTGGCAAGACCGCATCGAAGACCGCCAGCCGCATCGCCAAAACACGGTCTGCGGACGCATGCGGTCCCTCACAGACAGACCGTTGCAGATCTCTGCCCTCGGGGCGCCCTACTGATAGGCCCCGCAGGGTCCTACTCGTCAGGTGACGGCCGCCGGCAGGCCGAGGTAGGCGCGCGCCAGGCGTGGAGTGGCGGAACAGTGATTCACGATGAGCGAAGCCCGTTACGCCACGACGCGGTCTGGCGTACGCCTGCATTGTTAATTTTTGGCTGAGCGACAGCGAAGCCCTCACCCGACTAGGCTATAAATGTGTTGTCTATTTGTCTGTCTGTCGCACGATTTCTCGAGAACGGTTCGACGTAGAAAGCTCGAATTTGGACCACATCTTTCTTGCATCATCATCCAGAGTCAACCTCCCCTCAGAGGCCACCGCAGCTCAATCGTTTTCCAAGACAACTTTTACAAGTGGACCAAAACCAATTCCGCCAGTTGTGCGGGACACGAGCCAGGCGTGGAGGGGCGGATCAGTGATTCGAGTGGGTTACGCCAGGTTAGGTTATTAGGGTAAATTAGGTTTAGGAATGGTAGGTTAGGTAAGGACGGGTTAAGCGGTATTGTAAAAGAAAGTATAACGTAAGGTACCTTATTCAGCCGCCGGAACACGACCGTAGTTTTGGCTGCGCGTAAAGAGCAACCGTCGTACTGATCGGTTGGCCCCGCAGGGTCCTACTCGTCAGAAGACAGCCGCCGGCAGGCCAAGGTAGGCGTGCGCCAGGCGTGGAGTGGCGGAACAGTGATTCACGATGAGCGAAGCCTGTTACGCCACGATGCGGTCTGGCGTACGCCTACCTTGTCTATCCGGTGATGGGGCTGCGGGTGTCAGGGTCGGTCGGCAGGCGGTGCTGAGGGTTGTTCGATTAGTATCGTTGCTGTTCGGGTGCCGCGATCAACGCGGTAACGGCGTTACTCCGTTTAGTAATACGTTTAGTAATAACTCGGATCGCGACATAACCTTTTAGACCAAAGTAATTCATTACGACGTGAAAAGTTATACATGTCAAGGTACAACAAGGTACTTTCAGGGATGCTGAGCTCTGTACAACGATCAAAACTGCTTAGAATTGTACATGTGGGAGGTAACCACCGTGCGGTCTTCAACTCGAGACAGTGTATACTATACGAGACAATCGTGGACTGGACGTCAACAATTATAGTGTATTCGCGTTTGGAAGGTGTTGTGGACCCCTCGGAAGTAACGGAGTTGTCGGTCAGAAACCGCTTGTATTTGGTGGTACCCTGCAGTTCATATCGGACCCGACTAACGCGTATCGCGCTGCGGCTGAGGTGATCGGTTGTGCTTCAGGGTGCCAGCTAATCGTTTTCTGAACGCTGCTGCACGAAGGAACCGAAACTGCATGTTGGGGTCAAGGCCCGAAATTAGAAGAAAACAGATGATTTTATTTCAGCCCTATTTTGTAGCGTAATTATCCTTGGGTGTGCATGCTGGGTTCCATTGGGCGCATGAATTTAGTTTGCAGAGGTATTCCGGAAGTAGAGAAGATTTCGAAACTGTATATAGAACGGGGAGAGGCAGTGGGGCGGAGAGTGAATGACAAATTACTTTACTGAGTGCAGGGTGAGTGCGAACATGGGACAAAAGGCTCGATTGTCCTTTGTTTTCCCATTAGGTTTCATCGGAAAACAAATAACGGTCAAGTCCTCTCCAAGGTTAAAGGTCGGTTTAGAGTTGACGCTGACGCCCCATGTGCCCTGGATTCTTCTACTTAATCGAATCTCAAATGAAAGGATCTACGGGGCTTACGGCTTCAGCGTCAACTCTAAACCGACATTAACACTTACCGAGCGCTAACGAAGCTAAATCCACCTGTCCGCTGCGTTGTCACACTGGTAACCCACCATGTCACATTACGTTCCAGCGAATATGACAAGTGTCACATTCGTTTCAACTGTATTTGAGTATCTTCTCTTTACATGTGCCATCGCACTCCAACGAACGTGACACCACATTCGTTGTCGTGTTATGTCGCATTCTTGGACTGTCAGTGCAGTCGCGTGTCGATTGTGGAGTCGCTGGCAACGTGTCAACCATTTCTAACGGCCTCCGCCTGTGAGGCATTCCGCGGAGTTCAAAGAGACCCGCGACCCATCAATTGGACGTGATACGGTGCCAGCGACAGCTGACCCTCGCAAGCTTCTCGGTCGGCTTGTCCGAAGAGAGATGCAAACTCTCTCTCACTCTCTCTTTCATCGTGCTGGCGTTCTGGATTCGGTTTCAGTCTGGTTGCGTCTGGCTGTCATCCCCGTCGCCGGTGTGAAGTTTTCCGGTGCATCATATTTACACTAAATTCTTCTGCACAATTTTGCGCAGAATTGCGTACGAATTTACGCATACGCAGCTTGCGTACTAATTGTTACGTAAATTATGTACAATTTTGAAGATTTGTTCTCATTTACGTACAATATTGTATATAACAACGTACAAATTTGTGCGTAAGCTGCGTATGCCCGAAGTCGTGCGCTTTTCTGCTCAAAATTGTGAAGCATTTAGCGTGTGTTTCTTGTAGATCCACTGCCACTGATAATAAATAGGTGAAGAGCTTGGCCCACATTAGAGGAGAGAAACATCTCACCCGAATTTGAGCTCGGAACCTCACCCAATTCCGGTTGAGAGACGGTCCCTTGTTCAAATGCCGGAGGGGAGACGCCATAGTCTCGCCCAAATTTTGGCGAGATTGCCCTCCTCCCCAAAATTTGGGCCAGTCACTTTCCTCGCCAAATCTTTGGTCGACTTCCTCATCCTTTTCATTTTCAGTTAATTTTCCTTGTTATGCAGTTAGGTAGGTGGTGGAGTTCTTGTAACCAACCATAATGACACTTAAATGTGAATCATCTTAATTTTCAGTTCTCCCGAGGACCACCCGCGTCGCAACCAGACGCCTGTCCGGGCGTTCGGCAAGGGAGGACCATGTCCAGAGTGGCGTCTCGGCGGGTCTGGCAGCGAAGGGAAGTGTGGGTAGCTGCGGTGTACCACAGGATGGCCCGGGCAACCTACACATCCAACAGGATAACCCTCCTGACCTACTGGAGATCGCGATTGAGCAGGTTCTGGAGAAACCCCCTGACCTCCCAGAGGTTGTAGTGGACAGGGTTCTGCGGAAACGTCCTGACCTCCCTGAGGTTGTAGTAGACAAGGTTCTGCGGAAACTCCCCGACCTCCCTGAGGTTGTAGTGGATAAAGTTCTGCCGAAACCTAAAGTTATCGACGACTCAGGTAGGTACATATTTGGTGTCCAGTGCTGCTGGTAAAAAAGTGTAAAAGTCGCCCAAACACAGGTGTAATGCTAGTCCCTACCTCCATCTGGCTAATGAGCAAACTACTAACATCTGTGACAAGGGGTTGCCTAGTAGCAGGCGGAGGTGGCGCTATTACACCTGTTTGGGCGACTTTTTGCCTTCGTTTCTGGCAGCACTGTTAGAATCCGTGCTTTGAACCTAAATCACAGTGTGCTCGTAAAACAATGCTTCTAGAATATTTGGCGAACTTTGCGCAAATTTTGCACTCACAGATTCTGCCCCAGAAGTCTGTCTATTAATTGTTCTCTAACCACGAGTTGTTTTAGCCCAGGTCGACCTCTGCGAAAGGGTGCCCTTATTGTGCCAACTGATTTCTTCAAAACGCATTTGTCTTATTTGCACGGCTCCGTCGTATTTTGCTGCAGCTGTGAACCAAATCGTGCACAACCTTTTGAAGTGGATGGACGCAATAGGGGAACGTTCTACCCTGCCGGCCCCTGCGCCTGCAGAAGCGGGCTCCAGCACGGCTACGGACCAAGGAGCGGCATCCCTCTCAGTGCCCGACATCCTGCAGGAGACTTCGCTGACGTCTGAGCCAGGGACTGTTGTTGAGTCAATCGAGCCACTTCCGCGCACCTCAGGTACGTACGTTTTTGTACATTGCATAATATGTTACCTTTACCGTGCCGTTATTGTGCATTACAATGAGCAATTCTGAAAAAAATTGTACATTGCAACGTACAAGATTGAATCATCGTAGAAAATTTTCCAAAAGTGTACCCCTAGCATTTAGTGTGAGTTTCACTGTGAGAAACTTTTTTGAAAAATTCCAAACAATCGTTAGAAAAACCCTGTTATTCCCCTGTTAAACCCTGTTATATTAAAAATCCCTGTTATTTGTAAATTTTTAACATTTTTTCGGAAAAATCCAAAATACGTTTTTAACACGATTGATTGATTTTCGTACTATTAAAAACTGTTCTATCAACAAATATCCTGTTTTCACTTTTTGGGAGAATCCAAACTTATTGTGGAAATTTCCAAACAGTGCTATGGAAATTTTCTATCTCAAATTCTTTGGAAATTTCCAAAGACGTTTCTTACAGTGTCGACTCGAAGGGTCTGGCTAACGGTGGGATTAGTCTGGCTGCGATCGACACAGCGGTAAACACGGCGTCCTCTCCTGTGTCGTAGACTCCGCTGCCCCTCCGAGGCGCACGCGCTGGGGTTCCTCGGGGGCCGCGGCTCCACAGCCGCCACCGCCGGAGCCCCCGACCAGTGCGGCGACGGACGACCCCCGAGGCCAGCCCCAAGACACGGCCGCCGAGGAGGCGCCCGAGCAGGAGGCCGACCGCCCGGTGAGTCACTCGTAGACTGTCCGAGGTTTCGAAGCATTTTCAGGTCCAGCTTCCCAGACGTGATTTCATATCGCAGTCCGCACACTTAAGTCTTTACGGAGAAATTGTTCGTAATACGGACGATCTTGTGCCACCGTAATACGGACAGAAATTCGTCTGTTTTACGGGCAAGTTCGTCCGTAATACAGACAGGTTTTTACTGCCTAACCGTAAGGTACTAAGATGTTATCCGTATTACGGACAAAATCGTCCGTAGTTTGCGGTGGCACAGATTCCTTTGTAATCTACGGACGATTCGTCCGTAAGGAGTTTTGCGTGCGTACGACAACCCGAATCCCATCGGCGAAGGGCTGGATGATCCCAAACCTAATGTTGATCATTACGATGTATTTTCTTCAAGAAAAATTCGTCACTCAAAAAGAGTGTTGCTTCAGTATATAGGAAAGTACGTTCATCTGTGATTCCTGCTTAAAAGGGAGGGAAGAAGTTTAGTCCTCATAATGTTCTGCTGGCGCCGCGAGTGAATTTTGATACCGAACTTAGCAAAACCAAAACGCCTATGATTTTGAAAATAATTGAATCCTCTAATCTCCTTCAAGAAACCATTACGGGACAGAACGTATGTTTAACGCCTAGAAACGACGATGGTAAAAAAGGGCGGTATCGTTTCCTCGCCGATGTGACTGAAAACTTCGTAGAACCGTCGATAACCTTTTAAAATTTGCCAGAATCCCCATGCGTTAGTTTAAGTACAGAGTGCTACTGATGAATTATATTTGTACTTTGCAATACAGTAGTGATCACGGCTCACCCATAAACTCTTAAAAACTGAAATGTTTAAAACACGAAATTACCATGCCACCGTACAAACCCTAAATTAAGTTCGTATTACGAACATTTCGTGGTGTGCGTAATTACGCACATCCTCCGTTTGTAGCACAGAGAGAATACATCTGGTTTGTGCTGTGCAACGGTGATCCCTTAAATTTCGTTCGTACGCTACAAACTTCAGGTTTGTACATTGTAACAGTGCCTCCCGTTGCTCCCCCCGCAGGTGGCTCCGTCGGCGCCGGCCGCTGCGGCCGCTGCCCCGCGGTTCCCGCTGCCGTCGCGCTCGGACGCGGTGGTCGTCGGCTGGTGCAGCGCCCCGGCGTGCGGCGCGGAGCTGGCCTCGTGGGAGGAGCTGGTGGTGCACCACCTGGGCGCGCACCGCGGCCCGGAGGACCGCGGCCGCGTCTGCCGGAAGTGCCTGGAGCGGCTGCCCGACGGGTCGCGCGGCCACGACCGCCACCGCCAGGCGCACCGCGTCGTCTCGTTCCGCTGCGTGGCGTGCACCGCCGTGTTCCTGTCGCCCGAGCAGCTCAACGAGCACATGCACGTGTTCCACCGCATGCCGCCCAAGGCGCCCGCCGAAGCGGCAGCGGCGTCCGGGCCGACGCCCTCCGCGGCGCGGCCGGCGGCGCCGCCCGGCGCACAGCGCGGCGCGCGGATCGGCCGGTGTCCGCACCGCGGCTGCGACTCGCCCTTCTCCTCGTGGGCTGCGCACGTGGCCCACTACCTGGAGCAGCACGTGCCCCAGTCGGCGGGGCTGGGCCGCACCTGCGGCCGGTGCCTCGTCTCGTGCCACAAGAACGTCTTCCACATGCACCTGGCAAACCACGAAACGAGACGCGGCTTCTCCTGCAATGTCTGCTCTGCCGTGTTCGTGGAAAGGAATCATTTGGCAGAGCACAAGCAGAACACGCATGCTAGCAAGGTGTGAGTGCCGCAGGTTAGTGCCCAGGGGTAGCACTCTCCATCGGCACGGTGTCGGGACTTCGGTATCATCCGTTGAGTGTTGGTTTGTATTTAGTATGTTAATTAGAGTTGAACAGAACATGGCACTTCCGCCGTCTCGGAAGCTTTTCTTTGATTTTTCAAACAACATTCTCGCATTTGTAGACATCACAACGATTTTCATTTTTTTTAGTATGTTTGTGTGCCTGTTGTAATTGCCCTCAGTTTGTCTGTCTGGAAGCGTACGCTATGTCATGTGCGCTCAGATAATTTTGTTGATAGCGCTAATTTTGAAGACTACAAAACTTTATGACAAGTGTAGTGCCAACATTGCTGTTAAAAATGATTTGAAACGATTGATTTGGAATAAATCGGTTATGGCTAAAATAAAATGAGCAGTGCAACTAAGAACTGATGTTTTACCCATCCTTCCTACCCTGTTGACAAGGTAAAGGAAATGGCGTTGATCGTTACTCGCCAGATCCCCCTCTCGCCCAGAGCTTCCCACGGCTGGCAGTGGACGGCAGCTCCGATCGATTCGGTCCAATTTAAATCAAATGTTTCGGCGCTTCGTCAGTGGGTGTGGGGTCTGATCGCGGCCGGCTTCCACGACGCCACGGGCTGCGCTGTCGTGGAGGGCGCGCGCCTCTTTGCGGCGATCCGCGCGGCCGACGTGGACCAGTATTCGGCGACGAAGACCGCGAGGGCGACGGCGTGGCCGAGCACGTACACGTAGAACACGGGCTTGACGTGCGCCACGGACAGCGCCTCGAGGTCCGCGTGGTGGTTCCCGGGCGCGCCCCGACGCTTCACGTCGGTGTCGGTGGACAGCCAGTGCGTCGTGATGCCCGCCTCCAGCAGCCGGCCGAGCACGTGGTCGGCCTGCTCCACCAGCGGCGACCTGCGGCCGGGAGGGGGGACGCTCACCAACTGATGCGGGGGATCTTTTCGTCTTTGTCTAGCGTGTCCCGGTGGGTGCACTCTACATGTCTATGGGACAATTTTGGCCAATGAAGTGTTACGTTTTAACAAAAAGCACGACATTGGGACAATTTGTAACGTGAATGTGGGACAAATTGTAACATGCGAGACACAATCTGTCCCATAATTATGCTACAAACTGTATCTCAGTTATGCCTCGTTTTTAAACAAAACATAACTTAGATACAATTTGTAGCATTCTGTCCGATAATTATGCTACCAATTGTATCTACGTTATGTTTCGTTTAAAAATGAGGCATAACTGAGATACAGTTTGTAGCATAATAATGGGGCAAATTGTGTCTCGCATGTTACGATTTGTCCCACATTTCAGTTACAAATTGTCCGAATGTCGTGTTTCGTTTAAAAACGTAACATTTCATTGGTCCAAATTGTCCCATAGACATTTAAAGTGTTGCGCACCCTTGGTTGAACAGCAGGAAGGTCATCGGCAGGTCGAGCACGCGTCCGAAGCTGTGCAGGTGGTACTGGTCCGTCTTGCCGGCGTGGTAGTGGCGCTCCATTTGGTGCATGGCGAACAGCGTGGTCTCGTGGGGCCACAGCGCCGACACGGTGCGGCGCACGGCCAGCTCCTCGAAGTACACGCTCAACACGTCCTGCAGGGGCTCAACTGATGATGGTCCGTTCACAAATGACGCGTCGCGCTCTTTTGCCGATTTTCACCCCCCCCCCCCCTCCCCTATTCTCACGGGACTAACCTAACCTAATGCATTTAAGAAAGGACCACGCACTGTAAAAATTTCGGTTGGAAATTTCCAAACAGTTTGTGATGCAAATTTTCCTATTAGTTTTTCAGGAAAATCCAAAATGAATTCGGAATTTTCCAACACATGAGAATCGTGATTTTAAATGCGGAACGTTCTTTTCGAGTGAGGTTATTTCCTAATATATTAGAATTTCCGGTTTGGAAATTATCCAAAATTATGTTGGAAACTCACAAACAATGCGTACTGCAAATTTTCCTATCATTTAGTTGGTAGTTTCCAAAAGAATTTGTGACAGTGCGGGAACCTCCACGCCCTCGCTCCTCTAAGAGTGGCGACATTTGTGAACGGCCCTTAAGATCACCCAGGCCACCGTGTCCGACAGCACCAAAGGGATAACGCGGGGTGAATCACTCGACCAACGCGTGTACACACACTTTAGGGATTTTTAAGCAATTTTCCTGGACTGCGATCCCCATTTGTTTAAATTTAGAACTATTAAGCCCGTATTTGGCCTGATAACACGCCATAAACTTTTCATCTCATCTAATGGTCCGATCACAACTTAGCATTTTATTCAGCCCTGACTTTCACTACAGGATTTCAAAATGTTTGTTTACAGGTTGGGGAGGTAATAGCTTGGATGAAGGGACGTATTCCGGTATCCGGCATGGAGAAAATGGGTAGTGTGCCCCGCAGACAAAATTTACATTTCATCTTTATACCTAATTTTTTTCCTACGGGGACATAAAATTGGCTCGTATTGCTCTACAATGGTGCCTTGATGTACCTACAGATCTCCAGCGGTAAAGAAAAAAATTCCAGCGTCAAAACCGCTGAGTGGTCCTCGGGGGCCAGGATTTCCAATGTTAAAAGCAGATTAACGATTTTATGAACGTAAAAATAAGAAAGTATTCGGTTCGAACCGGGGTCTATCTGTCCGGCGATTTGACGCTTTACACAGCGCGGCTACACCGACATTGTAGGGAAAGGCCGTATGACTGTCACAAGCTGCGGCGCCGGCCTGCGGGCCACGCACTGCAAAGTCCTTACGGATGATTTTGCGCAGCCGTATTACGGATGTCGGTACGGATGTATTCGTCCATAATACAGATGCTTTTGGTTTGTACAACGGATGTTTTCGTACCGGTATCATACAATTAAAACGTCCATATGTTACAAATGAGAAAACATCCGTAATGCATACCAAAAGCATCCGTATTACAGACAAATCCGTCCGTAACGACATCCGTAATACGGCTGCACAAATTCATCCGTAATACGGCTACATTTTGTTTGTAAGGACTTTAGAGTGCGGGACGCCGAACTGGAAAGCCGAGGCAACAATAACAGAATATTAAAATTTATTGAAACAATATTTAAACGCGATACAACTAACCTTGGTAGTGCATTGAGGCAAATCACAAATTTGCAATTTTTTAGGAGTCATGAACCTTCTGATATTTTAACTGACGACACCACATTTGGTTTTCACGAGACAATGACGGCCGCATGGCCGTGGACAGCCGCGGCGCTCGGGGCCCGCGGGGCCTGCTAACTTGCCAACAATGGTTTCAGAAGGGAACGCAGAGGGGAGAAACTGATGTTATTTTTATTATGATTTGAATACTTGTACCTGATGTAATTATAAGGTGGCATATGGTCTAAATATATTTTGTGATAGTTTTTGGTTCATACAGATACAGTGATGGTAATGTGGATACGGAGAAGTAAAAATGTGCAGAGGGGAGGGATGTAGAAGCTAGAGAGGCTTGAGAGTGGGAACCCCTTTTAATGTAAACTTTGAATTTTTGGATCTGAGCTAATAGGATTTTTTCAATGAGAGTTTGTATTTTATTTGATGAAAATATATTATTTTTAAACCTATGCAATAGATATTAACGGTGAATGAAAAAAAAATGAAACCTAGGGATAGTTAGAATGGGAAGCGAACTCATAAGCTATGAGCGGCAACAATGGTTGGGAGGAGGAGAGAAAAGGCGTAAAAGTCGCTGCAAAGGGCTCCTCGCTCCACTCGGACCCAAAAACAATTGTCCCTAGAAATTAAGTGTGTAGGAGCCTCTATCAAACGTACTGCATATCAGCCACTCGTTTATTTCTTGGACCGGCCCCTGCGGAAGCGGGATACCCTTACCTCTGTCTCTAGTTTGGCGCGCTTCAGCACCTTGAGCAGCGCCTCGTCCTCGGCGCCGCCGCCCGCCGCCATCTCGGCGTAGTGGAGCACGCTGGGCGCCATGCACACGGGCAGGCTCAGCCCGGCCAGCTCAGCCACCGAGTGGATGTTGTGGTCCTGGACGGAGGTCGTCAACAGGCTCAGCAGCGTGCTCTGTCATCACACATGTATTTAAAACATCACACCATTTTTCTTGCTATACTGTTATGCTACGTCAAAATACTGATAGGCCCTTGGGTGTCATAAAATGTAACGTTTTTTTCTATTCCTTGATAATGAAAGGGAACATGGGAAATGTAAAAGTTTTGGTAGTTGACTGATGACTCTGTGAACCGTCAGCTGCTCGGCGCATCGGCAATGCCACAAACAAATCTTTTCTCATTTTTTCAACACATTTTTAACATTTCCAATGTACGCTTTTTTTTGCGTTTTTGTGTAAAATGTTGGACATTGCACTGTACATCATACTTGTACTTCTAATGCCCGACAACTGTATATTGGTAGTAATACAAGATTGAAGTTGCAAAACACAATTTTGTGCATAGCAGCGCTCACGATTCCGGACGCTGTGATGTACAGCAAAGAGTGCATTAGCATGGTCACCTGGTACGCCAGCGTGAGGACGACGACGAACAGGATCCAGGAGACGAAGACGAGCCTCAGTGGGCTGTTGAGGCGCCGCTTCCACCGCGAGGGCGCGGGCACGCCCAACACGGCGGAGGCCAGGATGGCCAGCAGGCCGGGGGTGGTGTCGGCGGGTCGGGCGCGCGGCGCGGCGGCGCACGCCGACAGCAGGCGGGAGACGGCGGCCACCAGCAGCAGCGCCAGGTGCACGCACGCCCACACCTCGCCCTCCAGCTCGTTGAGCAGGTTGGACAGCCCCGCCTCGTGCGACAGCCCGCCCGGCACCGCCCACTCGTAGTGCAGGTTCTGCAGCAGGCGGGGGCCGAGGGGTTCACAACCCTACGCCTCAAAGTGTGCGATGATTATGTGTCAATTGCTTTGGCCTTGTTTCCCAGACATGAAAGTCTATTTCTGACGTTTACACCCGAAAGAACTTGGCCGGATACTGAGGTTGAGCAGTGAGTATTGGAGGCGTTAAATCGATGATTGTTAACATATGTAGGCTGTGGACCCCTGGGCGGGGGTGTGTTAGCAGGGGCGGAAGCGGGCTCAGCCCGAACCGGAAGCCGAGCGGGCGTCATGAAGAGAACCCCCGTGGCGGGGCTGGACGGGCGCCAGTCGAGGTCACGTTAGTTTGTTATTCACCTCAATCCTAAAATAATTACACTGCGCACTTTAACATCGTCTGCATCGGGACCTATCACCCCTCGCCACCCGTGCGAAGGACGCTCGGACGATGTTAGGGCGCGCAGATAACTAGAACACTTGAGGGGGAGAATTCAAATATCTTAGTTAGTCAAGTGTTCTTGGCCTACAAACGAAAAAATACGATACTGCTCTCATGTATGTCTACACTATCAAAACTCCTCAACGGACGTGTGGTCTGGAATTTGCAAGGGAATCTGTACCACCGCAAATTACGGAAGGATTTCGTCTGTAATACACGAATGCGGACAAATTCTCTGTACATTACAGATAAGGAGGAAACACCTGTCTGTATTACAGACGAATTTCTGTCCGTATTTACGGTGGCACAAGATCGTTCGTATTACAGACATTTCGTCCGTAAGATGACTTCAGCGTGTGCTTTTGCTGTGACACACGAGGACTCTAAACAGCGGGCACCCACCACTCACCCGCCAGACTTTAGCGAAGCCCAGGTTGGCGTGGCGGTCGGGGGTGAGGAAGTTGGCCCCCAGCACGATGTCCCTCCTGCCGGCCACCATGTCTTCGATGTGGCTCATGGTGCCGCGGCCCCTCTGCAACGGCGAGGACTCGGGGAGAGGCACTTGGCAGGCTAAAGAAGACTGCCATCATGTACGGCTGTGTTCTGTCCCACACACGCGCATGCGACTGCGACCTGGCCACCCCCAGAGCTAAGCTGCCAAGTAGCCAAACACGCACGCTGTGCCTTTCTCCGCCTACCCACCACCCACAACCACTGCTGACACACGTGACGAGCCAAGGGCAGGCGGGGAGGCGCGGTCAGGCACAACACAACCACTTTGCGCTAGCTGGTGCCCCCTAAACGTCTTACCACGCGCTCATTACAAACCATGGTCTGCAACCGTACTGTAAACACGAAATTTTGGTGTTACAAACGAGGGGTGGGTAATAAAAACTCTAAGTGTACGTAACGTACTTCCACAGTTTATAATGCGAACAATTGCCAGCCAGGTTTCGTGTTTGTATTATGGTTGTACAAAGCGGTTCGTGTACTTTTCGTCTGAAAACTGTTAAGAGCAAGTGCATGGGCCTTGGTAAGGGTTCCAGTGTTGTAAGAACTGTAACCAAATGGAAGTCACCTTAACACAGAAGTGTAATTTTGGCGCCTACCTCCGGCTGTCTAACCAGGCCAACTTCCGCGCTGACGTGACAATGGTTTGCCCGGTAGACACCAAAGTCGGTCGGGTCGAAGAGCGTCAAGATATATACGGTTCGATTTTTGCCTTGCGCTCCGGGTAATTGTTGGCTATTATCGTTCACTGTAAATCGATGAGAAACACTCCGGAGTGTTGGGCGATGCTAAAATGCGATGCTTCACTGTAAAAAGCTTACCGAGGAAACAGCTGCTTGGTTGGTATTACGAAGAATTTGTTCGTAGAAAATACTTCGTAAGCTTCCGAACCATTTCTTCGTTGGCTAACGAACAAAGTCTTCGTAATACCAACCAAATATTTCGTAAGAACGTTCGTAATACGTAGCCGCTGTTTTCTTTGCAATACGAAGAACTTTCCTTCGTAAGCTTTAAACAGTGTCCAATAGAGAGAGTTCAATTGGTTCATAGTAATCCGTACACGGGCGTGGTGACAGCTCAGTCTTTAGCATCATTACAACTGGCGACCAAAATTAGCGGTCCACTTTTTTCCGGAGTCCGACATTTCATCGCTAGGCGACCTAGAGAGCTGAAACTCCACTCTCATATTCTTACAATGAGGAGGGCATGGTAGATTACAAAGAAATCTGCACCATTGTGGTATATTATGAAGTTCTGGATAATATAATGAAAAAATCCTTACTTAATTGTAATACAATGGATATGGCCACTCCACTCATACTAATAAACCATGACGGCGGAAGGTTCATCAATCGTACATTACAACGATCGGAAGTTACTATGCACTGATCTGCTTCCAGCTTATTGGTAACATTTCATAGCAACATGGTGGAGAGGGCGTCCTATAATAACTTACAATGGAGAGCTCTTTACATAACTTACAAACGAAAAGATATTTCTTAATAAATGTTTTACTTGATCCAACAACGAATTGAAGTGTCTTGAAGGACTGCGGAATACTTCTGAAAGCGAAAATGATACATCACGAACATATTTATTCATCAACTTCTACAGCCGTTTTCTATACTCGCCATCGCTGCTAACAATGAATCCTCATGAAAGGGCACATTGCAAATGCTTCTTACTATGAATTGTCGTTGTGAAATACCCATCTATCCCATCGTATTACGGTTGCACAAAATCATTCGTATACTACAATTACTAGGTAGGCGTACGCCAGACCGCGTCGTGGCGTAGCAGGCTTCGCTCACCGGGAATCACTGTTCCGCCACTCCACGCCTGGCGCTCGCCAACCTCGGCTTGCCGGCGGCTGTCACCTGACAAGTAAGAACCTGTGGGGCCAGTCAGTAGGACGCCCTGCGGAAGTCCCTGCGCGCGGCGTTGCCCGGCCGGGGGGCCGAGACGACACTTTGCCGCCGCGACAGCGCCAAGAATCGAAGCGAAGAGGGAAGACTCACGAGAACGTATCTTGCATCACCTTTTCGTTACCAATGTCACTCAACCAGTCCTAACCTACCCTTACCTTCCCGAGCCTACCCTACCCAGGCCCCTACTAACCTAACCGAGCGCAACCCACTCGAGTCACTGATCCGACCCTTCCTGACAGGCGCATGGCGCATACTGACTTCATCCAACCGGCGGATTTTAAATTTTGGACCGCTTGTGAAAATTATCTAATAAACCGCTTGAGCTACGATGCCCCTGAGGGGATGTTGGCTCTGGTATGATTCAAGAAAGATGTGGTCCAAATTTGAGCTTTCTACGTCTAACCCTTCTCGAGAAATCGCGCGGACAGACAGACAAAACATTTTTGGCCTGGTCGGGTAAGGCCTTCACTATCGCTCAGCCCAAAATACATTGTATTACTATAAAAAACCAATTGCAAGAAAATGAGAGTGTCCGTGTAAGCGTGGGCTAAAGGTTCATCGTCGAGGTCCCTGGACGCCAATTTTATTGATTCACTCTAAGGGGTGAATCCACCCCCTTTACTGCGACATTGACGAAAATCGTCGCAAAGGGCGCCGATAAATCCCATGTATGGGGGCGAAAATTGTTAATTTTACAGTCAGCGTGAACTCATTGACCATTGAAGCTGCTGATTCCCGAATTTCGACCCCCCAACAATCATCCCTTAATTTTGGAGGGGGTGGTTGCAGTTTTTGAGTATGGGGTCTTAGAGTTACGGAATCGATCGCAAACGGTAGCAGAGGGCTCAAGGGTGTCAAAAACACCCGGCGCGACTCAAATCGACACCATAAAAGTGAAATGAACTCGAAGAAACTGAAAAAGTAGTCTTAAAATCTCGACGGTTTCAGCCCCTAAATTGCGGTACCCCGTTGTTAAACCGTGACATTCAAACAATCACTCTTTCAGGCACAAAATCCATGGAAGCGAATGAGCCTGGCACCTTTCCAATGATTCCGGTGGCTGTGGTCAATATTCGCGCCATTTGGGTACCAAAACATTCGAATCCAAAATTGCCTTATCTTGAAAATCGCTTGCAGGGGTACGCGCCCCTGAAGTTCCCAGGTTGGGGCCGTCGAGATTTTGAGTTCTCCGTTAGGGGCCTAATTTGCAAAGGTTCGAACTGTATAAAAGCTCGCGCGCCACCCTAACTCTACTGAGAGCGGCGGTAGAGGGACGCAAAGTGACAGTAAAAACAAGACTTATTTTTCAGTTTTTTCGAGTTTATTACACTTTTATGGCGTCGATTTGAGTCGCGCCGGGCATTTTTGACAATCTTGAGCCCTCTGCTACACACTTAAGTCCTTACGGAGAAATTGTCCATAATATGGACGATCTTGTGCCACCGTAATACGGACAGAATTTCGTCTGTATTACGGACAAGTTCGTCCGTAATACAGACAGGTTTTTTACTGCCTGACCGTAAGGTACAAACATGTTATCCGCATAACGGACAAAATCGTCCGTAATTTGCGGTGGTACAGATTCCTTTGTAATCTACGGACGATTCGTCCGTAAGGAGTTAAGAGTGCATATCTGGGATCAGAAGATTCTAATTCTTCTAGATCTGTTCATAGGACGCGTCGAGTTGCACAAAGTGGTTCACATGCGAACATATACTTGCGTCTGAAAATGGTCAAGAGCAAACGAATATGGGCCTGGCGGCAGCGGCATCGCCCACCGGAGACTCCGGACAGGCATGGCGTCACAGTGACGGCGACAATTTTACGTCTCTCAGCAGGTTTTCCAAACGAGCGCGTCCCCCAACCCGCAGAACCTGCTGTTCCGCCCCGTGAGGGACGTACCACAGTCGGCGTCGACTTGGGGAACGGTTCCAGGGAGAAGTTGCCGTAGCGCGCCCACACGTTGAGGGCGAGGCCGGCCGCGCCGATCGCGCCGCGGCCCTCGCTGTACATGACGAACGGGGACTCGACGGCGACGGCGACGCGCAGCCTGCAGCCCCACAGGTTGACCGCCCTCAGCGGCGGGTAGAGGCTGCGGGGCGCCGGAGGCGCTCCCGCGGTCCACTCGAGCAGCGGCACGGCCTCAGCCGGCCAGCGCGCGCACACCCCGGGGTACGGCTTGGAGCCGAACGTCTGCGGAGGGAAGCGCGCGTCAGAAGGCGCGGACACCCTCAACCCATTCCAATTTTGGGAGGCCCACGTGAACATCCATTCGAGAATCGCGATTGCCAGAAACATTGTTCCACACTGCAAAGTCCTTATGGATGATTTTGCGCAGCCGTATTACGGATGTCGGTACGGATGAATTCGTCCATAATACAGATGCTTTTGGTTTGTACAACGGATGTTTTCGTACCGGTATCATACAATTAAAACGTCCATATGTTACAAATGAGAAAACATCCGTAATGCATACCAAAAGCATCCGTATTACAGACAAATCCGTCCGTAACGACATCCGTAATACGGCTGCACAAATTCATCCGTAATACGGCTACATTTTGTTTGTAAGGACTTTAGAGTGCAGTGCTTCTGGATAAGTTGGCTAAAAGTAGCCCAAAGCACCTAGACGATGGTGCCTACCTCCGCCTGCCTACGCCCAGAAAAAATGTTTTGAGTATATCTTTTGTCTTGACATTTTTAACATTGAACGAGGAAAATTTCCGAAGTCAAGTTCAGAATTTCTGGGCCCGAGCGGAGCGAGGACCTCTTTGCATCGACTATTCCACTTTTTTTTCCCACTGGTAGTGTCATTGTAGCCGCACTCGCGCGGCCGCATTTCATACACAATTACGTATGACGTTTCATTGGACATCTTGCATACATTGGAGCCAGATTTCACGGTCCTTATTAAACTAAATCTGAACATTTTCCAAATTGCTGTTTCTTCCTTTATTGCCAAAACGTATTGTTCACACTAAATGCCATGGAACAATTTTATCCCATAAAATGTTTCGTTTTTAAACAAAACATAACTGAGATACAATTTGTACCCTAATTATGAGACAAATTTTATCTCACATTGTCGCAACCCGTGCGACTGTGGTGCCGTGCGTCTAAGGGGTAGGCCACCCATCAAGCGCCAACCCCCGGGCCAATCACGGACGGGAAAGGTCAGGCCACCTGCGGGAGAGCGAAAGCGCCGGCGGGTGAGACGGAGAGTCAAGTCGGACCGGGGCGAGAGAGAGGAGCGTGGTCGTGCGCGAGTGGACCCGGGGTCGACGGAGACGTGAAGATTTTTCGAGGCCGCCGATCAACGAACACGAGGGCGATGGGGTGGAAGGCAAACGACCCGCGCACCGAGTTCACCATGTCCGGCTAGACGCCGCCGCGATGCCCCTGCACCCCGGACCTTCTTGAAGGGCGCCGTGGCCATGGCCATGGCCATGGACGGGCCACGCCGTCCGCCATGAGGGCCGCCGTCCACCATGAGGGCCGCCGTCCGCCATGAGGGCCGCCGTGTGTCTCCAGCGACCGGCGACCAGTGCTAGTGATCCAGTGCCAGTGTTTTCTTGAATCCACCGTGGTGTGGCTAAAATTGAGCATATGACTCACATAGTTTTTCCGTGAATACCCTATGTGTATGTGTGTGTGCGTGTGTGTGTGCATGTGTGTGTGTGTGCACCGGGCCGGAGAGGCGCCCTCCGTGACCCCCAGTTTAATGGATTAATTCGGTGTTGAAGCAGAAAAGTGGTGAGTCGACTCATTAATTATCTACCTATGGGCCCTAGGTTTCTGTTTCTGTTTCATACACTAAATTATGGTGTATTGTTTTTGTACTTGCATACCCTGTGAATTGTATTTGCAAAGGTATTTTGTTTTCGATATGTAGTATACCCCAAATTAGAGGAGAAGTACCCCGCTTCATTTGGATATTTCTATTGACCGTTCCGTTCCAGAGTTATCATCAGACTCCACCCCTGTCAATTGTATTAAAATTCCTTACTGCTTAAATAATATTTCATTATAAAAAGTGGTGCACATCACTTCCTATAACTTTGCTTTCTTTTCCACTCTACATTAACTTTCCTAGTGCAATTATTGTGTATCAGGTTTATACTCTAGGTCTCTCCTTTGCATTGTTAAATGTAAGTCACCTTTCTCGACCAAAGTCTCGTAAAACATCCATTCAAACAAATGTCACTAACTTGTGTCTGTTCTAGTCAGTTGTATATTTAAAAGCTTCCACTATTAAAAGCTGTATTTCTCCCCAGAGGAAAAATCCGGTATTCAATCAATTAAAATTCATAATTTCCAAAACAAAATATTGCGGCTTTCCTCAAATTTGTGGTGTATACACGGATATTATGTCGGTCTTTGTTCCAGCATCAACAGGCCACCTGTGTGAAATTAAATCACAGTGTATGTGGTCAAAAATTTACAGTGTCTCCTGTTGATGTTAGTGTTAGTTTATACTGGTTTTATTGGTCCATGTACTTCCCCCAGCTTTTCCAGATGTTTCTATACTCGTTCTATTCTCTATACTGTAGCTGTGAAAACAGCAATTCAAACCAATAAACCACGTAACGTACTTTTGTATAAACTAAATATTTGTTTTCATTTCTTTATCACTATTAGTTGCAAGCAACCTCCCTCTTTAAATTAAAAATTTATCTGAATTTTTGTATACTCTAAACTTCTGGTACGGGAGAGCTGAACCTCTCAACACCTTCTCACCCTCAAGATTTGTAATCCTTCCAGAGTAGCAAAAGCAATGAGTATGACAACATGTTACAATTTGTCTCACCGTTACGTTACAAATTGTCCCAATGTGGTGTTTTGCTTTAAAACGTAACATTTCATTGGACAAAATTGTGAGTTTGTCTACTCACTAAAAGTTAAGGAACGATTTTGTTCGGAGCGAAGTCGTGATGTTAAGCCTGAATTGGAAGAGAGATTTTCGCCCAGCAGGCCGCAATTTGCACACAAGTCTTAAAATATTGTTTCTGAAAAAAATTTCTCTCCATGGTTGTGTTTAAAAACGCAACAATATTGCTCCTCACTCAAAGAAAAATTTAGATTGAATCTTGAAAGATGAAATTCCATTCAATTAGTGAACAAAATTTTTCTTATTGTGGCATTAGATGCAATTTTCTAGAGTCTAGAGGAAATTACAAGAAAATGTCCCTCGACATCAGCGTGTAGCGGAGGTAGACACAATCTGGGAGTTGCGTCTGGGATTTGCCTACGTCTAGCGACGCTGCTGCGTTGCACGTCAGCCGTGGTCTCACTTGGCAGCGGCCGTCCGTCCCGTTGACTGTCAGGACGACGAACCGAATGATCCGGTGCTTCCACGCGGCCTGCACCAGCTCGACCAGCGAGGACGACGCGGGTGGCCCGGACAGCGACACCAGCACGCGCTGCGAGGCCAAGCGTCGTAGCCGCGACAGGGAGGCTTCCACCACCGTCTTCACGGCCGTCGGCGATCCTGCAATAGATCACAGGCGGTGTCACGAAACTCGCAACCCCAACGTTTCGTAGGCCACTGTAAAAATATTTCCTCATATGTGGCATTGAATATTGATGACGAACATTTTGCTTCCTAAATATTTCGCCTACTTCCAGTTTTGTTGTCATTTCACGGAGTTTTCGATATTTCTGGGCGGAACACTTCTGTGCTAAAACACAATTATATTTTTATTGTTATATTTTTGTCACAGTGCGAGTAACGAAATATTCTCGATTAGGAAATAATTTATCTACTTAATCATTCTTGTACGAATTCTTACGTCACTTGGAACTGATATTTGGGAACCAACTTTACCTAAGAAGCAATTCACTCAATGAATGTGTACACGGCACTGCAGCTGTAGTACAGGGTATTGCACGAGGATTTTCTCTTTTTTAGTCATATTTAAGTGTTGTAGGTCCACATTGAATAATTTTAGGCTCAAAATGTCGCTAATTCTATCATAACATAAGGAAATGACAGAAGTATTACAGAGTGATACTGGTACTGTACTAGGTCGCTGCAGGTGTGAGTCGGCCCTCGGCTATAGCCAGCGGCGTCGTAGGAGGGAGGGAGGGGGGGGGGGGGGGGGGAGGCCAAAGCCCCCCCCCCTCAAAAAAAAAAACATCCGGACCGTCGGGCCCGGGCCCTTTCGACCCCCGAAGCAGGCCCTTCAGTGGTTGACGCGACAAGCGTTTTCGGGTGTACGCACACAGCACACCTGTCGTCCATCCAAGCGCGCGGTACAGGTCCACATAAAGGCGTACCTCTGTGAACCCTCCGATTTAGGCGTTGATGGCTACTTTGCACCCCAGCCGAGACATATAAACTTTGGCCGAGAACATTTCTCTTGCTTCAAAACAAATACCTTGGGGACTACATCGAGAGAAAAATACACTGGCGACCAAAATTAGCGGTCCACTTTTTCCGGAGTCCGCCATTTCGTTGATAGTCGACCTAGAGAGCTGAAACTTCGTGTGAGCATGTACCAAAGGTTCGTCTTCGAGGTCCCTGGACGCCAATTTAATTGATCTACTCTGAGGGGTGGAACTACCCTCTTAACTGCGACGATGTCGAAAATTGCCGCCAAAGGCGCCGATAAAACCCATATGTGGCGGTCGAAAACTTCCAATTTTACAGTCGGCGTGAACTCATGGACCATTAAAGCTGCTGAATCCTGAATTTCGACCCCCTACGACCATCCCCCAATTTTGCAGGGGGTCGGGGTAGTTTTTGAGTTTGGGGTTGTAGAGTTTCAAAATTGATCGCAAAGGGTAGCAGAGGGTTCAAGGGTGTCAAAAATACCCGGCATGACTCAAATCGACACCGTAAAAGTGTAATAAACTCCAAAAAACTGAAAAATTAGTCATGTTTTTGCTGTCACTTTGTAGGCTGCTAATTTTGGTCGCCAGTGTATGTTCTCTTTTCGATATGAGCAGTCTTCTTGTTCCGAGAACGGCTTTCTCGGGTGCCAGCCTACCTGAGATCGGCGCGGTGACGAGTACCGAGTCCGAGTGCCCGCGATGGAAGGGCGGCCTCCGCCTCCGACAGTCGCCCCCGCCACGAGCGCCGGCGGGCTCCCCTGCGAGCGGCAGCACGACGACGGGCAACTCGGAGTCCGCGAGGACGCCGTCCAGCCAGGGCGGCTGCGGCCCCAGCACCGTCAGCTGGGCCGTGTCCGCCAGCGAGGAGCGCAGCACGTCCAGCACGCACCGCGCGGGGCCCCGCGAGGCCTCGAAGCCGGCCTCCCGGAAGGCGGCCGTCACCGCCGTCACCGAGCACGCCAGGAAGAGCCACCCCGCGCCGCGCGCCCTCAGCCTCACTCTGCGCTTTGGTCGCCGAGCGGCCCCGAAGCGCGTCCTCAGCCTGCACCCAGAAAATGGATTCTTGATTTCAGTCTCAATTCGCATATTCTTGGTTTTCACAAGTAAATGTTTCTTAAATCAAATAAATTTTACTCAAATGAAGTAAATTTTACTTCAATCCAGAACATTTTACTTGGCCAAACCAAGTATTAGTAAAATCAAGAATCCATTTTTCTGGGTGTGTGTTGCCAGAAAATTTTACCGTAAAACAATTTGTTAGAAATTTCTTAACAAGTTTTCCCATCGATATTCCGGGAAAACCCGAAGTGTTTTTCGGAACTTACCAGCACTTTCGAGGTTTCACATGTTTCCTAGCCCTGTAATACCCACCCGCCCACCCTGCTCTACAATCCCGGAAACGTGGACCACTTTTGGTCCACGCAAGGAAGTGTAGACCACTTCTGGTCCACACTTTCCCCGCCTCACCGGCTCTATCCTTTACAGTGGGTGGCCCTTCTGCCCACAGTGTGTACTAGCCTGTGGTCCACGCTTCCTTGTGTGGGCCAGAGTGGTTAACGCTACCTAGCGTGGAGTTGGTCCACACTTGGACTTGCAGTGAGTGCTCTTGCCTACCTCCCAGGCAGCGCTGTCGACGCCGAGCCCACGACGCGGCCCCCGACGGAACAAGAGAGGGCGCGGCGGGGCCGCCTCTCCGCCATCGGCGTGTGCCCGAGCGTCTTTCCTTCCACTCGGGATTTTTCGTATGCAGGGTATTACACAAATACGCGTATTACGCTGTATTACGCTACCATTACACAGAGATGAAAACGTATTGTACCTATGTTCTCAATTTTTTAGCACATTTTGCCAGTTTTCGGTATTACATTACGCGTAGCACCCGGAGCAGGCGTACAAGGTATTACGCAGGTAAAAGCCCCTCGCTGTGCCGCTGTTTGCCGCTCTCAGCAGGGCGGGCTCCGATCAGCCGCGGCCCGGGTCACAACTTCGGGCTCCGCGGGCACCGGGCCGCTTTCTTACTTCGATTCCAGAGGAGAGGTCACGGTCGATTTTCCCTGCATTACTGCCGACCCGCCCTGAGGGCGCGCAGGCCGCGGCGCAGGCGCCCGCCCGCGCCGAGCACCGCCCCCAATAACAAGCCGGAAAGGCCTGTCATCGGTTGTTAAAGC
The DNA here is from genome assembly GCA_026979955.1 of Megalurothrips usitatus. NCBI lineage: Eukaryota > Metazoa > Arthropoda > Insecta > Thysanoptera > Thripidae > Megalurothrips > Megalurothrips usitatus. Next base: position 9,133,351 of record CM049604.1, on the reverse strand, counting down.
GCCCAGTCCACGGCGGGGCCTCGCATACCGCTCGCTCGCAGCGGGCTGCACCTGCACTCTTGAACAAACGATGCTTGATGTGCGCATTGTTGTATACTATGTTGGTAGCACTGTGTAAGAAGGTTATAAAGGCTCGGCCTTCCCTAAATAAAGGACAGTCCTGACTCAACCTCGTTTGTCTGTCACATCACTCCCACTCCCCGACCCGAACAGCAGAAGATACAACATGGCGCAGTCGGTGGAAGCTTGATTTGCCCAAGAAGCTCAAGTTGTCGATCTCCCCAGCGCCGCCACACCACAGTAACCAAGGTTTGAGAAATAGGCTTGCCAAACGCGTGAAGAGTACTGTAAGTCGCGTAGAGCCAGTGAAGGTGGACTTTACTAGTTGGTCGCACCTTGGCGTCTTCGGGCTTGGCACACGTGTAGAGATAGGTTAGGTGGTGTGGCTGGCAGAAGGGCTGGGTGGTAGAGGGAGAAGTGGAGAAGTGAAGTTGAGATGGCAGACGCGGCCCCGAAGCCGTTGAGGCCGGGAGATGACCTGGAGGCGCAGTGGAAGAGGTTCAAGTGGGAATTCGCCGGGCACGTCGAATTCGACACCCACAGGTCGAGATGGTCACTACAGATGAAAGCCAAGTACCTTGTGCAGTGTATCGGTTTGGAATGTGACTATCTACATGAAGGAGCTAGTGCCGCGACCAAGGCAGACCCCGAACTCTTGATGGGTTACATTGATGACAAAATAAAGCCAACTCTTAATGCCTGTTTTGAGCGGTACTTGTTTAAACAAATTGTCAGAAAACCTCAAGAGGATATTGATCAATTTGTGTCACGGTGCAGGAGCAAGTTAGAAAACTGTGGTCTGGAGGAAGGAGAGCATGTGAACAACAACATTATTGATACATTGGTTCACAACCTAGAAGACTTAACGTTGCAACAGCTCTTGTTCCGTACCCCTCAGGCTGAACTAACTTTATCTAAAGTAATTGAAACCATTAAAGTTCACGAGGCTGGCAAAAAACAGATGGTCGAGATTCAATCCTGCAGAAGTAGGCTGCACACAGTGTCAATGATGTCTCAGTCGCAATCTAACCTTGCTTCCTCTTCATCAGCTGGAGGTACAAGACGAGACTCAGCCTACCACCGGAGCAGACCAAGGTCAAGATCAACCTCCAGGGATGACAGGAGACGATCACCAGTGACCCGTTCCGCAGACAGAACAAGGCAACCAAGGTCAAGATCCCAGTCCCCAAGTACATCAGGAAAGGGGGACCAGACCAAGCGGACGTACCAGGCCAGATCACCAACGCCAGCACGCAGAAGACACTCAGTAAGTTCTGTTGAGGATGAGTGTGTTAACTGCGGCCAAGATCACGGCGAGGGCTGGTGCCCGGCAGCCAACAAGAAGTGCCACTCGTGTGGTTATAAGGGACACTTCGCCTTCAAGTGTCGTCGCCGTAACTAATTCAACAATTTACATTGAGCCTGAAATTGTGAATCTCACTACTTGGACTGAATTTATTAGAATTGCTAGTTATGATGTAGAATTTAAGATGGATACAGGTGCAGAAGTTAATGTTATGCCTAAAAGAGTATTAGACAGAATTTATAATGGAAGTTATGTGTTGCAACCTACTGATATTGTTTTGGAAGTGTATGGTGGTACTCTGCTACGTCCAATAGGGACTATCACAATATCTGATTGTACCCTCAATGACAGATCTTTATCGCTTCAGTTTGTAGTAGCAGATGTAGAGTCAGTACCCTTATTGGGACTGCCATCTTGTGAGGAATATGGTCTGATCACTCGTTCTAGTTTCAAGACCAAGGTACGACCCAAACGAATCTACCAAGTTTCTCTGTGTGTTGCCCATAATCCCCCTATTCTTTACAATGTCAATGTTAGTGAGTGTTCAGTCCCTCCTAGAGTTTCACCAGCAAAACGTAAAGTTACTTTTGCCAGTCCATTGGTGACAAACCTAGGAGACCTAAGCAAGGCCCACGGTAAAGTTTTTAGTGATGTTAAATCTGTTATATCTTGCTACCCAAATGTGTTCACCAATTCTCCGGGTAAATTTCCCTTTAAATACCATTTGGACATAGATCCAAACATAAAGGCTGTAGCAACCCCTTCAAGGAGAGTCCCCCATAAGCTTAAGGATAGATATAAGAATTATTTGGATCAGTTGTGTAAAGATGACATTATAAAAAAGTGTGATAACCCTGTTGGATGGGTAAGCCCAGTAGTGCTTCTGGAAAAACCAGACCAGTCACTTAGAGTTTGTCTGGATCCCAAACATTTAAATAAGGCACTAAGTCGACCATTCTTTGAGATCCCGTCAGTAGAGGATATCAATGCTTCTTTGTGTAATAAGCGTTACTTTACAGTCCTTGATTTTGCAAGTGGCTTCTGGCACTGTGAGCTAGACAGCCAATCGAGTAAAGTATGTCAGTTCTCCACTCCTTATGGAGTGTTCCAGTTTAAAAGACTACCGTTTGGATTGTCAGCTTCACCAGAAATATTCCAGAAAGCAGTTAGTGACATTTTTGGAGACATTGACGGAGTGCTAACATTTTTTGATGATGTCATATTGTCAGCTAAAACTAGTGACGAACATGATGTGTTATTTCGCAAAGTTATTGAGAGAGCTGAACAGTATAATGTTCACTTCAAACCTGCCAAGTTGCAGTATAAACAGAATTCTGTAAAGTTCATGGGAAATATTTATAGTGAGCAAGGCAGGTTGCCTGACCCTGCCAGGTTAGAGGCTATCAAAAATCTGCAAAACCCAAACAATGTTAAAGAACTGCAAAGATTTCTAGGAATAGTTAACTTTGTGCGGGAGTTTGTTCCCAATCTTGCTGATGATACCAACTTTCTTAGACAATTGTTAAGGAAAAATGTAGAGTGGTTGTGGCTACCAGCTCATTCTGAAGCAGTAGATAGAGTCAAAACCAAGATTTGTAATGCAACTGCCCTGAGCAATTTTGATCCTTCATTACCAGCAACAATTCAGTGTGATGCTTCCCAATATGGTTTAGGAGTGTGCCTGTTACAAACCAAGCCTGTAGCATTTGCATCCAGAGGATTAACCCAATGTGAACAGAATTATGCTCAAGTAGAGAAAGAGCTTTTAGCCATTGTGTATAGTTGTCAAAAATTTCATCATTATATATATGGTAATCCTAAGATTGTTATTCTCACAGACCATAAACCGCTAGTGTCAATCTTTAAACAGCCAATCTCGACTATAAACTCCAAGAGAATAACTCGTCTAGTTTTAAAAACTCTTGCTTACAACCTAGATGTCCAGTACCTTCCAGGTAAATACATGTATGTTGCTGATGCCTTATCTAGAGACTTTCTAAAATGTCATCCAGACGAAGAAGTATTAATGTATCAAGTGCATTCTGTAACTGTAAATACTGTCTTCAGTAGAGACCAAGTGTACGTTGTTAGCACAAAAAATGATCCATTGTTACAAGAAGTTATGAAATTTGTCAAGACCAGCTGGCCTAAAACTTCTAATAAGTTGTCTGTAAAAGCTAAAAAACTTTTTCATTGTAGATCTGATCTTACTGTTGCAAACAACCTGCTGTATTTTAAGAATAGGCTTGTTGTACCCTCTGAGCTGCAAAACCAAGTTTTACATTTGCTTCATGAGGGCCACCAAGGAATGGTGCGCAGCAAGGCACTGGCATCACAAACAGTTTTTTGGCCAGGAATATCCAAAGATATAGAGGATTTTGTCTCTCAGTGTCATGTTTGCAATAGACATGCTCCCTTGCAGAGGAAAACGGAAATAGTGCTTAGAGAAATACCTGAACTTCCTTATGAAGTTATAGCCTGTGATATTTTGGACTTCAAAAGTCAACCATATCTCATTGTCATAGATTCTTATAGTAAGTGGCTGGATGTTGTAAAAATTAGTGATAAAACTGCTCAATCTGTTGTTACTGTTTTAGAATCCCTCTTTGCTATACATGGCATCCCGAGGATTGTGTTGGCTGATAACATGCCTTTTCTTTCACATAGGTGTCAAACTTTTTCTGAGGAATTTGGATTTAAATTTGTTACTTGTAGTCCTCATTATCACCAGTCCAATGGACTTGCGGAGAAGGCTTGTGATGTAGCTAGAAAATTCCTGAGTAAGTGTCAGGATGACACTGAGGCAAATTTGCAGAAATGTCTACTTCATTATAGAACTACTCCAATACCTGATCTGAATGCTTCGCCATCTCAATTGTTAATGAGCCGTCGTCTTCGAACCAGTATTCCCATTAGATCTTCATTGTTAAAGCCATTTGTAATTCTTGATGCTAAATCCAAACTAGAATTGAAACAGCAAAAAATGAAATCTAATTTTGATAAAACTGCACCTCGACCTGAAATTGACTTTGAAATTGGTGATTATGTATACGTTCAGAATAATGTTAACTTGCAGTGGGAGCCTGCCATCATTGTCGAAAAGTGCAGTGAGCCTAGGTCTTACATTGTAGACGTGGGAGATAGTAGACTTAGGAGAAACACTTCATTTATTAAACCTAGGTATAATGTGAATGAACCATTGTCCTTTCCGATTATGTATGAAATGTATTCTAGTCAACCTGTACCTGAAATCTTACCACCTGTTGTTCCCGAAGTTGGAAATAGAACTAGAACGCGAATTGTAAAACCTAGAGAAAGACTGAATTTGTGATATCTATTGTTCATTTTTTTTAAAAAGGGAGGTAGAGATTAATAATTGCTGATTTTATTGTTATTGTTAAACTGAAGTTTTATTAAGTTTAAAATATGTATTTGTTATTTGTTTTACTGTTAGTTTTAAAAGGGGGAGGTGTTGTATACTATGTTGGTAGCACTGTGTAAGAAGGTTATAAAGGCTCGGCCTTCCCTAAATAAAGGACAGTCCTGACTCAACCTCGTTTGTCTGTCACATCACTCCCACTCCCCGACCCGAACAGCAGAAGATACAACACGCATAAGCATTTGGCCCAAGCATATTTTATTCTAATAAAACGCCAAATGTCCCGCACATTTGTGCTTGTCTCAAGCGTCATGCTTGTGTCAAGCTTATGGCTACTCGATTAGCATCGAAATAATCGATTAATATTATCCTTTCGTTTTTATGAGTGTGGCGCGCCACGGCCGCGAACACGCCGCGGCCAGAGACGGGGCGGTTAATTTGATTGACCATTATTCTGGCGTTTTCCTGACCTGAGCGAATTGGCACGCTGTAGGGTGCCGGAGAAAACTTATATCACCTCCGAGTATTTCACCCCTTACGAAGACGTAGTTTGTGAATTGATTTTAGCTGTGCACAACCAAATCTGAGGACAATTTTGCATCTGAAAAGAACAAAACTCAAGGAGGTGCAAATTTGTCCTGAGCCTGGGTTCAGACATAAAGTTGATTTATTGCAATTTATAATTGCTTTAAACTGCACAGAGGAAAATTAAAACATTGATAAGCATTATGGAAACAATTTACAAATCGCACTGATGCAAAACCCATGTATAATAGCCCAAAATAATTTCAGAGCCCTAAATTTTCACAACCAAATCAAATAAGGCACAGCTAGTGTGAGCATAAGCATCACTGCTCAAGGGAAATGGAATGCATAAGTATCTAGAAGGCAAAATAATTTGTCACATTTAGACACTTGATCAAGTCCATGGCAACTCATTTACAGGTAAATTTCATATTTATAAGTAAAGCTAAAATAATAATGAAAGGTCTCAAAATTGATTGCGGAAACGGTTTACGATACAACTATCGAGGACGGAGGAGCTAAATTAAGAGCTGTTACATGAAGGCAAAGCTTTCAAAATGACATCAATAATTTATATTCCATGAATTGAAAAAACACAGGATGAAGAACAAAACTGTTCCGAATGAAGGAGAATGGGGTCAGCAGACACTATCAAAATAAACTTTTAAACGGGGAGCAGCTGAGCACTTTGACCAGGAAGCCATGGTAACAGTACTGGACAAGAACGGACTACGATTTCCTTGAGGCACTAGCACTGTATACATCATTTGAAAACACTTCTACATTCGCATGAGGTTTAGTGGTAACATGAATTTATAACTTTAGGTGCTTGACGATGAAGATTTCAGACTCAAACATCTGAGAGCATGTGGCATGCTGCTTCTAACGAGTCAACATTGATGTGTTCTGAAACAAAAGGAAATAGAAATTAATTTTCTACAAAAGCATTTTGATGTCAAACATAAAACAAACCAATCAGAGATTGCTGTAGGTGTGTTACAGCCACACATTCCACCCACAGCAAAAAAAATTTATATCCAAATGAACTACTGACCTGGTTCGGCACAATACAAGCCTAGCATAAATTTACACACAGGTACAACAATGTGTTCAAAGCTTGTCCTTATCACCTCAAATAAGAATGGAATTTTGAATGAAAATAATAAGACATATGAAAAGAAGTGCTTACCTCATAATATTTCTAATGGTATCATGACTCGAGATTGGAAACGTCACATGAGAACCGAACCACTGTCACGGCAAAGTGGTTTCGCCATACATTTGCAGCATCTCCACATGAACAAAGCACTGCAACAAATCAAGGGTATTACTTTAAGAAATACATTTTCCTTTCACCTGTAACGGTGCTTTAAACACTCGGCTAGTTGGCTGCGACCAGAGTGTGCTACTGCTGAGTGCTAACAGTAGAGTAGGAACTCCCTACAGGTTTAGTGTCGCAACCCGTGCGACTGTGGCGGATGCGCCTAAGAGGTAGGCCACCCATCAGACGCCAACCCCCGGGCCAATCGGGCGACAGAGGGAAGGTCACGCCACCTGCGCGAGGCCGGAAGCGCCGGCGCGTGGGAGAGAGAGTCAAGTCGGGCCGGGAGGAGAGAGGAGCGTGGTCGTGCGCGAGTGGACCCGGGGTCGACGGGGACGTGAAGTTTTTTCGAGGCCGCCGATCAACGAACACGAGGGCGATGGGATGGAACGGAAACGACCCGCGCACCGAGTCCGCCATGTCCGGCCAGACGCCGCCGCGATGCCCCTGCACCGCGGACCTTCTTGAAGGGCGCCGTGGCCATGGCCATGGACGGGCCACGCCGTCCGCCATGAGGGCCGCCGTCCACCATGAGGGCCGCCGTCCGCCGCCGTGTGTCTCCAGCGACCGGCGACCAGTGCTAGTGATCCAGTGCCAGTGTTTTCTTGAATCCACCGTGGTGTGGCTAAAATAGAGCATATGACTCACATAGTTTTTCCGTGAATACCCTATGTGTGTGTGTGTGTGTGTGCACCGGGCCGGAGAGGCGCCCTCCGTGACCCCCAGTTTAATGGATTAATTCGTGGTTGGAGCAGAAAAGTGGTGAGTCGACTCTTTATTTATCTACCTATGGGCCATAGGTTTCTGTTTTTGTTCCATACACGAAATTATGGTGTATTGTTTTTGTACTTGCCTACCCTGTATATTGTATTTGCAAGTGTATTTTGTTTTTGATATGTAGTATACTCCAAATTAGAGGAAAAGTACCCAGCTTTATTTGAATATCTCTATTGACCGTTCCGTTCCAAAGTTATCATCAGACTCCATCCCCGTCAATTGTATTAAAATTCCTTACTTCTTAAATAATATTTCATTATAAAAATTGGTGCACATCACTTCCTATGACTTTGCTTTCTTTTCCACTCTACAGTAACTTCCCTAGTGAAATTACTGTGTATCAGGTTTATACTCTAGGTCTCTAATTTGCATTGTTAAGTATATGTCACCTTTCTCGACTAAAGTCTTGTAAAATATCCATTCAAACAAATGTCACTAACTCGTGTTTTTTCTAGTCAGTTGTATATTTAAAACCTTCCACTGTTAAAAGCTGTATTTCTCCCCAGAGGGAAAATCCGGTATTCAATCAATTAAAATTCATAATTTCCAAAACAAAATATTGCGGCTTTCCTTAAAGTTGTGGTGTATACATGGATATTATGTCGGTCTTTGTTTCAGCATCAACAGGCCACCTGTGTGAAATTAAATCACAGTGTATGTGGTCAAAAATTTACAGTGTCTCCTGTTGATGTTAGTGTTAGTTTATACTGGTTTTATTGGTCCATGTACTTCCCCCAGCTTTTCCAGATGTTTCTATACTCGTTCTATTCTCTATACTGTAGCTGTGAAAACAGCAATTCAAACCAATAAACCACGTAACGTACTTTTGTATAAACTAAATATTTGTTTTCATTTCTTTATCACTATTAGTTGCAAGCAACCTCCCTCTTTAAATTAAAAATTTATCTGAATTTTTGTATACTCTAAACTTCTGGTACGGGAGAGCTGAACCTCTTACGCTACAACACCTTCTCACCCTCAAGATTTGTAATCCTTCCAGAATAAAAAGGCATTCGAGTATGACATTAGGTTGTGGCATGTAGCACAACAGAAACAATGCGATAAAGGAAGAATATATTTAGAAGGTTATGAAACAGGGTAAATCGTATTAATAGTGTTTCAACAACAGCCTGGAGAGGCATCCGGGTAAAACTGGTGGGATGACGAAGAGCTTGTGTTGGTCCCAATGGTGAGACGGTCCTTACGGATGATTTTGCGCAGCCGTATTACGGATGTCGGTACGGATGAATTTGTCCATAATACAGATCCTTTTGGTTTGTACTACCGATGCTTTCGTATCGGTATCATACAATTCAAACGTCCGTATGTTATAAATGAGGAAACATCCGTAAGGCATACCAAAAGCATCCGTATTACAAACAAATCCATCTGTAACGACATCCGTAATACGGCCACATTTTGTTTGTAAGGACTTTAGAGTGGGAGGTGGATTTAATGGGAGCGGTAGAGGATTGGGGCGCCAAGATTAAGGTACATGAGAGACATTAGTTTACATTTGGTTGAACCCTGCCTTTTCGAAATTCTTTATCGGGAAGTACTGTCATCACCTAAATCGGACGGGAAATTTCGCGTCTAAGTGCCGTCTAATCTTAACTCTTTTCCACAGTTCCGATGTTTCCTCCGGCAGCGTGAACACGGCTATCTCAAATATGTACGTTCTGCGTCCGTGGAACAGGGAACTGGCCGCCAGCTTCCACTTTGGTATCGAGGTTGGGGTTGTGACGTCACAGCATCCTACCGGACGCCACTCGGGTACGGTAACGAAAAAACGCCTCAGGTCGAACCGAGTTGTCGGTGGAGCAGTGCGGAACCGGCACCGAGATTCGATTTTCCTAGGCGCAAATCCCTGGATTTGAAATGCTGAGGGTCCCGAACGCAGGACTGTACTCAGACTACACTGTTACGAGTTCGTCAACCTTTCAGGGACAAATTTATTAATTATTACATTCTTTTTTGGCCCCTACCCCAGTAACAGCTCCGCAGCGGGAAGGGCTTCCATTTTCGAGCAGCCACGAAGGGCCCGACTCTAGCATGACGTGTACGAAGTACTGTATTTATGGCGGGGCGACAGCGAAGCCTTTACCCGACTAGCTCGAAAGTGCCTGCCCGTGTCTGCGCAATAGGGTGTTTAGGTTGCACTTTATTGAATACAATAACATTTGCTTTCGTCACACGAAGACGACGACCTCCATATTTGTATCCGGTATGAAAATTGGCGGGGCGGCAAACATCGACCGCCATGTTGGATTTCTATGTGAACAACTCTGTTCCCTGCTGGACCAGGGTGTGGTCCCATGGGACCAGTGGGCCCTAGTTGGACCCGTCCCTGGTCCCACCTCGGTCCCATCGGTCCCGGCCTGGGCCCAGAGAAGTCACAAAAATAGACTGAGTCTCTATTAAAAACACCAAAAATGTCCGCGCCATATTCTGATGTGTTGTTTCCCTGGCTTTTGGACGGACTTAAAACGTAAAGGTGGTGTCGCTAAATTGTGAATAAAAACTATTTTATTTCAATTCTATTTGGATGTCCAAATTACAAATATAAATTTTCATTTCTCCGGCGGGAAATACTGGGTGGCATTTCACCTTCGCATTTGTGTCAAAGCGTTTTGCGATAAACTAACTACATTCTAAAGCAGGAGTTGTATGCCTGTCTATTCTGCATGTGTCAGGGATGAGTCAGCCTTAAGCTCGATTAAGCTTGCACACTGTTTGTATTACATTTCAAAAGGACACAGAGTTAAAAAAAAATCTTAAAACAATTCTTTATTGACATACAATAACAGAAAGATGAACATGAAAATTACAGGGGATTTAAAATGACCTACTGCATACCTCAATATAAATATAATACAAAATCTAGCCAAAGGTACACAGAATTAGAGAAAGCAAAGCTAATAATATTTTACAGCAATGTAGTGATGACATGTCATAAGCGCATAAAACATAATTCTGTGAAAAAGGAGGTGAAGAAAAGACAACACTGCTCTGAGATGTTAATCACTTTCAATCATGTTTGGAGAAGTAGTGATATAAGAACAGTTCACCACAGTTCATCAAAATTAATAACTGTTTTATGTCTGGTGCTTTGACAACAGTCAGATTCCCATGAACTATGGGACAACATTTAACGATGTGTTCTGCCTTGGCTCCAGTATGATGTGATACTAAGGGTTGCTGGGCAACATTAATACTACAGAGCAGTACAAGAACAGTGGGCTCTGTGGGTCCCCTAAAATTAGCTGGGTCTATTATCCTCTCAACAGCCCCAAATTGACCTGACTTTAATTGCACAATTGAACTATCAGTTTTTTCTCCTTTTCTGGTGTAACAACGAGAATGGAACATGACTTTTTGAATGACCATACATTCATAAGAAAGAGGAGTGACATTATGACCAGATTGCAACAAGGCTTCGGTTTCCTCCTCCGAAAATGGAAACACCCTTGCATCTCCAGAAACTGTGATAGTATTGAAATCGAAGGCTATTTTTACAAGCCTATAAGATATTATGTCTCCACAAAATGTAATGGTGGCTTCTTTCACATTATACCTCTCAATTACTTTCGGTAACACTTTACATTTGGCATATTTCTCAGCGATTTGACTTTAAACCCCTCGAGTCCCTTTTACCAATTTCACTAATTTACCGTTGGCACTCTCAAATGAAAACGTTGAAAAACAAAACAAAGGGCCATAGGGTGACACATTTGCCTAAGTGCAACAATAAATGAACATTAAACCGCATCATGGGCTCTGAGTACAGTACGAGCCAAGAAAACAGGTAGCATTTTCAACATCCTCCAGTGATATTCGGTCTTGCAATAAGATGTAAATTGCAGACACTAAGAGACAGTGATGTTTAAGGTATCGACTTGGAAGAACACCATCCAAACATGGCAAACTATAACACAGAAGCCACGATCTCCATTCATTTGCATGCCACTTAATCCTGTCACTTAATTTCCTCGGTCTCCAAGAGATGGTGGTAGGAGGTTTGATACATTCAGGTTTTCTATCAATCTCACTTACCCGTCGACCAACATAATAATACTTCGAGCTGCTTGTTGAGTCAAACCACAAATTCGTCACATGACGAGTGACACCAAGTAAAACAGAATGAATATAATCAACTGGAAAATCAAACACAACATCAAAAAATTGAAGGTTTGCAAGAACACTTTTGCCTTTTACACCTCTGATATCACCCTCTCCAACATCATTACGATTCACCTCAGCTAGTTCCATGTCACGTCTTGTACTTTCAATTTGACTGTCCTCGACAGTAAATGTTTTGACAACCTTTGTTTGGGGATGAGGAGCTCTAACATCATAAGTGAAACTATTATCATATGGTATATGGTATCATCCATTGGATATTTTGCCTGGCTACTCCCTTCATACATCACACCAGGATGATAGCAGTAGTCGCAGCCCCAAAAACCATTGTGACATTTAACATTTTGAACAATTGGTCTCGCTTTTGAGTCCGCTATACAATTCAAAAGAATAGCCTTACTTTCAGTTATTTCTCCAGCAGGAGTTTGCCACAAAAATCCCCTATCATGCAATTGTTCTAACTCTTGAACAAAAGGTTGAAGAAATAAATGCATATTTGGTTCACTACAAGCAAACCATAGCCCACCAAGAAGATAATTCGCAAAAAGAAAGCGAACATATGGGGGAAGCCCGTTGATTCTAAAAGACAAATAGGCCACAATGTGTTGCTAGTGGCATCAAACACTTGTGCACCATCTGTATTGAAAGCTAAACTAAAATTGTAACTTTCTGAGAGAAAGTTATTATCCTCACAAAGATCAGAATACACCTTTCCATCATACACATCTGATATAACATTTGGATCTGCCTGACAATTCTATCGATAGTTTAACAATTCCAAAATATTTTCTGTATTTTCTACATGGAATTTGAGCTGATCCTTTATGGGGAACGTTGCAAAAAAGTGGCCGTCATTCATGTTAGCAAGTTTACATTCCACCGCACACACAGGGCACTCATGAACACCCTCCATTTTGTCATGATTCATTTTGCTTAAAATCCAGTGTCCACATAGTTTACAAATTTTGAACGTCTAAATATTTTTCTTAGTATCTTTTCTCCTGTTGGTAGGTAATTTCCACGCAAAATATGGTTCATCATAGTACACAAATCTAGCATGGCAACTTGGGATAGTCCATGTCTGCGAGAAAAACTAAGTATCATCAACAAGCACTCAAATTTGCTGCAGTCACCACCAGGATAAAGGCTCTCTTCTAGATCCGGTATTTTTTCTGGAATACCATCCATTTCTTCGTTATCCATGTCCGAATCATTAGCATCATCTTCATCGGCACCTCCATCCTCCATAGCACTGCCTGATTGAGAATCGTCTGAGCCACTCAAGTCACTATGAATGGTTGCACCCTGAAATCAACACATAAAAGTGAACATTAGTGACGAGATTCAGCTGAACTAACCTGAATTTAAAAGGCCTCAAATTCACACACCTCACTGTTCAAGGAATCTGCATTACTTCTTAAATCATCTGGAATCTGTATTTCCAAGTCAGCGGCCTGCGCACCCACATTCTGATCGACTCTTAGGTTAGACTCGTTTACTCCAACCTACACAAAATATAGTTACATTAATAGACTATTACATGGGCACGTATGATTGAGGACTTACACTAAATTACCTCATTTGCGTTGCGAAGCAGTGCCAGACCAGCATCATCTCGAACGTTTTGCTGATTTTGTTGGTTGCGAGCGGCTCTTCGGCGCATCCTGGCAAGGGTACTTGGCGGAGGAACGGGATTTGGAGTTCCTAAGTAGGACCGATAGGCCCTCCTTCAGCCCCTGTAGGGCTGGAACCGCTGATTATCCATGTTCGGATTCCTTCAAAGATTGTTTTCCCGAAACAAGTCCTACGATTCGTCGACTTGCGTAGGCTAAGTTGGCTAGAGGCTACACAGCCATCGGAAACTCACATGAGACGCTTTAAAATGTAAACAAGACTTTTCTCTTGATGTAAATCCAACGTGCTACCAATTCCAGCACGCACGAAAAAATTTAAAGAATTTTGTGGCTCTCACGTTCGCTTATGGCGAGAGCTTTCTGCCTTGCTCCCCGTTTGTTTACTATTTGGGGTGGGTGCATTCACCTCACCGGCCAGAGTTTAGAGACTACAAGAAACCTAAGAAACCACGTTCCGGTTTGGGTTGGGACCTAGCTGGACCGCAAAGAGGCATATTTCTTTTAAAAAAAACTTTATAAAAATGTTATCGCATTAATTTATCCGACAATAGAGCACTTATTTTAAAAGTTGTAGTAAGTCTTGATTAAGGACGGTGAAAAAAAAAAGATACCTTGGATATACCGACCATAGCGACCACTCAGCGACACGAGCGCCCTCTGGTGACGAAACGGGACCAGCTCCGCACTCAACAGCCGACAAGAAGGAATCGTACAGAATCCCACCAATCCTACCTTGTCATTTTCGACGTCCGCTGACGTATGTACTTGTTAGGGTGCGAGAAATTGTTATTACATAGGTCTGCGCTTCGAAATCTAATATTGGGGTTCATTTCAGAAATCGAAACTTCTGCTAACCATGGCTGCTATCATGGGCTGCTATGAAGGCTGCCAGGCTGGACCAGGAGCCGTGGGCCGGAGTAACCTATAAGTTGGACAAGGAAGCTGTGAAATGACCTGTAAGTTTCTTCACCGTCCCGACACGTTTCGGTAGAAACGGACAGGAGCCGGGCTTATAGTCTGATGCTGACTGTTCGTTCGAGCGGACGTATGTGCCCTGACTTATCGTTTACGCAGATACTTCAAATTCACAGGATAGACTCTATTTGCGTCCCAGATAAACGTACCGTGGCAACAATTTTGATATTTGGTCGCAATTACGAGTAATCTCTGACATGGGTGAGGGCTTCGCTATCGCTCAGCCGAAAATGTTCATGTCCGGACAGAGGACCTGTAATGTTTTGCGACTCTTTTCCTTTGTATCTGGAAGGTAATAACATTCTGAAAACAAAATACGGGCATCCAGCATGGCGGACTTTCGTCGGAGCATTGGTGATGTACAGCCCCGATTCGTCATATCGTATACAGTTCGCGGCGTCATGATGCTCTTCTTCGGATCCGGTTTGGATCCACTGAAATATCCTATTGAACCTAACCGACCCAGCGCTGGTCCCTCATGAGACGCGTCTTGGAGCTTTGAAAGCATGCCTGTCGTAAGTATTTGAGGTTAGGGATGGCCGCCGCACATCTGGGGCACTTATTAGGCTGTGTGACTGATAAAATTGCTCTTCGTGCGGACGTGTGCGTGCCAGGAAATCTAGCGGAGCGTCCATCACTTCCTCAATGTACGCAGTCTCGTGAATCTTCTTTAACCGCTTCTTGGCATTCATTTATTGGCTGGGCGATAGTGAAGCCCTTACCCGCCTATTCCAAAAATTGTTTTGTCTGTTTGTCCGTGCGATTTCTCGAGAACGGTTAGACGTAGAAAGCTCAAATTGGGACCACATCTTTCTTGCATCATACCAGAGTCAACCTCCCCTCAGGGGCACCACAGCTCAAGCGGTTTCTAAGATAGTTTTTACACATGGTCTAAAATTTAAAATCTGTTAGTTGGGTGAGGTCAGTATGCGCCTGTCAGGAGGGGGCGGATCAGTGACTCGAGTGGGCTACGCTGGATTAGGTTAGGACTGGTTGAGTGACATTAACAACGAAAGGGCGATGCAAGATACGTTTGGAAGTTAGAACATGAGCGCGGTTGCGACCGTGCGGGAAGAGTGATTTACTTCTATGGGAATCCATTGTTATTTTTTTTTCAGATTGTCCGTGATAAAGGTGGTTTCTCCTGCTGACATATTCCATCGTGTGCTGTGGAAGTCGGACCAGCATCGGTGTGTTGTGCGTTACGAGGATTCGAAGGTGAAACACTACAACCGCAGAAATTTCGTAAGTGATAGCGACAGCATTTAAATGAGAACTCTCACCATTCTTGACCCGTCCGTTATCCGTGATTCCTTCATTTCTCAAGTGGTTTAACCCGTAAATGTCAGACACTCTAAACTTATTGGTCCAGTGGTCCAATTCTTGAGATAGCATGTCTGCTTGGTGTTTAAAGCATCAGGGACAAAGGTTCCGAGATGAATGGAACAGAGTGCCACACTATTGAAGTACAGGTTCATCACTAAATCAAATTCATTGTGTTGGTGCCTTTTGCACCTTCACTAGTGCCTTTTTGTAGTCGAATACTGTAGAGTTAGTTTGCTGTTAAAGATATAAATACTGAAGTGTTTTTTAGGGAATTCAAACGTTTTTTGGAGTTTCAGGTTTCCAGTTCAAGGATATCCTAGTTGCTAGTGTTCTGGTTCTGTAATCTGAAAAAGGTAGGAGGGTGTTAATCAGACTGGTTCAATTTCTGTTGCTTGAGGTAGAGTTGAAGTAGCAAGGGATCGGTTGAGAAACACGGATAATTAGGCTTACACATTCGATGAAATTTCGGTACATAGATTTTTTTTTTCTTACCTAAGTGTTTAGTTCCCCGATGTTAACTCCAGCAGATGTAACAATTTTGGCTCATGCATTCTGACTCAGTGTGCACCATTTATCAAGGACTTCTTGTGTAGTACTTATTGCGCCAAAATGGATTTCTTCTTCACTAACCTGTGCCTGAGGGAGATTTAAGTTTTAGACAGGAATGTGATAGGGAAATTCTCATGAAACACTAAAACACACATAACATTGAGACCAGTTCTGGGCTCTGTAACAGCTTTTATGCATCTCTGCTGTCCTCTCTCAAAAATGCTCTCAGACTTTTTTAAGACTTTCAGTAACATCTCTGGTTCCTTTTTTTTCCCCCAGTTTTGTTATTTTGGGGAAATTCTTAAAATGAAATAGTGAACCAGTGCTGCTATTGAAACTCTGGAAAAAAGCTTTGAGAAAGGGCGGCAGTGCTAAGACTATAAGGTAAAGTGGACCTGTGCATCATGATTAATCTCAATGTTATCTATAGTTCAGTGTTTTATGTACATTCTGTTTACATTTCTCTGTTAAACTTCGATCCCCACGGGGCACAGGTGAACAAATTCTGAAAAATGCTATTAAGGTTTTGCACTTAGCAACTTTGAACACGTCGGCACGCAGGCGCAATCGAAATTGAACAAACATATTATTCAGTGCCGGTCTAAGTAAAGAAAGGGTGGGGAAATTTTAACCTGATGAGTTAAAAATGCTCTTCTTTTGTGCAATTCTTTATTACATGCTGTTGCAGCGGCTGGTTTACTTCGGCCCGGGTTGGTGTGGCTTCGGCTCAGCTCCAGCGCGGCTCGGCTCGGCTCGGCTCTGGCTCGGCTCCGGCTCCGGCTCCGAGGAGTGGTCGAGTCGCTCTGATTGGTCGAGTGTCTTCGGGGCGTCCGTCGGGTGGTCGGTGGGGCTCCCGAACGGCGGACCGCTGCTGGCGGCGCGGCGACGGCGTTCAGTCCAGTCAGTCAGTAAGAGCGGAGGTCTGCGGGCAGGCGTCACGGAGCCAGCGGGAAGAGGTTGGTTGTTTTGCGAGTTCCGAGTGCCGACGAGCATGGCGGCCGCGCTGGTGTAGGTTAGCACGCAGCTGCATTTAGTGAGGCCACGCCGTGAGCGGCAAAGCGTGAATCCTCGTATTTTTCGGGCTCCCTCTGCATGTTTGGTATCATTTGTGGACGTCAGAATACACCTAAGACATGGGTTTTATCAACAAAGTTTCTGCAAACCCTCGACTCGACTCACGCTTTGGTTACGGCGAGAGCGTGAGTCCAATTTGGAGGTAGATGAGAATTCTGCGATATGCTTTTCTGATCCAATGCATGTCTTTCGTTCGCTTTGATGTCCAAACTGATTCCAAACATACAATGTATGCGCCAGAACCCACGCGCAAGCTTCGCGTTCTCGACGTGGCCTAACTAAATTTAGCTGTTACTGCTTCGCAGTTTTTCGGACCACGCGGTCGGTGGTTATTGCAATGTAAGTGGGGACAGTCCTCATGAGATGTGGTGGGCTCGTTGTAGCAAGATGCATTTTGGGAAACCCATTCCTAATCCTTGCATTGTTCCATTCCTCATCGCATGTACTCACCAAATAAGAAAGAACGAAGTGTGCCTGAGCTAGATGCAGTTTCATGCACATTTAAGTCTGGGAACGAGATCGATCCTTCAGCCAGAGAAATACGAATTTTGTTTTAAGGATGGATTCGCTTCCGAGTTTAGATGTGCTTTAAACTGTATCGAGCTCTGGAATGCAGTTGTTCCTTGAAGCGAAAGCTCCGCGCGCTTGGTCGGGGGCCGTCGGCTTTCCCGGCCGCGCCCCGGTACGCCCCGCGGCGGGGCGGTCGAGGGAAACCCGACGGCAATTCCCAGCGTCCCCAGGGGAACCCGGTTACTGCCGCGCAGCAGTACACTCCGCCTGGAAAGCGCGTACAGTCAATATTCTCAAGTTGCGAATCCCAAGTTGCGACTCGCCCCGACGGGTCGGCGCAAGGGCCGGGGGCCGGTGGCTCTCGGAGGCAGAGGTCGGCCGGGGATTAGCCCGGCCAGGGGACAGCCCCGCCCCGCGCCCGGAGTGGACGTTTGAAACGGCCGGATTTGAATTTTTCCTGGTCAGAATTTTACTAAATAAACATATTCGTGTGTAGTTTTTAATTTCGAACAAAATGGATCTAAGAACGAAGCCGATACCTCAACTTTAAGAATCATTAGCAAGTTGGGATCGGGTCGCATCTCAGACTTGCCTCCGATCCCAACTTGCGAATGATTCTTAAAGTTGAGGTATCGGCTTCGTTCTTCGGTCCATTTTGTTCGAAATTAAAAACAACACACGAATATGATGTTTATTTTGTAAAACTCTGATCAGGAAAAATTCAAATCCGGCCTTTACAAATGTCCACTCCGGGCGCGGGGCGGGGCAGTCCCCGGGCCGGGCTAATCCCCGGCCGACCCCTGCCTCCGAGGGCCGGGGCCCGGCGGCAGGTCTGACCTCAAGTTGCGAATCGTCGCCACATATTTTTCGCAACCTGGGAATATTGACTGTATGCACCTTCAAGTGTGCAATCGTGAGCACAACCTAATCTGACCATAGTTTTGCATCTCCGTAAGGAAACTTTTAATGTTTGCGTGTTGGAAAATTATCCTCAGATTTGGTTCTGCTATTAAATGGAACCAGCTCAAGGACAAAGTTGTCCTTGACCATCTTCTACAATCAGTTTACTATGCATGTCTGGAATTTTTTGTGCAGGTGCAGTGCTAGGTTAGATTATTTTTTTTTTATCCAACGGCGCTTTCCAAACTCGACGTCGCCGATTTCGCTGGTTCTTGGTGAATCGTTTCTGACAAGGGGATGCCCCGAGGTGTCATAAACTCAGAACTCGACAAAACTTTTTTTTTTGCAGAATATGCTGCCCACAAGAACCCCAGATACAAAATTTTAGCTGCCCTTATCGGCTAGTTCCGGAGATATTAATCTTTAAAGCATTAGAACGGGCTGAAATTGAATGAAACTGGTGTCAACGAGGAATTTTCCATAAGTCCAAAAACTCTAAGGTCAATGTGGCAGAAGTAGGACCCTAAAGGGCTGAAATTTCAAGGAAAACGCAGTAACCCCAGCCGTTTTCGAGATATTCTTGAAATTTCAGCCGTTTAGGGTCCTACTTCTGCCACATTGACCTTAGAGTTTTTGGACTTATGGAAAATTCCTCGTTGACACCAGTTTTATTCAGCTTTTAAGCCCGTTCTAATACTTTAAAGATTAATATATCTCCGGAACTAGCCGATAAGGGCAGCTTAAATTTTGTATATGGGGTTCCTGTAGGCAGCATATTCTGCAAAAAAAGTTTCATCGAGTTCTGAGTTAATGACACCTCAGGGCATCCCCTTGTCAGTGGAAGATCCATGAGTCCTCTTCCGTGGTCCAGGCGGAAGGGGGGGGGGGGGGGGGGGGTCGAGCGGGACGTAGTCCTGCTCGTCACTTGCTGTCGAAGACTCGTATCCCGCTGTATCTCGTGACTCTGGCTGTCGTTTTGAACGGCCCGCCGCCGATTTGGAGTGGCGGGGCGACAACACTGTCATCGCAAGTGTGACGAATTCAATGCGTTTAGCTGTGATGAAGACTAAGTGTGATTAGTGAAAAATACTACACCCGGATCTGCAATAACCACTGCAGTTAGACCTTCATCACGGCTTAACGTATTGGCTCATTACACTTTGCTGCAATGAACACCACAGATGGAGCTTCATCGCAGCTAAATGTGATGCTTTCATCACAGTTAACTATGGTTAGTAAAAGATACTACAGCTGCAGCTGACATTAGACGCTGTTCGCGCCGAATTTACAGGTCAAAATTGATGGTCCCAGATTGTTGTTTTAATGGCCTTAGACCCGAGTTCTAGTGCGCAATAGACCGTGTAGGAAATCTCAATCCAAAATCTGTACCCGTTTGGCGTCAGGAGGGGCCCGAAGTGGGGGTCGCGCCACGCCCCGCCACGGCACGCTCCCAGATACCGCCGCGCTGTGCCGTCCCGCGGTGCGCGGCGGTCCGGATAGCGCTGCAGGCCGATTGTCTAGGATCTGAGACACCCTCCGTACGATTATTTGTCCAAAATTATTTAACCCCTGTCTCCCACCCCCTTCCAAAGGGCGCATCTAGTTTTTTTTCCATTTTCCCCTAAAAGGTATCCTTCGATTTTGTTCCCGCTTGGCAGTCAGATGGGCCCATTGGTAGACAAGGTTCCCACAAAAAATCAGAGGGTGTTCCAGTTCAGCTCCTGTCTAGCTGTGATGATGTATTTCTTCTGCGCGGTGTTTTGTTTTTGTTGATTTTGTGGGGGACTGGGTGCTGAGTGGATGGAGGCGGCCTCTGATGAGGTAGCATTGCTACTTGCCGAATGGCGGGTTGTCTCCGATAAACGTATGTTTTGTGTGAGGGGTGCCTTCAGAGGAAATGGATGGTGAGGCGAACGGGAATTGACCAGAAAGGGGACAAGTTCCCGATTGGCCTTGATGATAGGGGCTGCCTTGTTTTGCCTTCGCATGCTAAGGTGCTGGGAGGGGTGGCAGTCCCTCAAGTGTGCGGCAGGATGTGGAGCCGGCAGATTGACCTGTCGTGATCATAATCTGGCGTCCGATGCCTGTCATAGCACTGCTGGCTCGCGAAATAATAATTGCAGTCATGGCAGAACAGTACCTCACCGGCCACCCGTTGACGATCACCGTCTTCGTTGTTGCACCGTCGGCAAGACTCGGGGCATCTATGCATTTCTCCACACCCCGTCCTACACCTTAGGCAGAACCGCTCCTTGTCCACCACACCAGAACATCTGGTGATAAAATCAAAGTGCTTTGCAATAGGGTCAAATAAGATCGGCAGTGTAAACATGGGGTCGCGAATTTCCCGGTTCCCCTCAAACAAAACTTCCGACCTCGGCTACCAAACACCGAGGTGTTGCACGTTGGAAAGAGGTCCTGGAAGCGCCTGGAAGCGTGGCATGCCGATCACGGACACTCCTTTCGACAACAGTGACTTCTTACGCCCCGTAAAGAGCGCATTGTCAGCTTGACGCCAGGGAGTGGGCTGACGACCACCGGTCGGCACTCTTTAATGCAAAAAATTGATACGGATCTGTCCTGTTACAAACAAGTTTTGGTTGCTCTGGCTCAAAGCGGCTATTCTATCCATGATGGTTCCGGCGTCAATGTTCTGCTTCTGGGTGATTGGTATGTGGAAGGCTCGGAACTCCTCACCATCACCGTCTCCGTTTGGGGCGAAAACCTCTGAACCGATGTAATCCTCGTCGTCCACACCCACCCTCGTTACACTCGTTACACTCGTTACACACCCACACTCCTACTCGTTACACTTGACTCACTCTCCGAGCTGAGAAGTCTCATTCGCTTCGGACCGCGGTGTCCTCTGACCTCGTCGTCATCAGAATCGCTACTCGAGCTGAAAAACCGCCTTCGGTTACGTCCAGGGACCACGACTACCTCATCGTCATCGTCAGTTACCGATCTATTACCAGTACCTGTCCCACAACCGGAGTCCGAAGAGTCAGAGTCGTGTAACGTGGCCTCGTCAACCGAACTGACCAGGTCTATAAGGGACGGTGAGGCGAGATAGTCGAAGCCCGAGGGCAGATCCAGGACACTCTCGGTCCCACACCTACAAAAAGCCCTCCCATGGCTCACACAGCCGTCTCCGCCACAGAGACACCCCTGAACCCTGTGCACCTGACGACACAGACCATACTTGAACGTGTCGTTCAGGAGCGACATCTCCAGAGATGTCTCCCCGAGGTCGCTGATCAGTAATGTCGTTACATCACGATCAAAGAGCGGCTTCCTGGGTGGAGGCCCCATTAGGCCTGAACGCGTCCTCGCTAAAATCGTGATCATATTCGGGCATTTCAAAAGATAACATAAACTGTTCCAGCTCAGCATTGTCTTCAATGTAGTGTATCCGGTCCCAGTCAAACGGGTCACCAAACCACATGTCTTTGTCCTGAGCCATTTCGGTTTACACGTGCACACTCACACACGCAACGTGTTTTACTTTTTCAGTAAAAGGACTATTTTTTTTTATATTTAAATGAACACACTTTATTTAATTAATTTGATAGATATGAATATGTATACAGTCGTCCTCGAAAATATTTTGTGAAAGGTCGCGTACGACTGGCCATGGAATCCGATGAAGGCCACTCGCCAACGCTGGAGCTGCAACGTGCGAAAAGTGCATTTCCAGAAACAATCTACTAAGGTCTGGCAGCGAAGCCCGGATAGCCGATAAAGTCGGTATATGGGTATGGTGCTCTTTTGTTATAAGGTTAAAAAATGTTCGGCTCCCCCGCAGACCCACAGCGACCTGTCCAACAGAACGTTGCTGTCGGCGGAGCCAGATAAAGTCTTGGCCCCTGCATAGAAGGGCGAAGCCCCTGCCTAATTTTAAGTTGCGACTGACACAGTGTGCAATCGGCGTTCCCTCTGGGGAGCTGAACACGTCCCCGAAATGCTCATAAGCCCCCATGATCTGAAATAAACAAAGAAGTGCGGCTCTCACCAACGCCTGGCCTCCTCCACGCCCCGTAGCACGAACTTCCCCAGTTGCCTATGTAGTGTGGCACCTGCCATCCTCCGCACGACTTGGTTTTCAAAGGCCGCCATGGCCCGCGCCGCCGCGTAATCCATGGGCCAAGTGGCCGTCGCGTAGGTAGCCGGATGATGGTGCTGTACACTCGCATCTTGGTGTGGGCGGTCGCCTTGTTTCGCCGCATCTCGTCCGTAAGGGCCCCGTAGGCTTTCATTCCCGCGGTCGCCGCACCTCCGCCTCCCCGTTGTAGCGGCAGTCCGCGGTGAAGGTGACGCCCAAGTATTTGAACTCCTTGACGCCCCCGAAATCCAGCTGTCCGACCCGCAGGCCGCGGGGCGCCGTTGGCGGCGTTGACCCGCAGCCCGTAGGCCGCCGCGCGCACCACGAGGTCTGCTGACAGCGCCCTGGCCTCTTCCTCCGTGGTGCACACCAGCGCGATGTCGTCGGCGAAGGCGAGCACCGCCGGCATCCGGAGGCCGTCGTTGTCGTCGGCGAGGTCCTCCTACATTCCGCGCAGCGCGTGCTCCAGGGCGAGGTTGAAGAGGCATGGAGAGAGGATGTCCCCTTGCTGAAGCCCGACCGTGAGTCGTACCTCCCCGCATACGCCCTAGGCCGTCTTGATGCGGCTCACCCCGTTCTCTTGGCACGCCCGGGCCAGTGCGATGAGCTTGCTGGGGATGCCAGCCTCCGCATGCCTGTCCAGAGGCTTTCTCGGTGAATGGAGTCGTAGGCCTCTGGAAGTCGACGAAGACCATGTGTGTTTCCAGGTGCTTCCTCGCACGCTTCTCTAATATTTGTTGGAGGAAGAATATCTGGTCCATCGTCGACCGACCCCTACGGAATCCGAACTGGTAGTCGCCTATGGCGGCCTCCGCGTAGGGGTCCAGGCAGCTCTTAATCAACACAGTGAACAGCTAGTACGCGGTGTTGAGTAGCGTGATCCCCCTGAAGTTGTTGCACCGCGTCGGGTCTCCCCCCTTGGGGAGTGGACCACGACTACCTCATCGTCACCGTCACTTACCGATCTATTACCAGTGCCTGTCCCACAGCCGGAGTCCGAGGAGTCAGGGTCGCGTAACATCACCACGGGTACCTTCTCCTCCTCGCCACTCATGGCCTCGTCAACCGAACTGACCAGGTCTATAAGGGACGGTGTGGCGAGATAGTCGAAGCCCGAGGGCAGATCCAGGACACTCTCGGTCCCACACCTACAAAAAGCCCTCCCATGGCTCCCGACACAGCCGTCTCCGCCACAGAGACACCCCTGAACCCTGTGCACCTGACGACACAGACCATACTTGAACGTGTCGTTCAGGAGCGACATCTCCAGAGATGTCTCCCCGAGGTCGCTAATCAGTAATGTCGTTGCATCAAGATCAACGACCTGGACAGGGCTGAAGGCCCTGCCCGCGGCTTCCTGGGTGGAGGCCCCATTAGTCCAGGTTTAGCACTCAGGTCTAGCAGCGAAGCCCCGATAGCCGATACAGTCGGTATATGGGTATGGTGCTCTTTTGTTATAAGACTAGAAATTGTTCGGCTCCCCTGCAGAGCCACAGCGACCAGTCTAACAGAACGTTGCTGTCGGCGGAGCGTGGCAAAGTCTTGGCCCCTGCATAGAAGGGCAAAGCCCCTGCCTAATTTTAAGTTGCGACTGACACAGTGTGCAATCGGCGTTTCCTCTGGGGAGCTGACCACGTCCCCGAAATGCTCATGAACCCCCATGATCTGAAATAAACAAAGAAATGCGGCTCTCACCACCAAGTCAAGTGAAGCATGCCTTAAATACGTGACTGTCGGGTCCTGTTTTGGCGTGCCTTCGTCGTGTCACATCGGAGGCTGTGCGAGGGGCTTGGCATCCCGGTGAAGGGTAAGCGTGGGCCGTAAGCTAGCCCGTCCCAAAAGCAGTCGACTTCCCCCCCCCCCCCCCCCCCCCCCCCCGAAGAAATCTGGCACCTGCCTCCCCTTTCCCCCTTGCCTCAAATTTTCACACTTTTTCCGATGCGTGCGAGAACTCGTTAAAACGAATCCTCCGCTCCTGCGGCTTGGCTGGGGTAAATTCTGGTGCCTGCAGAAACTTCGCCAGCCGCTCGCCGCTAATACTTTTGGCGAGGCACAGCTTCGCGGAGCCGTCCTTCTCCAGGTCAACCAGGAGAGCGGCCGCGCAGCAGTCGAACCGCTTCCTCTCCTTTTTGCCCTGGTAGCGGACGACGTAGTACCTGCGAACATGAACAGAAGAAAACACAGTCGTGCCCATGGTAAAGAGGCCCCTTATTTTTTTCGGGCCGTCACCCCGGGTACCTCCTTCTCCTCCTCGCCACTCATGTCCTCGTCAACCGAACTGACCAGGTCTATAAGGGACGGTGTGGCGAGATAGTCGAAGCCCGAGGGCATGTCGGGACCCTATTTTAGCGTGCCCGTGTGGTGTCGGACCTGTGCTCCTACGGCTTTGCTATTCAGTTGCGGCAGCCCGGTAACGGGGTAGCGTTTGGCCTTAAGCGTCAACCATTGCAGAGAGCGGAGCCTCGGGCGTTGCGGCAGCTTCGGCGAGCCCACGGGGGGTGTAGCTTCGGCTTTATGCAGTAACCATTGGCAAACAGGCGTGTGACTCAGACACTTGGAGCGGGCTTGGCCTTACAGGGGCTTCGAGCTGTTGAGGCGGTTTCGTCCCTGATTCGTATGTGTGTTCAATGTGCGGGGGCGGTGTGTAGGTCAGTAAAGACACAGGTCGAACAGTCAGCACAGCACATGTTATTTGACACTTCTCACTCCAGCTCCATACAATACATCCCAAGTCGCACACTTTCAAGTTAGGGCGCGGCACTTGGCCGGTCCGTACAGCGAGAGAGGGGCAGATCGTTCTCCGCGCGCAGCGTGACAGTCCGGGGGCTACCTCACGATGACTGGCCCCCGAGTCACCCGTGCCCACCCTTCTTATACCCCGCGGCGCGTGGGTGCGTAGGGCACCTTCGGGGGTGAAGCGGGGGAGGGGGCGCGAGAGAGAGTTCGCGCTGAACCCGTGCCCTCAGAGCGGTGACAGGGCGGCACGGTGACCCGGGAAAACCCGGAGCAGCACAGCTGCGCGGGCGGGCGGCATACCGCCAGGGGCGCCCGCATGGAGGGGTGAATCGTGCCCCTACATCACTCCACCGCCAGATAAACGGAAGGGTGGAGTTAATGATAATAAAAAAATGTAAAGGCTGTGCTAACTATTCAAGTTCAAGTTTACTATTACCTACACCATTTATAATAAAAAAAAATAATGACATCTTAGGAAAAATAAATTCGTAAAATTTGTAAAAAAAATAGTAGAGTTACATGAATATACATCAATAAGACGAACTACTTTAACAAGTAAAAAAAATAAAAATACAAATAAGGAAGGTGAGGGGGATTGTACTGACAGGGGGCGGCAATGTGATGCGTCGGGAGGCAAAAGAAAAAAAACTGAATGAATTTAAAACCATAACGTAGTGATGGGGCATGCCTTTGAAAAAGAAAGGGAAAGTGAGGGGCTGCTGTAAGTCGCCAGACCCCCACACGCCCGGCCGCGCCATCAATGGGATTTACGCGGCGCGCCGGCTGGGACGGGGCGAAGCTGGGCAGTTGGGAAATTCTGACTCCGGCTTCGCGGCTGGCTGGTGAAGGTGGGCCAGCCCACGTCGGCAGGGGGGCTGCCGGCGTTCCCGAAGTCCCGGCTTTCGTCGTGTTGCAGACTACTCGCTTGAGCCGGCGGCGGCACCCAGATGAATGGCGGCGGCGGCGGGCGGCAGGCTGTGACAGACAAACAGAGCAGCATCAACTTCTTGGCAAGAGAACCCACATCACAAAAAAAATAATCAACGTTATGTAAGAACGAAAAAATAATAAAAAAAATAATAACTTTAAAATAGTAATGAGCATGCGCCGACCGAAATGGTAGAACTCGGGACGAAACCCGCCGGAAATGGTACCCGAGATTGTGGATATTTTGTGAACGATTGGGTATAACTCGTCAGCCAGCCCGTGCGACGTTAAAACTATAGCCTCTATTCCACAACGCATCTCACCTGTTATTGCCGCGTCCTGCAGGAAGGTCCACTGGTCCGCTGGGTTTGCGGAGGTGGGTGGCGGCGAGGCGGCGTCTGCGCTTGGGGAGGCGGGCCGGGCGGCGTCCGGGGCAGCGGCGGCGGTGAGGGCGGCGGCGGGCGGCTCAGTGGAAGATCCACGCATCTTCTTCGGAGGTCCACCCGGTGGGGGAGGGGGGGTCGAGCGGGATGTAATCCCACTCGTCGCTGGCCGTGGTGGACTCGTAGCCCGCCGGCGTGTACCTCGTGGCTCTGGCTGTTGTCCTGAATGGACCGTTGTAGGCTGGCTCTGGCGGCGAGGCGATGGCGGCGACAGCGGCCGGCGGGGCGGGCGGTGCTGCGACGTCGTTGATGACTGGGCCCGGCGGGAGGGCTCGCGAAGGGGCCGCGGGGGTCGCGGGCCTTCCCACAGCAGCTGCACTGGTTCCTCGCTTCCGCAGGCGGCGGCGTCGTCGCGGAACAGGGTTCCGCGGCCCGGCGTCCTCGGACGAGGAGGAGTCGACGACGGGGACGGCGTCGATGCCGCCGAGGTCAAGGCGGCGTCTGGCTGGGGCGGGCTTGGGGGCAAGCCGGGGCACTGTCTCGTACTCGCGGTCAAGCGCGCAGAGTTCTCCAAGTAGGAGGGTGATGTTCGCGATTCCGCGCTGGGCCTCGGCGGCGGCTTCGAGGTAGGAGGCCGGGTGTGGGCGGCCGTTGAACGCGGTTGCTGCATCCTGGAGGCGACGTAAGCGGACGGCGACAGCCTCACTTTCTTCGATGACATCCTGGGCTAGTTGCGCACGGAATTCAGTTTGCATGATGCTACTTGGAGTGGCGAGCGCGGCGGTCCGGATAGCGCTGCAGGCCGATTGTCTAGGATCTGAGACACCCTCCGTACGATTATTTGTCCAAAATTATTTAACCCCTGTCTCCCACCCCCTTCCAAAGGGCGCATCTAGTTTTTTTTCCATTTTCCCCTAAAAGGTATCCTTCGATTTTGTTCCCGCTTGGCAGTCAGATGGGCCCATTGGTAGACAAGGTTCCCACAAAAAATCAGAGGGTGTTCCAGTTCAGCTCCTGTCTAGCTGTGATGATGTATTTCTTCTGCACGGTGTTTTGTTTTTGTTGATTTTGTGGGGGACTGGGTGCTGAGTGGATGGAGGCGGCCTCTGATAAGGTAGCATTGCTACTTGCCGAATGGCGGGTTGTCTCCGATAAACGTATGTTTTGTGTGAGGGGTGCCTTCAGAGGAAATGGATGGTGAGGCGAACGGGAATTGACCAGAAAGGGGACAAGTTCCCGATTGGCCTTGATGATAGGGGCTGCCTTGTTTTGCCTTCGCATGCTAAGGTGCTGGGAGGGGTGGCAGTCCCTCAAGTGTGCGGCAGGATGTGGAGCCGGCAGATTGACCTGTCGTGATCATAATCTGGCGTCCGATGCCTGTCATAACACTGCTGGCTCGCGAAATAATAATTGCAGTCATGGCAGAACAGTACCTCACCGGCCACCCGTTGACGATCACCGTCTTCGTTGTTGCACCGTCGGCAAGACTCGGGGCATCTATGCATTTCTCCACACCCCGTCCTACACCTTAGGCAGAACCGCTCCTTGTCCACCACACCAGAACATCTGGTGATAAAATCAAAGTGCTTCGCAGTAGGGTCAAATAAGATCGGCAGTGTAAACATGGGGTCGCGAATTTCCCGGTTCCCCTCAAACAAAACTTCCGACCTCGGCTACCAAACACCGAGGTGTTGCACGTTGGAAAGAGGTCCTGGAAGCGCCTGGAAGCGTGGCATGCCGATCACGGACACTCCTTTCGACAACAGTGACTTCTTACGCCCCGTAAAGAGCGCATTGTCAGCTTGATGCAGCATGTCCTCAACAGTAAGAATAGTTTCGTCAATAAAACGAACATGCTTGAGAAGCCTAGCCATTTCTCGGAGTTTACATCTAATATAAGCAATTCTATGAGGGTGCCGCCTGTGCTTTTTGTACAAATTTACCCCTCTGTCTAATATAAGGCCATCATGTAAAACAATTCCAGCCAAAATTCCACCTTGAAATGAAGAAAGTACATCCCTGGTAAAATCAGGGTCTCTGCTGACGGCGGATGGGATCATCAGCATGGCTTGTAATTGCACACGTCGGTATACTGGCCTATCTGGTCTTTTATATTCACAGTCATACCGAACGTGGCGAGACAAATATTTCCTGGCATGCAGGTCTGCACACTCTGGGCAAGGCAAAAACTCTGATACAGGCACTTCCTTTGAGGGCCTCTTGACAGGGTAAAGCACACCTTTACCCTCCTGGTAAACCTTCATGTTGTGCTTTACCCTGCCTTGCCTCCTCAGTACCCTCAAAATCCTACATACCTCTTTGTTGACTTTCCCATTGGCACCAGAACCACCCCCGAATTTGGGCATGAGCCCCCGCAACCGCTTGCCCTCTGGGGTGTCCCGGTGCACACGAGCCACGTGATGGGAAAGCTTCAACTTGCATAATTGCATACAGTACTTGCATATCTCTATCACATCAGAGCTTGTTTTTGTTGTGCACATCGCAATCTTAATATCTGAAACAATTTTAAAACAAAAATTGTTATAACCAAAGCCAACTATCCACATAAAAATTATCACATACAACTAATAACAAGTCTCAGATCCAGATCTAAACTAGAGGCTGAGATAAGAAATGTTTGTTTTTCTTAGTAAATAACAAAATTAATTTCGCATGTGACATTTTACCATTTGGTGGTGGTTACACCACTCCATGGAGATGAATAATTTTGACATCCAACTTTTCTACCTTTTAATGCTTTACTTGGTTTACTTGTCCTTTAATTTATGTTTCACTAACCCTTTATGAATTCTGCCTGTTTGACAATTGAGTAACTACTCTAAAGCCAACCTGCTTCAATTTTTTAAAATTTATATCCGTTTTTGTCTTGCTTTCTTTAGTTGGTTGACTGGTCATGAGCAGTCACTTATACCACTTATCTCTGAATCTCAACTAGAAGATGTTAGTTTTTTCTGACCAAGTAATTATCGGCTTATAAGGGTAACTTTAAAGAATTCTGATTGCTTTGCTGGGGTTTAATTTTCTGTAGGGGGACAAAGGTATTGAATAACATACTTTTGTATCCTCTCTACAGAAAACTAAATCACAACACCATCAGAATTTTTAAGTTACCCCATAAGCCAATATTTACAAAGTTAGAAAAAACAAACATCTTCTAGTTCAGACTCAGAGATGAGTGGTATAAGAGACTACTTATCACCAGTAAACCAACAAAACAAAGCAAGACAAAAACGGATATAAATCAAAGAGATCAAGGCTTTGCAGCAGGTTGGCTTCAGAATAGTTATTCAATTGTCAAACAAGCAAAATTCATAATAGGTTAGTGAAACACAAATCAAAGGACACGTAAACCAAGTGAGGCATGAAAAGGTAGAAAAGTTAAACGTCAAAATTATTTATCTCCAAATGCCAAATGGTAAAATGTCAAACATGCGAACTTCCTACGTTGAAATTCAAGGACAAGTCAGTACTAGCACTAAATGCTAAAGACAAAAGAAATGCTGCCTGCCTTACCTGAAGAAAATGGATAGAAAAACTTTTCTGATTTTTCCGACTTATTCTCCTTCTCCATTGGGTTGCAGGCTTGGCCTCGTTCTTTCTGGGCTCCTTCAAGAGCTGGAAGGGCAGAATGGTCATGTAGGGTTTAACATCTAACTCATACAACATGCACACTAATGAGGAAATTCCCTAACTTTTGCCAGGAAATACTTGGCAAAGCTTTGCGTAGAGCTGTTTGTAGTCCCTTCCGATAGGACTCTCAGATTCAGAAATGGGCACCAGGATCCCCATCTCCTTGTTGAGCTGGGCCAATGCTGCCTTCTCCTTTTCGACTTTGGCCCAGTCAGCAAGCTCACGAATCTCCATGTGTAATTCAGGTTCACCTATTGGGATAGACAGAATCATAAATTAGCTGCAACATGACAACACACTTTTTGCACACAAGAGGATGAAAACTTACTCATGCCAAAGAGGTGAGCAAGATCGTCATCTGAGAGTCCACGGAAAACAGCTCTTATCACACCAAGGATGTACCTAAAGCAATTAACAGAATGAATATTGATTAGAGACCCATAATGAAACAGTTTAAATAAGTGAGATATGCACATAGCACATAAAAGATTAAATACAGTATAGAAGAGTACCTCTCCCCCTTGCTGTGAGCCTCCTTCCTGGTGTTCCTAAAGTCATTGAAACTTGTGAGTACCTCTGAAACCAAATCAACACAGATATATCAAAACCAGAAAAAATTATAATCAACCTTAGTAGTTCATAACAGCACCAAAAATATACCTTCAGTCTCCATGGGAAATGGCTCTAAATTGCGTGGGACCGGCGAAAAACGACGTTATAGCGCGGTCGAAATATTCATAAACATCTCCTGCCTTCAGTCTCCAAATATTCATAAACATCTCCTGCCACAGGGGCTAATGGTAATGCACTTGCAGAGTCTACTGCAACTGAATCAAAACAAATGTTTGAAACCCTTAATCAGAAAACAGAAATATTCAACCATAACAGCTACCAAACAATACCTTCAGCCTCCACAGCAGCCACAATCTCAACACTGCCTGTGACCACAGGTGTTACATCTGAAGGAGAAAAAGAAATAATGAACCGCCATTCATAAATTTTACAGAATAACATCAGCAAGAAATACTCATAACCAAAATCAAAACAAATTAGGTATCACAAATGAAGTTCATAAATCATACCTTCAAAAAGTTCACACGATTCAATCACACCACTGCTGTTCATCACCATGAACACATCCCTTGAGTGCCTGGCAGAGGTGCTCAGGGGCTCGACTGGAGAAAAAAAATTAAAACAAATAAAATTTCGATCATAGCACACTTAGTACATCACAGTAATGCATAACTCCATCAAAAATACAATTGGAAGTTTAGGGAAGGATATAGTCAAAGTGAGTTCTTACCAATGTCGGGAGCAGCTATCACGGCACCTGGCACAACCATGGGTCGAGCTGGAGGCTCAGGAACAACAGGCGACATGCTACGCTCTCTCATCCCACTGGTGGCCACTTTCCTTGATTGCCTCGAAGAGGTGCTCAGGGGCTCGACTGGAGAAAAAAAATAAAACAAATAAAATTTCGATCATAGCACGCTCAGTACATCACAGTAATGCATAACTCCATCAAAAATACAATTGGAAGTTTAGGGAAGGATATAGTCAAACTGAGTTCTTACCAATGTCGGGAGCAGCTATCACGGCACCTGGCACAACCATGGGTTGAGCTGGAGGCTCAGGAACAACAGGCGACATGCTACGCTCTCTCATCCCACTGGTGACCACTTCACTTGATTGCCTCGAAGAAGTGCTCAGGGGCTCGACTGGAGAAAAAAAATAAAACAAATAGAATTTCGATCATAGCACACTCAGTACATCACAGTAATGCATAACTCCATCAAAAATACAATTGGAAGTTTAGGGAAGGATATAGTCAAAGTGAGTTCTTACCAATCGGGAGCAGCTATCACAGCACCTGGCACAACCATGGGTTGAGCTGGAGGCTCAGGAACAACAGGCGACATGCATCCCACTGGTGACCACTTCACTTGATTGCCTCGAAGAAGTGATCAGGGGCTTGACTGGAGAAAAAAAATAAAACAAATAAAATTTCGATCATAGCACACTTAGTACATCACAGTAATGCATAACTCCATCAAAAATACAATTGGATGTTTAGGGAAGGATATAGTCAAAGTGAGTTCTTACCAATGTCGGGAGCAGCTATCACAGCACCTGGCACAACCATGGGTCGAGCTGGAGGCTCAGGAACAACGGGCGACATGCTACGCTCTCTCATCCCACTGGTGGCCACTTCACTTGATTGCCTCGAAGAGGTGCTCAGGGGCTCGACTGGAGAAAAAAAATAAAACAAATAAAATTTCGATCATAGCACACTCAGTACATCACAGTAATGCATAACTCCATCAAAAATACAATTGGAAGTTTAGGGAAGGATATAGTCAAAGTGAGTTCTTACCAATGTCGGGAGCTGCTATCACGGCACCTGGCACAACCATGGGTCGAGCTGGAGGCTCAGGAACAACGGGCAAGATGGCACGGTTGCTCATCCTTCTAGTGACAACTTTCCTTGATTGCCTCGAAGAGGTGCTCAGGGGCTTGACTGGAGAAAAACAATAAAACAAATAAAATTTCGATCATAGCACACTCAGTACATCACAGTAATGCATAACTCCATCAAAAATACAATTGGAAGTTTAGGGAAGGATTTAGTCAAAGTGAGTTCTTACCAATGTCGGGAGCAGCTATCACGGCACCTGGCACAACCATAGGTCGAGCTGGAGGCTCAGGAACAACGGGCAAGATGGCACGGTTGCTCATCCTTCTGGTGACCACAGTGAGGGATGAGGCTGCAGGTGGTGGCAGGACAGAGTGCGAGGCTGGCATTGCCTCGACCTTCCTTCTGGTTCCTGAAAAATGTACATTCCTTGAAAGAGCACAGAAGAGGAACAAATTCAATGAAGACACTTGCTGGCCGTTTGATGACTTACTTCGTGTGGAGTCCTCCAATGCATCCAATATGATGCCATCCGAGAGGAGCTCATACTTCCTCTTGCCCGTCTTAGTTTTCCCTCTTGTAACAACATTGAGGGATGATGACAATATGGAATTAACTTCCACATTGTCATCACCCTCTCTGATGTATACGTTCCCGGAGCCCTCCAGCAGCTGATAATAAATAACCGACACGGTTCCTTGGTTCTGGCCCAGTCTCTCTTTTAACTGTGCAATCCAGTATTCTGTAACAACATATATAGTATTTATGATACCGCCAGTTGTCAATGGGTGTCAAGTACGTTAATCGCCACAAAGCCGCAGGCGACGAACGTTCAACAGGTAGATTCAGTTTCTCTTTCATCGACTTTGTAATCACAAGCCTTTGTTTGTCCAGCGCGCGTCGTCTGCGCGGCGGAAACAAACATGATAAGGTTGATTCAAAGTGGATTTAATTTCGAATCAACCTTGAGTATTATTAAATTACGAGCAGAATTGACGTAAGAGCGAAGCCGATACCTCAATTTAAAGTACAATTTTGCATGCTGGAATCGCTGGGTCGCGCGGGCCGTGCGCCGCGATCCCATCATGAGAGACGAGGTATTACGACCGTACAAGTGGAGTAAGGTTCGTGAAAGCTGGGTGAGTGAGGGCTCAACCAGCACTCACGAAATTAAATCCACCTAAGGGGAAGATGAAAGAATACAAGATGGCCACCGCCGCGGTCCATAACAAACCCTCATTTGTTTAGTCGTGACGTCTGCTACCGCCGTTCAAACACCCGGATGGGCGTTGTGTAGCAGACGCCGCGACCAAACGAATGAGGGTTTGTTATGGAACGCGGCGGCCATCTTGAAGGTGGATTTAGTTTCGTGTGTGATGGCTGTGTGAGGGCTGTGTGAATGTGGACACGTGACTCTATGATGGCCCGTGATTGGTCAGATCAGTCACCTGTCCACAATCACACAGCCCTCACACAGCCATCACACACGAAACTAAATCCACCTTGACATTCTTCCCTCTTCCCCTTACGGTCGAAGTACCATCATTGTCCATTAAAATTGAGGTATCGGCATCGTTCTTCAGTCGAATTTATTTTTGTCCCAGCGTTTAAGAGACGGAGGCCTATATTAATTGAAAGGTGAGACCCGAGTTAAATCGGAGCACTTCCATCATAGAAGTTTGCATATAAAAAGAGTACGTATAATGGGATACTCTAAACTTCTTTTTTTTTTTTTTAGAATTTTCCAAATCAATGTGAAATTGGCAAGTCTTAAAATTTCACCAACATTTTCTTGAACAGTAACAAAAAAAGAAAATTGGAGTTACTGGGACCATTAAGAACTGATCGGCAACCGCAAGGACAAAACCCAAACTTAACTCTTTCTGCAAGACGAATGTAGTACTTACTGGATTTCTCCCTCTTGCCGCACCTAACAGCAATGAACTCCCCCTTCTCTGCAATGACTTCTTTGCCGTTGGACATTGTAGATGAGGAAAGAAAACAAAAACGATACTTCGCGCGACGTCAGAGTCGGAGATGGCACACGGACGGACTGACGACTGCGGACTGACTGACTGCCGGGCCCGGGCCCTGCTGGCTCCGCTCCGGGGGACCCCAGTTCCTGGGAGGAGGGCTGGAGGGGGGTAAGGCTGGACCCACCAGGGCAAGGGCGGGGGCGGCGGGGGTGGCGGGGGCTCTTGTAGGCTGTGGGCTAGGAGTGGGAGGGTAGTAGAGGTGGGGAGTGAACACACGCTATTGGCCGATATTGCCGTCCCCCACCACCATCGCGTTGAAGTAGACACCCACGTCGGTTACTTTTAAAAAGTACCCTGAAAAATACCCTTGACCTTTAACAACACAGCATACCTGTAGGGCTGGACACCCAAAGCATGCACTTCTACTCATGGCACCACGCCACTTTCCCCGTGGTTTACGTCGGCGACCTGTGCCCCGCGGGGCAGCACACCGACATCCGCCAAGCTGAAGTCCGCGCTCGTCCGCTTCAAGACCGTCCGGCCCGAGCACGGCCGTCGGGGTCACATTGGCGAGGTCCGGGGAGCCTACCCTGGGGCAGGCCGCAGCTTTGTCCCTTGTGCCCTAAGGAATACACGCTTTATCAGAACCCACCCCGGCCGCTCTGTCACCGCGACGCCACGACATGCCCTGCTAACGCTAGTGCGCCGCCTCATGTGTCAAGAGCAGAACGACGCGGCCGTGTTTACGATAAGCCCCACACCCCGCGCCGTCCTGTGAGTCGGCGAGTGAGTGGGAAAGCGGAAGCGGCGCGACGCATGGCGACGCGAGGAGCTACATAATATGAGGCTGCTCAGGGGGGCTGCTGCGGCTGCTGCTTGGCTAGGGCTGCTCAAGGAGACTGCCGCTGCTTTTGCTCACTGCCACTGCCACGGTCCTGCTGCGCTAACCTAACCACGCTAATCGGGAGTCAAAGCTAGCTGAAGTTAAAACTTAATCTGCTAAAAAAAAACCTGCGTGGCGATCGCTTTGTACGACCCCCCCCCCCCCCCCCCCCCCCCCGACCAGTGTTTCGGGCCTTCCGGCTGTGGACATGTGGAACCAATATCCGAAAATCCCAGGGCGTTAGCGGGAACACCAGCCGGGATGACACCCGACGCCACCCGACCGAGGAGCCCAGGTCCGCCCAGAGAGAGAGAGAGAGAGAGAGAGAGAGAGAGAGAGAGGCGGGGGTGGGGAGAGGAGACAGGGGAAGAGGGAGACTGAGTGGGCGGTGGCAGAGAGGGAGTGAGGCAGGGGGAGAGAGTTGCACTCCGTGCCTGACCGCGAGAGAAGGCCTAAGAACACCCACGTGCAGTTGCGGGTAGTTAGATGATGGAGGGCTGAAGGGGAGGTACCGGGTACCGACTGCGGGCCGGCAGGTACATACGCGTACGCGCTCGGCGCCGCCGCCGGCTGTTTCAGGCCCGTTCAGCCGTGGACGGGGAGGTGTCACGTAGCCTTGTCGGGCACGGTGGCGTCGAAACAAAAAAAAAGGCAGAGAGCACCTGCCGCAGCCGCCGCCATTCATAAGACAGGGCTGCGGTGCCACCCTGGCGGCGTAGGGGCGGGGTTGTGCACAACGGGGTACGTCGAAATGGGGTACTCGCGCACCATGGCACCGAGGCCGCGTTCCGCAGCGAATGAGGGCGCCAGAATAGACGATTCCGTTTCGCTGGGTGACGTCACAAAAAAGCAGCAACAAGATGAAAACATGCGCTAACCTGTAGTAAGATGGCGTCTGTGCGCGCATCACGGCCGTGGCGTGCATGCACGGTGGTCTACGCTTTTCAACCTATTTATTTTTCCGCCGCGTTTCGTTTTGACAGCATTTAGCAAACGTTTCTCTAGCGGCGACGTCAGTGTTATGACGCATGGCTGCATGTGCAGCGCACACCCGCGCACGATGGGCTCGGTCCGGGTCCTCTTGTCTTACAAGGTATGAGAGGGATTAGGGCGGCGGAGGAAGGCCGGCCAGCCGGCCACGCCCCCGCGTCCCCGCCCCCCGCGCGATGGACAGTGGGTAGCTGAGGGGCACAAAGGACACGTGCCGGTGCTCCATCAGCAGACTGTTGCGCGGTGCGCGCGCCCCACCATCCACTACCTCCCCGGCGCCGGCGCGGCCGCGCGGGGCACCCCCGCGGGTCAGAACTACGGCGTCCAACCTGATGGTGACCCCCGCCCCCCACAGCGTCTCATACGACAAGAGTGCCGGATGCAGGGAGGAGGAAATTCGACGTCGGCGGGCCGGCCAAGCAACCCCCCGCGCCCCCCTGCCGCCCCCGCCCGTGCCCATATAGCCGCCGCCGCCGCCGTCGCTCCGCCTGCGTCCATGATTTTTTTTCTCTTTGGAGGGGGGTGGAAATCGCAGAAAAAAAAATGGATGCTTTCAAAAGGACGGCAGTTGCGTTTTCTTCCAGGAAAGCTTCGCTCACTGGTCGGCGGATAAAAAAAATGGTGCGAGGCAGTTCAATCAGTTCGTAGGCAGCGGCGGGGCCCGGGCCAGGCCCGGCTGCCCCCCCCCCCCCCCCCCCCCCCCCCCCCCCCCCCCCCCCCCCCCCCCCCCCCCGGCGTCCTGATGACGGCATGACCCAACATTATTGTCCACTGGGGTGCTGGCCTGTCAACGATTGGTACCGCGTATTCCCAGCCGAGACCGGTACTACAAGGACAAGGACAGCAGCGGCCAGCAGCCCCGGCCGGAGCCATGGATCGCACACGCGCGTCACCGGCCCCGGCTTCCGCCCCCCCCCCCCCTGCAGCCCCTGCACACATGGCCGCCGCCGCGCCGCTCCGCCTGCGTCCATGATTTTTTTTTCTCTTTGGAGAGGGGTTGAAAACGCAAAAAAATGGATGGTTTCTAAAGGACAGCAATTGTGCTTTCTTCCAAGAAAACTGCACTTACTATACTGAAGCCGTAAATCGCGAGCACTATCGCACCACGCCGTGGACCCCGCGGGCCGCCCAAGACCATGTCGGGCGCTGCAGCGGCTCGTGGGCCAGGATCGGCGGAGAAGAAAATTGTGCGAGGCAGTTCAAACAGTGGAAACTCCCCCGGAGCGAGTGCAATTCGTGGGCAGGGGGCCGCATCCCGTCGGCCATGTGCTCCGGAGCAGTATACAAGCAATGAGGTCGTGCAGTCATATATATTTTCCTGACAAATCTCTTTCCCTTTGCCCGGCCGCGCCGCGCCGATGACGCGGAGGGCCGGGCATTCCTAGAATTGGCAACGCTCCTCAGCCGTTCCCAGGCCCCGTGCCAGACGAGTGTTGACCGGTAATCCGCAGTGTCGCCAGTGCCGGACCCGCGCCGACCCGCCCGGACCCCACCGCGCCGGACCAATTGAATATACATATAAAGAGTAATCAGAAAAATGGAAAACAATGTGGCTACTTTAATTAAGTCTTTGGCAACAAACAATTCAGCCAACTTGGCAACTTAGCCAAATGGCATTGGCAAAATCACACAATGCAAGTTAATTACCATAATACTGACCCCAAGATTGCCCAGGAGTTGAATTTGGGGGAGCAGAGGGAAATGAGTACCCCTGATTGTATGATGTTGCATCCCCACTTCCGGGTTGGTTATAATGAGGATATCCCCAAGAGTACTGTGGGTACTGTGGATACTGCGGATAACTTGAGTGATTATAACTCATCACAGGCTGTGATGGGCTGTTTACCTCACTGCTAGATTGAAGGGCAGCCGCAGCACTAGCAAAGCTTGGAGGCTCCTTGGCAACTTGAAGTGGAGACTTCAAAGAAGACTTCAAAGGAGACTTGAATGGAGACTTGAATGGAGACTTGAATGGAGACTTGAATGGAGACTTGAATGGAGACTTCAAAGGAGACTTGAATGGAGATTTCAAAGGAGACTTGCCCGGTCCAGTGTTCTTCATTTTCTTGCGAGGAGAAGGCGTCTGCTTTGCTGGTGAGAGCTCCACAATGTCAGTCACTTTGAAGGGTGAGCAAACAGCCTGCGAATCAAGTAAATAAAATCAAAACAAGCAACAAAGGCGGGCAAAAACTATGTACTTGTGAAACTAACAACTCCGTACCTCAGACTTTTTATCTCTTTTTTTGGACATAGCCCGGGGCTGTTTGGGGGAGGGGGTTTTTCTCCACTCAGGGGCCCTTTTGTTAATCATAGCATTGAATTTCTTGGATGTCAGCCGGTTCTCCTTCTCTACATTCCTATTGACAAAACCTGCAAGAAGACATACGGCAATGAATACATTTTAACAAGTGTATAAGGTGTAAAAAATTCAGTTTCTAATTATGAAACAAGAAAATTCTAAAGGTGGACAGATTAAGAGGGGGCCTCAGTTGAGCTTTCGGGTGGTGTCGACCTGTTTTCAGGGGCGCCTAAAATTGCAAATTGACGGCGCATTTTTACAGATATCTTGATCGTTCTTCCACCCGATGAAAGATGAAAGATGTTTACAGGCCGCGGAGATTTCCGATTTTCAAATTTGCGTCTCTAAATATTTTTTATCGATTTTTGAAAATCTCCAAATGTCGAGAAGTTGGGGCACTTTAGGGGCCGATAGAAGGAGAACCAGGTTACCTATCAAAAATCGGAAATCTCCGCGGCCTGTGCAATTTCAGTGCGTGTGTGACTGCAAGAGCTGATAACGATATCTGCAAAAATGTGGCGTCAATTTGCAATTTTAGAACACCATGTTCGCGGAGTGCTTGATCGGTGGCGGGAGGCGGCCGGTGAGTTAGGTGGGTCTGCGGGCGCCCCCGCCGCCCCGGCTCACTCCCCCGCCCGGCTGCAGGCCCTTTTGTCTCCTCCCGGCCGACCCGGCACGAGAATGACAGGGGTCGCCCTGATTTATGGCTCCCTTTTTAACGTGCAAATTTAAATCATCGCACAGCAACAATATCCGGCTCATTTTTTTCGCGCTAAAATTCCAATTACGGTGATATAAATATCAATGTTCTGCGCCTGTTTGAAGCTGAGATACAGGGCCTTATAGATCTGGCCGTTTTATTGAGCAACGAACACCAGCCGCATAGCAGCGCAAAACACCATATTTGCGGTTCAATATTTTGGTAACTGACGGCAACAGAAACCACGTACACGGTGCAGCGGTAAAAGAAATATTCGACCGGCACATGCTGTTCAATAAGCCTTCGTCATCTGAACGAGTCTCCATTTATTTCACTTCCACACTACCGATTTTGAATGGCTGCTACATTCTTACTGGTGTCCTCGCTCGAGGGAAGGCCACGAGAGGGATGCGTACTTCATAGGTGACGCGTCGTGATTCTCTATTTTCATTTCTGTCCGCATATTGGAGGGGGGGGGGGGGGGGGGGGGAGTACCGCAAATTTCCCGCCACTTAGTTTTCGAGCTGAACGTGTTTATAACGTGACCGCCAGCAGCGGTGATTGGCCGGCAGCTGCGGCTGCACCCGCCGCGCTGCACCGGGCCGGGGCTTGCACAGGCCTGCTTGTGCCTGCTCGCGCCATGTGCCGCCGGGGCTCTGTGGCCGCCAGGCCGCCGCCTTGCCGCGCCCGGCGCACTGCACTGTGCAAACAGAAGCGCGGCTGGATGAGCCGGGCCGGCCGGGACCGTAAATAATTTGACATCAGCTGACGTTTGTTGTCTCTGCCGGCGGATGGCCTTGGCCTTCCTTATTTGCACATGTGTAGGCGCGGGCTGCCGCGATGCTGCCGGCAGGCCAAAACAAAACCCTCACAAAATAACGGAAGGTATCCTTCCTCCCCTCGCACTCTCCCGCACCCCCTAGGCCCTACCCCTACCCCTGCACCACCAACATCCGTCCGCTGTGCCAGCACTTCCTCAGTTCAGTCTGGAAGGAAGCAGAGGACGAGTAACATCTCTCCAGCGAGTCCCTCAGCGAGGCAAAACAACGCGGTGCCGTACTACCGAGGCCTACGCTGGCCATCCAAGCCTTCGCGAACCGCGATTGTGCGTGAGTGTGTGTGTGTGTGTGTGTGTGTGTGTGTGTGTGCGCGCGCGCGCTCGCCCTATTTCGTGATCGCCACCGTTCAAGTGTATTGTTGTAAAAATGCCGCAAACGAAGACCATTGCAAGAAAGAAGAGGAATTTGTCGGCACGCCGGCTCAGCGCCAAGAAAAAAGCTAAGGCAGCTGCGGCAGCAAACTGGAGGTAAGTACTGCGCCCTGCGCCCTACTTGTCGTCCTCGCACAACCCATCCGCCGCCTGCCCCCTGACCGCACGCCGCTCGTGCCCCTTTCAGGAGGAGAGCCGCTGTCGGCGCCCCGTCGGCCGAGGCGGCTGCGCCCACAACACCCGCCAAGGGCCCGGCCAGGGCGTGCATGGTGTCCACGCCGCAGTCAGGGCCCGGCCCCAGGGCCCCGTACACCCCCGGCATGTCCCCCATACGGGAGGGGGCGGACGACAGGTACGCACCGGGCGCGGCCGCGCGCGTGGCAGCAATGCTTGCCCTCCATAGACTAGCGCTGCTGAGGTCCTGTGACTCGATTTCAGCTTCGCCTCCTACGGCGCCCCCCTGCACACACCCTCGCACCAGGACCGCTCGTCCGACGCCTCCATGTTGTCGGACATCGCCGAGCTGCCGGAGGAGATCGTGAGCGATCCTGGCACGGAGAGGGAAGCCCCGCGGCCTGACTCTGGCAATGAGGCTGCCCCTGAGAGCCCCGGCCGCAGTGGTGGTGGGTCGGAGCACGGAAGTGAAGGGGGTTTGTCGAACGCCGTGGAGTCGGACAGCGAGTCCGAGCCGCGTGACAGCGACGACGAGTACGAAACGGATAGTGAAGGGTGAGTTTCAGGCGTCACGGACGGCAGGCGGGCTGTGTTTGTCACGTGTTGATCGTCTTCCGGTCATTGTAGGGAGCTGAACGTCACAAGGGCTGAAGATCCGGACACTGACATCAAGGTGACGGGGAGGCGCATCGTTGATATTCAGCACCTCTGGAAGTCCATCCTGGGGAGTGAGCACCCCGGTCCCTACGGGTGTAATTTTGCCAACAACCGGCTCATCAGGGAGAGCAGGAGGGGGTTCAAGACGACGTGGACCTTCAAATGCAGAGTGTGCGGGAGAAGGACGCGTCTCAGCTCCGAGGCCCCTGATGACACCAGGATGCAAGTGAACGACGCCGCTGTCAACGGGATCATAGCGGGCGGCGCGGGGTACGCCCAGCTCGCTGAGGTGTGCGCCTCGCTGGATGTGCCCTGCATGACAAATAACACATTCACGGCGC
Source organism: Megalurothrips usitatus (assembly GCA_026979955.1). NCBI lineage: Eukaryota > Metazoa > Arthropoda > Insecta > Thysanoptera > Thripidae > Megalurothrips > Megalurothrips usitatus. The sequence goes on along the minus strand of CM049604.1, from coordinate 9,091,433 downwards.
ACGAGAAGGTGGTGTCTGCGGCCATCGCCGAGGCCGCAATGCAGTCCATCGAGGAGGCCGCGGCAGAGGAGTACCGCCGCGCCGCAGCGAAGGGGCTTATTGACAGCGAGGGGCACGCTCGGATCACAGTGGTAGCCGACGGCTTCTGGACGAAGAGAAGCTACCACACCGGCTATGCAGCCCTGACAGGCATTGTGAGTACTCGCACCGGCCACCCCTTCTCTCTCTCTCTCTCTCTCCCGGCCCCCTCTTCCCTGACCTAATTTTTAATCGCAGGCCGTTATCGTTGGCGCTGAGACGGGCAAAATCCTATTTTTGGGAATTAGGAACCGTTACTGCTCGATTTGTGCTGTCGCTAAGAACCGTGGACAAGATGCCCCCCAGCATAAATGTTACCTCAACTGGACCGGCTCCGCCAGCAGCATGGAGGCCGACATTATTGCTGAGGGTTTCTTGCAGAGTACTCAGTTGAATCTGAAGTACTCCACAATCATAGGTAAGGCAAAGTGCGCGCGCTGCCGGCTGACTGGCACTCCCTGCAACACGCTCACACGGTCCTCTCTTTCAGCTGACAATGACAGCAGCGTGTACCCCCGGCTGATGGCGCTGCAGCCGTACGGCCCGCAATGCCCAGTCAAGAAGATTGAGTGCAAGAACCATCTCAGCCGCAACTATCGGAAGAACCTGAAGGCCATTGGGGACCGGACGGAGTTTCCTCTGCTGCTGAGAAAGTTCTTGCAGTCTGGGTTTCCGAGCAGGCACGTCAAGATAGTAAACGCCATGTGGACGGCCGCTCTGCACTGGAAGGACAGCAGTGAGTGTATTTTTATAATTCACCTGTCGCCGGCAACGCCATGAGTGACTCACTAAATTTATTTTCTTGGTCCCATTTTTTTTGTTAGATTTGGACCTGGCGGACAAAATAGATAGGCTGCGCAGAGACATCATCAATGCGCCTTATCATTATTTTGGACGCCACGCCAATTGCGGCGACTACTTCTGCCAAGGGCCTAAAGAAGGTGAGGTCGACATGGTCGAGAACTGCCTGCGTCCGGAAAACCGGAAGTTTTGGGACGCCGTAGTGGGTCTTGCAAACCACTACGCTGGGTTCGCCGACAGCCTCATTTATTGTCTGGACAACAACTTGGCGGAGCGATTCAACAATGTTGTTGCCCAGAAAATAAATGGGAAACGGGTGAACCACAACCAGCGTGGTGGCGTGCTGACGCGCGGGCTCGCGGCCGTGGCCTCGGTGAATACTTCTGGACGGTACCACGAGGCCGTCCACAGGGCAGCGGTAGGCGCTGCGCCGCTCGGTGAGTCAACCCTTTTCCTCGCCCTGGCCCTTTTCACCTCTTCAATATTTTTCTAACCAAACGCTGCCCATCACAGGCAACCACACCGCTTCTTTCGTGCAAAAGAAGGGCAAAAGACTCCATGCCAGAAGGAAGTATCGGGAGAGGCAGAGGGAGGTCGAGGTGAGGGTGCGAAACAGCAAGGCTCGCGAGCGCGAGGGGCCCAACCAGGACTACGGCAGGCTGGTCGGCGTCAACGCGGCGTTCGACCGGCCTCCCCTCGAGGGGGCAGACCTGCAGGCCGCAAAGGACCGCTGGGTGGAGCAGGAACAGGCGATCACAGCCGCAGGCAGAGCCGACCTGGAGCGGGAGACGCGCTTCCAGGCCGCTGCCGGCACCGGGAGCCTGTGGGACACCACCCGCCGGAAGAGCGTCTCGGCCACGAAGCACAAGGCCGTGGCGGACATGCGGGACGGGACGTCACGGCGGAGGCTGGTGCACGAGATCCGCTACAAAGTGACGCGCCCCACGGCCGACATGAATCACGGCGTCAAATTTGAACCGGAGGCGATCGAGAAGTTCACCGAAGCCACGCAGCGGACGTGTGTGCGCGCCGGGATATTCCTGCACCAGCAGTACCCCTGGATCAGCTGCTCTCCAGGTTAGTCAACCCGACAGTCTGATGAGCGCTCACAGGTGACGAACGCGCGAGTTTCGACAATTGAAATTGGTTTCAGACATGCTCGTGGATGACGACGCAGTTGGCGAGGTAAAGTGTCCGCCATCTGTAGCGAACTTCAACTCGATTGGCGAAGCTGTGGCCGGGGGCAAGGTGAGCTATAACTACTAGAGGCGTCCAAGTATTATGTAACACCAACCGATACGAAGAGGCGCGGGACGGCGTTATGTATTTTATAGCATGGGGATTTACCGACGATTCTTATTTGACACTAAGAGCGGAGGACGCTTATTGCCTTTTTTCTTTTCTTTTTCAGATCAAATATATGGAGCGAATGGAGGATGGCTCCGTTCGACTCAAGAGAAATTCAAACCATTATTTCCAGATCCAAGCAAACATTCATATTACGGGTCGAACCAAGGGCTATTTTGTTGTCTACAACAGTTCAGTGGAGAAGAACTGGCTGTATGTGGAGACAATAGCAAAGGACGACGATCACTGGGCTAAGACGGTGCCAAAATTGAACAGGTACAATATAAATACTTAATAATTTGATGTTTGATTTTTTTTAAAGGCACTGTATGCTTATGTAACGACCTCGCCGTGTATTTTCCCCAGGTTCTATTTTGAGTACCTTCTCCCGGAGATTGTCGATCCACAATATGGCAAGAGGTTCGACCTGTCCGACATCCGTGATCCTCCCTACAGATCGGGTACTGACGGCCCGGGAGACGACCCTGACAATCCTGGGGGCGATGACGTGTGATGCCACCGCTTTGTCTATAATTTTTTTGTTTTAGTAACCAAATTGGCTTGGATTTGGAAATAATGGTTTTATTCTGTGATACGACTGTTTTATAAATATTTTATTCTAAATTATGTTAGATGCAATATAAATTTAATATATCTATTTTCATTGCGTTTTGCTTTTTGTTTTATTTTTACTGATTCTGTGATACTAGTGTTATAGATGTTTTATTCTACATTGTACAACTTATAAATGTGTAAATATATCTTATTGTTCACTTGCACGATGAGTCTTTCATTTTCAAGTCTAATTTTTGGCACCACGATTTCATACCACCTCATATGCGTGCTGTTATAATTTTTTATCCACCAAGAGCACTGAAATTTGATTTTGATGTCGCAAGGGGACCAGGGGAGCTGTGACAGGTGTGAGAGGTGACAGGCTGGCAGGTACCCGGTGTTTGATATCATTTTTATCGCCAAGACGCAAGGAGGCCAAATTTCACGTCCAAATTTTCTTATCTCATATCCCTGGTTTGAACACAATCCTCTGAACAAAATATTCAGGCCCTGGCCCGTATGGACCCCTGGCCTCCGTCTGCCTGCGCACATGTGCGCAGCCCGGGCGGGGTCGTCAGCCTAGGTGGGGGCGGGGGGCTATAAACAAGACAAAGGGAAGGGCCGGCCCAGTCAGAGTCAGTTTTTGACAATTTGAAGCAATTTTTTTATCAAATTGAAAATAGTCCTGATCTCCCTGGCGCGTTGCGGCGGTGTCAATTCGTTCTTGAGTCGTGCTCGTACGATGATTTTGAACGGAGTTCTGAGCGTCCAAATTCACTTCGGAGCTCGCTGAGACGGTGGAGGATGAGCCCGGAGCCCGGGCAGCTCCGGCCGGAGGAGGCGGAGCGGCGGTGTTGCCGAGCAAATGCAAACGAAGTGCAGACCCTCCCATTCATTGACTAATAGGTGTGAAGTGTCTCAGTCTGGTCGCCGTGCGAGGGAGGAAAACCTCCCGTTTCGACGACTGTATCACGTTTTGGTTGCTGTTTCGGCCTCCAGCGAGCAGCGATACTTTTCTCAACTGAGGCCCCCTCTTAAGAGCTTTGAGTGATGAATGAACTTACCAATAATTGCTTTTTTTACATCCTCTCTGATTGCATAAGTTCCTGGCTTCTGACCAATGGCAGTCACATTAAGGGTCCGAAATACTTCTTTCCCAAATAACGCGAAGAGGGTCTCCTTTGCTAGACTGGCTGCCTTATTCCGATAGTCCACCTTTAATTGGTCTTTCTCAGAGGCAGCAATGAACACATTTGTTCCCACAGAAAGCTCAACCTGGAAAAATGGAGAAAAATGACCACAATACTCCACAACTAAATATACACACTAGGTAAACAAAACAAGCAGTTTACCTGTTTCACTGCAGATGGTATGGGAAGCAGCTCTAAGTATTTAGGTTCTTGTTTTCCGAATCCCCTTTGCAAAGAAAGAAGATCATAAAGATCTTTGAGCATGTTGTGGTACACTGGTGAATCTGGAAAATAATGATAAAGTAAGAAGGCAGAAAGATGCTACACTAAAGCACCAGAGACTAGAGAATTTACCATATTTCTGGAGGACTTCGCAAGGTTTGCACCCGCACCACTTCCACTCAGCCCGATCCTCAGTACGATCATCTTTCTTGGACTCGTCAACATCGTCATCCTCACAGTCATCATTCTCATCAGATTCAGCCTTGTCTTCCCCGTCACCTTCAGGTGCATCCTCTGCGCCACTCTCGTCTGAAAAAAAAAGATGCCCATGACCCACCTCAATTTAACACAAGAAAAAATGTTTCCTTACCGTTCTCAGATTGGAAGAGACTCTTCCTAACACTAGCCGCGAGTTTCTGGTCGACAGAAAGTTGCGCCCTTTTGAGGCTCTCCTTGGCCTCCCTGTTGTCCGCCTGCACCTTCTTGTGAGCCGCTTCTAGGTCCTTTGGAATAGATGGCCTAGCACCAACCGCAACATCAATGGCCCGGACACTGGCTGCTCCTGGTTTTACAACCTTGGCGGTGGTCCTTTTGGAGCGTTTGTTGCCCGAGGCAGAGGCAGTCTGCTTCTGCTTTGCCTTCTCAATCTCGGCCTCAACTTCTGCTGCTTTAGACTCCAAAGCATTGTCATCATCTACACAAATTAAACAAGTGATAAAATTCACACGTCAGCCAGTCAAGAGTAAAGAGGGTGGGAGTGGGCCATCAGAGCGGGTGGGTTGTTGCTTTGGACTATTCCCCTTCAGGGGGGGAGAGGAAAGAAGTTTTTATTTCCTTCCACGCGGCCACATGCCACGAGTGGCCAACGCCGAAGTGAGGTTAAGATCTATCACCGCGTTTCTCAAATCATAGCAAAACGAGGGGATTCGGTTCTATGGATTTCAAATTCAATACAGAAAACGGCCGCGCTCGACACAAAGGGGCGTGGGCTAGGCGTAGCGAGAGGTAGGTTAAGTATCCGGCTAAAATTTGCACAAAACATGTATGTCTCACGGGACCACCCACGCAACCGAGCCAAATCACAGCGAGCAATAGGAAGTTCCGACAAGAACTGACATGATGAATATACTGACCACTTATCATGATGACTTTGGCTGGGTAATACTTCTTGTTGCCGCTGAACATCACGGGCGTCACCGCGCCTTCAAAACGAGAATTTCGAGGGACATTTGAAAGACTCTCTACCCCCACCTTATTTTCCCTGCTCCATAAACACAAGGCTTTCATTCGCGACATCCCACAGCTCAAATCTTGCGGTACGATTCCTTCGAAACCCACTAGTTCTGAGCAGTTCTGATTCAGTCGCGTTCACTCTGAGCCAAGATGGTGCAACACCTCCCCTCCGCCCACCGCCGGCCGGCGACCTGTTGCCGTTGGCGGCTGTTGGTTCGGGGCGGGACTACTTCCAGAGAGACACAAAATAGTTCCGATCTCGCTTCGAGAATATGTATTCAGAACGCAGTTTTTTAAAAAATCAATTAATATCTATTTTCCTAATTATTCAGGAAGTAACGTGTTTATCAGAACTCAAAGTAGGAATTTTATCTAAGTGCAATAGATGCTGAGCTGCGCCTCAGGGGGGGGCAAGGGGAGGGGGGGCAAGGGGAGGGAGGGTTGGGGCAGAGCGATTTGAGAAATATAAACAGAGAAGCTGTAGGTTATGTTTTCGTAGTTTTGAAACTTCCATGCCCTTCTTAAAAGTCAGTGATCACCGCTCTTTTCCTACTCAAGGGCGAGACCAGCTAGACTATGGATCAAGAGAGTAGTTCTAATGATTCCGGTGATAGGAGGGTAGGAGAAGCCACACTCCGTCGTAGGAAGTGGTACAGAAAACGAGCGAGAGATGCCAATTTTAAACGACAGACAGATGTTGATGCCGACGGTGACTCCTCCAATGAATCTGGTGAGACGAAATGTTTTTCTACCCTGACCATTGTAATTACTCTGAGAAATGCCTTGGTTTATGTTGATATATTTTTTTTCATGTCTTCTTCACTAGTAGATGCACATCCTTACCAAACCAAGAGGAGAAACGATGCAGAATCTGATGATAATGAGGGAAATGTCAGTGAAGGACCACCAGTTTTTACTGACAATGAAGGTTTGTCGTGTATCCATCTTTGTTCAGTTTGATTTGCTGTGTTTTCAATATTTTATTGTTGATAGAAACAAAACCTCATATTTCTTGATCTTCCCATGTTGTGAACTCAATCGTCATATGCTTATGTGAGTTGTTCTGATTGACAGGTGAACAATTTCTAATAGACGGGGAGGCTGGAATTCCGGATCACGTTATTTCTGACAGTGAATCATTGAGTGTTGAAAATGTCCAAAGTGCAGGGGACAGCAGTAAGTCATACCTCTCCATGGGTTAGCTGAAATGGAAATGGAATAACTTTGTCATGTACTTACCCTGAAATTGTTTATTGTTCAGGGGAATCTAATGGCGAAGTGCATTCAAGCAGTCAAGATGATCATATTAGCATGGATGATGGAGCTGCTGCTGGTGAGTGTTACTGCATTTTGATTCAATGAATTTAGAACAGCTGTGTATTAATTTTTATTGTTAACTAAGTGTAGTGTTGTGCCTTGTACAGCTTGTTATTTTCTAGTTTCCCTAATTTGTTGGCTGTCTGTTGCAAAATAATATATACTTTTTTCTTTTGATTGCTTGCAAAATAATATATACTTTTTTCTTTTGATTGCTAAAGCTGGGGAAGAAAGCGAAGAAAATGCCAATGGTGACAACGACCAAAACAGTACCAGCCCAGACCACAATGCTGCTTCTGACAATGAGAATGGTAAGGGCATTTAAAAGTAGCTGTTAATACTGAGTATTTATACTTTTTTAATTGCTTGATTGTTTTTCTCATCAGCTGATGGCGATCAAAATGCTTCTGAACAGGAAAACTCTGAGGGAGGTCTGTCTGAGACAGATGGAAGTGAGCGCATTTCTGGAGATGAAGTGGACTCAGAGTCAGAGCTTGGTGAAGATTTAAGTGACTATGAAGAGGAGAATGAAGAACTGAACTTTGAAGATGAGATGATTTTTAATGGATCTACACTGACATTCAAAGAGAGTGCATTAGCCATCCTCAGTTTTGTTTTACACCACAGACTTTCTGGTTTATGTATAGGTGACTTGCTTCTATTACTATCACTTCATTGTGGGCCTGGTAACCGGTTATTGAATTCTCTTTATAAACTGAAAAAATACTTCAAAATGTTAGGGAAAGAGTATATCAAAATGCACTATTTCTGCTCAATTTGTGAAACTCCATTGCCAAGTAAGGATGCCATATGTCATGGGCAACAAGGTGATTCATATTTTATTGAATTCCCTCTAGTTGGTCAACTCCAGAGTCTTTTTTCTAAACCTGGTTTTTATGAGAAACTTCAGTATCGATTTACTCGTGAGAAAAAGAATGTTGGGCATTTGGAAGATATTTATGACGGCTCCATTTACCAAGATGTATTCAATTCTGGTTTTCTCAGGGACCCTAATAATGTTAGCTTTTTAATGTATTTTGATGGTGTATCAATTTTTAAGAGCAGCAACTTCTCAATTTGGCCAGTGTTTTTAACAATCAATGAACTTAAGTTTAAGTATAGGACACAGAAAGAAAACACTCTCTTGGCAGCACTTTGGTTTGGTAAGAAGAAACCTAACCCAAATATTTTTCTAGCACCTGTTCGTGATTCTCTTTCATCTTTGGAAAATAATGGGGTTGATATGACTTTACCAAATGGAGATAATATCAGAGTGAGAGGAAAAATTCTGTGTGCAGTGGCAGACATGCCAGCCAAAGCACTGTTCATGCGCTTCATTCAATATAATGGGGCTTTCTCTTGCTTTCATTGTCTGGCGGAAGGAGGTCGCTTTGATCTAGGAAATGCATCTGTTCAGGTTTTTCCGTATGCAAGGCACCTTGAACTGAGAAACCTACAGGAAACTGTCCAGTTTGGAGATCAAGCACTTGCTGCTCGACAACATGACCCTGATGCAACAGTTTATGGTGTGAAGGGTCCATCAGTTCTCTCAGCAATTTTACCAAATATGATTCTCTGTGTAGGGATAGATGTTATGCATGGGGTATTTTTAGGAGTTATGAGAACACTAATGTTGTTGTGGTTTGATGGTCAGTACTCTAATATGCCTTTTAGTATTTCAAATATGGCTCACATTGTTGATGAAAGGCTTAAAAAAATTAAGCCACCCTCCTCATTCCAAAACATGCCTCGTAGAATTAAAGATATAGCCAGATGGAAAGCTTTTGACTTAAAAATGTTTTTTTTCTATTATTCTCTTGTAGTTTTGTGTGGTATTCTACCAGAAGTGTACTGGTTTCATCATGTCCAGTTAGTGACAGCAATAAGTTTGCTGAGTCAGGAGAGCATATCTCCAGAAGAACTGGACAGTGCAGAAGAAATGTTGCATTTGTATGTTTCTGACTTCCAGAGGTTGTATGGCTTACGTCATTTAACTTTGACTTTCCATCAACTGCTGCACTTGGTCCTTGTTTGTAAAAATCTTGGTCCTACATGGGTTTATTCCTGTTTTATCTTTGAGAGTTTAAATGGACAAATAGCAAAGCTGGTTCATGGAAGTCGACATGTGGCCTTACAAATTTGTTCATCATCTTTTATCTTCATGAAGTTGCCAGTTCTGGTAAATTCTATGCCAGCTGGAGAGGCAAAGACTTTGTGTTTAAAATTTCTAGAACCAACTCAAAAGGCCAAAGTGACTGAAGTGATTGATCAAAGAGCAGGAGTTGTTGGAAAATTCAAAGTTTGCAATCCCACAGCCAATGTCCGAAGATTATTTCAAGAGGAGTTCAATATAATTGGTGGGCGCTACAGTTTCTTTGCCAGACTAAAATTGAACGGTTTAGTGTATAATTCAGCCCAGTATGTACGATCCAAACAAAAAAGGTCTTGCTTTGTTGAAATTTTTGAACGTGACAATTGTCACCTGTGTAAAGTTCTCTCTTTTATAAGGTGGTCTCCTTGTGGAGATAACTGTCCTGTGCCATGTGCTGAATGTCCAAAGCATTATTTTTGTCTTGTTTCTATTTATGACAGAGATCTGTGGGAGCTGCACGATGCTCCTCTTGACATAATTGCTAGTCATCTTCAAAGAGTTTTAGAGAGTGATAAATGTAGAATTTTTCCTATTCAGTCAATTAAATCATTATGTTTGTATATGTCTGTAAATGACAAAGAATACATATCTGTTCCTATTAACAATTTTGAGGTGGAATAAAGTGCCAATGAACATTTAGAAAATTTCTCTTATTTAAATTATTCCCATACATTATTTATTATTACCTGACAAAGTGGATGTACGCATTTTTGGGTGGGTGGGGTATCCTGGAAGACACACGTTCAAAAGGCGTCGCTCGCTCGCGCCCCGCCCCTCTGCGTCACGTGACCGCACGGACCAATCACAGGGCACGAAAAAAGGCGGGAAGGCCGCCCGCTCTGCAGACGACAGCATATGCGAATTTAGCGATTTGATGATATTTTACAGCTGCTACAAAATAGCTTTGAAGTGTATACCGTGACTACAGTATAAAGCTTCATTGCAAATCGGTTTTATCGTACCTGCGCAAGCCTAGACCTCAAAAGCGGCTCCGAAAGATTTTACGCGAATCCGCCGTTCGGGTCGTTGTACTTCAGACGATCGCCCCTCGGGCTAGACCGTGAAAGTCGGAACTTGCGGTTTTCTGATTACTCGTGAGCGGTAGAACAGATTGATCTCAGCTGCTAAGGAACGTAAGATAGGGGTGAAAGTAGACCTCACACCGAAATTCAGACGCGCTCGTGGCCTGGGGACCAAAAAATAACCGATTATGTAGGCGCGGTTGGTGCCCGGCGGGCTTGCCTACCAAGCAAGGGGATGACTTTTGCCTCGTTGTAACTCAGCCAATTCTTGACCAATTTCGCAAATGGACACAGTTTTAGAATCCTGGCGGTCTCTCCCGTCTAACTAATTGAGTGAAAATGGTTTCAGACCAATATTTTAAAATGCACCAAGGGGGAGTTGAACCCGGAACTCGGTGACCAGTAAAGTGCCAAGTTCTGACATAAATCAACCCTTTTTGTCTGAAAAGTTTTCCGATAACACTGAAAGGGACGTAGCGACGGCGTCCCTTTCAGTGTTTCTAAGTCCCTAAAGTCGTCGCTCATGATTTTGGTGTGATATTTTTCTAAGTCCAGATCTCGGGGTGAGCTCCGGTAAGAGCCCGAGTGGGGCTCTCTTCGGAGCAAGCCCGTGGGCCGGGCAGCATTCGGGCAGTCCGACTAGACTCGGGCACAGTTCGGACTGTCCGACCAGTCTCGGACTCCTACCGGACAGTCCGACTCCGGGGGCACCCGCTCCGCAGGCCCAGGCCAGCCCAGGCCGCCCAGGCCTGCCTGGGGCGGACACTCGGACTGCTTCCCAGCACCTGGGAAGCACTGTGTATTGTTCTGCATTAAAACTGCTTGTACCGTAACTGCGCTGCAAATTGTCGCTAGCCACCCAAAGCCCTTTCAATCAATCCAGTGCCGCCTCAAGCGAGGCTTCCGCCAAACACAGTACTGTTCGTCAGTGTGCCCCCCCCCCCCTCCCCCACCCGGCGGGGCTGCGCGGGCCGGCGGCGGCGGGCGCCCTTCTGATCGCGACGTCGTCGCGGAGGCGCACCGGCCCGACACTCTTTGTCTAGTGGCCCGACGCGGGCAGCCCTCAGCGTGAACCGCGGCCCTAGCGTGAGAGAGAGCGCAGAGAGAGAGAGGCACGGAGAGGGAGAGAGAGGAGAAGAGAGGGGGGGGGGGAGTATAAAGGGCGGGGAGGGGGGGGGGCTAGACTGTCCAGCATGTAAATCCTTGTCGCCACGCACAAGAATGCGGAGCGCAGACAATGCTTGGCCATGGAAGTGCACACACACACACACACACACACACACTCAGTGTGACACGCATGACCCTTGCATTCGTCACACGTCGTATATGCCAATGCGAGAACACCTCCCCCGCGGCCCGTGGGGGATGGACGCGGCCAAGCACTCGTTCTCCGTGTCCAGCCCGCGGCTGGCGTACGTGACCCCCCTCCCATCCGAGGCAGAACGGGACCTCGTCCGGGCGGCCCGGGCTGACCCCGGCCCCCCTCTCCACCCCCGCGACGGACGGCCAGGGCACCGTCGTCATCACGCGCTCGCACTCCAACGAGGCCGAGGGCGATCGCGCGTCTCGTGACAGATAATGTACTGCAAGCGGCATGCAAGCGGCATGACATTTAGTCCTGTTAGTGGGCAGAAAAGCGCCCCTCCCCTCATGCTGATCGGGGATCCGCCCCTGGCACCAGCGCATGGAGGAAGGCAAAGAGCAATGGCCGGCCCCGCGGCGAGGACCGCGCGCCGCCTACACCAGGCCTTTGATCTTCTTGTCTTGTAGAGCCTCCGCATGCTCTTCAGGCACCGGGGCGCGGGCCGCGGGCCGTGCTCGTGCCGTAGGTCCCCGTTGGTGCCGTTCGCCGTCACCTGTCCCTGCTTGGCATCCCGCCCCCTCCCTGTTAGGTGCAGGACCCTCACCACAACCCTAGGATACACTTATCTGCAGTTCTGCGGCAGCGCCTGTAGTTCCTTCGGGCAGGCGCGGATCCAGGGGGGGGGGGACGATGGCCCCCCCCCCCTTCCCTGAGCCCCCCGATGGACGCCTGAGGCAACACGCGTAGCTTCCCGCCTGTACGTAGGCAAAAAGTGGTACATCGCCCCCCATTGAAGTCGCTTCTGGATCCGCTACTGCCTTCGGGTAGAGCCACCCGTGGGTAGAGCTTGATGGGAAGTGTGTGTAGTGGTGGGGCCGCGTAGGCCAGCGGGGAGGGGAGAGGACGCGTTCGCAGGGGTACCTCCGCCTGTCTTTGCCTTCGCAGTGTGTTGACTCTTTGTTTCCGCACGCAGCCCGTCCGGTGCATATGTTGTCCGTTTAGCCGCACCATGCCGGGGATGGGGCACCTAACCTCTATTTTGCCGGCCTGCCGAGGGCTCTCTAGCCGCTATCTAGACTCTAGCCGGGTCCAGGGGTATGAGGAGGGAGGGGGGGCGGGAGGGGCGGGTCGCGGGACTAGATGGTTCGGTGTGTTTTTTCCGGCACAGGGGCCGGGCGGGGCCTCGCTGGCTTTCGCGCCATGGGGGGCCGGGGGGAGGGGAGGGGGGAGGGGGGGGGGGGGGTATTGTTTGCGCACCTTGGGGTCGCAGAGCGAATCTAAGGTTAGATTCCCTCTGTTGGGGTCGTGCTGGCTGACGTGCACAGCCCGGCTGTCCCGTCGCTCCGCCCTTGGATCTCGATTTCATTACCGGGGCTCCGCCTCCCCCGTCGGGGAGGGCCTCAAGCCCGCCCTGGGGCCGGTCCACTCAGAGAGGCCAGACATCTGTCTGACCACTCCCGGGGGGACGGGTACCCATGCGGGGGTCCGTCTTAGCACCTCCGCCAGGGTGGCCGGACACCCGGGCCGAGTGGGCGGCCGCGGGTATTTTAGTCCCTGTTCCGGCTTTGCCGAAGGGTCCTCGGGGCCTATGGAACAACAAGGAAGGAAAATGCAGTGAACACAGAGTGCCGCCAAGGCAGGCCCGGACTGGGCACCTTGGGGCCCACCCGGACACTGAGCCTCAGGGGCCCTCGCACGCTTGGGCGGGGGGGGGGGGGGGGGAATATTTTTTTAGCAGATGAAGTTTTAACTTCAGCTAGCTTTGACTCCCGATTAGCGTGGTTAGGTTAGCGCAGCAGGTAGCGTGGCAGTAGCAGAAGCGAGCAGCCCTAGCCAAACAGCAGCAGTAGCCCAGCAGCCGTAGCTTGAAGCGGGCGCGTCGCCTCGCCTTTGCCTCTGAGTGTTCGTCACCGTGCTGACACTAGACAAAGAAATTGTCTAGTGTGCTGACTCACATGACGGATGACAGATTCCTCATGAAACACTAGGCGGGGGGCCGGCGGAGGTCCCTGCGCTGGCTGGCCTAGGAGGGGGGGGGGGGGGGGGGCGCACAGCTGAGCGGGCTCGCCTCTCGCCCCAGCCGCCGGAACACAAGGTTGAGGGCCGGTCCCCAACGCTTCGGCCCGCTACAACGGGGATTTTCCAACAACCCTGTTGATTTCAAATACTACACGAGATATACCGCGCCGCAGACGTTTGAGAGCCATATCATTCATCTGCTTTCACGTTAGCGTTTGTTTTTTTTTTAGAGAAATTCTGTTGTTCTGAACTTGTTTTTGAATATTTCTCGGTATTATTTGGGCTTAAATGAAGCGAATCTTAATTTTTTTGGTTAGTGGTTTTCACGGCAAGTGCCCATGGAGGCCCGGCCGCCTGGGGCCTTCGCCAGGTAGGTACCCATACGGCCCAGGGGCCCGGCCCTCGCGGGCCTGAGGCCCCCGCGGGCCCGAGGTCGGGCCAGTCCGGGCCTGCGCCAAGGTGCAGTCGCTCGCCCTCAAACTGCCGGTATCCGCCCTGTCCGCACGGCCTGCAGCGCCGGCAGCCGCGCTGGAACAGGACCACCACCGCGTCGCCGCGTCGCCCGGCCTGCAGCTCCCGCACCTACCCGCACCGTAACCGAGCCCGTGTACTGGTTTGATCGCGTCACAAATCAAACTTATCGGGACGGCGATTGACAGGCGCTGGCCTGTCTGCTGTCCTTCTCTGCGCAGGCCCCGCGCGCCAGCCATCAGTTTTTTCTCTATTGGTAGCAAAAAAATTAAACGTTTGCATAGTCCGCCAGTGCCGCCGCCAGCGGCGCCAGCGGTACGCCGTGCCAGCGCTGAGACCGGGGTGGTCCTGTCGGCGAGGCAAAAGGGAGAAAGACACCTGCTGCCGCCGACAGACTGAGCGGGCAGCGGGCACTTTATTGCACCGTGCCGCCGCCGCGCTGGCCGACCACGCCCGGCGGCGGTGGTTCTAGGGAAGACTGTCTTCTATCATGGAGCGTGCAACTGCACAGGGGGAGAGAGAGAGGGGGGAGAGGGAGAGAGAGGGGGGGGGGGGAGAGAGAGAGGGGGGGGGGGGGGGGGAGAGAGAGAGAGAGAGAGAGGGGGGGGGGCTCCCACTGCAGCACAACGCGGCGCGGGCACGACCAGGGGGCTCGGGGCTAATGGCCGTGTGAGGTTGCGAGGTGGGGCGAGCATGTCAATCCGCAACGCTTGCGCGAAGAAAGACACAAACACATCCGAGCGGGCGATGTCTGAGCGTGTGGTGTCCTTCACGGAGATGTCCAAAGCGCTGTTCTGAAGGCCGCAGCCTTGTCTCTTTGTGCCATAAGCAATAAACGTTTACTCCAGAAAACCTGGGCAGCCGCTTTGTCCGACGTCCCCACGCCCCCTCGACTAGAGTTTCCTACAGAGTATTTGTTGTTTCGCCTTCCGGCCGTGAACATCTGGAACATCATTTTCCGAAAATCCTAGGGCGAAGTTGGTTAGTGTTGCCAGACGGCGAGGCTGGAGGACATTGGGGGGGGGGGGGGGGGGGGGGGGGATGGGGGTGGCTTTCGCACCGAAGTGCTATATCTCAGATCCTGGACGTACTGCCAGTACTGCCACCCCTGAGATACGCGAGTCTGGCCGCGTACGACGAATTTATGATCCGCCAGATGCGGCAGGTTGACTCCGGGAACACCAGCCGGAAGGAGGAACACCCGACACCACCCGAGAGAGAGAGAGAGAGAGAGAGAGAGAGAGAGCGAGAAAGAGAGAGAGGGAGGGGGAGAGGGAGGGAGAGGGGGTGGGGAAGTAAGAGAAAGGCAGGAGGGGGGAGAAGGGAGAGAGTGGGAGGGAGAGAGAGAGAGAGAGATAGTCCGGGCGGCCCGGGCCTGCCTGAGACCAGCAAGTGCATCCGCGGCGCTGCCTTTCCGCCCCGCCTGCAAGCATGAGAAAAGGGCGCCCTTCTCTCATGCTGCAATTCCCGCCCCTACCACGCCGGCCCGACGACGGCCGGCTCCTGACTGCTCCTGACTCGTCCAGTGACTGTTGCGTCCGACCATCCACTCCCTCCCCGATGACGGCGCGGCCGCGCGGACGCTCTGGGCTCTGGGTACTCGCGCGCCCCCGCGGGTCAGAAGGACGGCGTCCATCCTGATGGTGACCCCCGCCCCCCACAGCGTCTCATACGACAAGAGTGCCGGGGGCGGGGAGGAGGGAGCTCAACGTCGGCGGCCCGGCCAGGCAACCCCCGCGCCCCCCTGCCGCCCCCGCCCGTGCCCATATGGCCGCCGCCGCCGCCGTCGCACACTGTTAAAATTATATTGGGAATTCCTGAAGTCCCCCGGAAACTATTTTACCAACTGATCCTTCGTGTATTCCCAACGTAGGCTACATTGAGAGTCGCTCAGCTTAGAGGAAAACTCTGAAGCAGATTCAGTAGAGGACACATTACCTTCCGCAATAGCCACAATATCTACCTCAAAGTAACGCGTACTCCCTGTAATAAGTGATTTTATCTGCCGAATTCCTGAAGGTTCTTTGGGAATTCACAAAGGACCGTCGGAAATAAAATTACCAACTGATCCTTCGTGATTTCCCAGACATTTTTTTAACAGTGCTCCGCCTGCGTCCATGATTTTTTTTAGCATAACGGCTGGAAGAAAGGCACATTCTGCCTTTAATTACCAACTGATCCTTCTTTGGAGTGCTCCGCCTGCGTCCATGATTTTTTTTCTCTATGGAGGGGGATGGAAATCGCAAAAAAATATGGATGCTTTCAAAAGGACAGCAATTGCGTTTTCTTCCAGGAAAGCTTCGCTCACTGGTGCGAGGCAGTTCAATCAGTTCGTAGGCAGCGGCGGGGCCCGGGCCAGGCCCGGCTAGACCCGTGCGCCGCCGCGCCGCCGCCGCCGGGCTGACCGGCGCAGCGCGGGCGGCCAAACTCGTCCCAAAGCGACGCCGGTTCGACTGTCACTGGAGCCTCCTATCGGGCGCGTCTGGGCAGTAGGCTACTGAAAAAAATCGCCTCACGCCGCGCCGCCGCCGCGAAATCGGCCGCGGCGCACGGGTCTAGCACCCCCCCCCCCCCCCCCCGTCCTGATGACGGCATGACCCAATAATGTCCACTGGGGTGCTGGCCTGTCAACAATTGGTACCGCGTATTCCCAGCCGCGACCGGTACTACAAGGACAAGGACAGCAGCGGCCAGCAGCCCCGGCCGGAGCCATGGATCGCACACGCGAGTCACCGGCCCCGGCTGCCGGGTCCGGGCAGCCCCCACATCACTCCGTAGACGACGCGCTGGAGGCCTCGCGTCGGGTGCTGCGCTACGCCCGAGAGGTGACCTTTACGGCACGCCCCGCCCAGGGCGCGCGTAGCCCGGACGCACCCTCAAAATTGTTGCTTGAATCATGAATTTGTCCCCGAGAATGTCGAAATACTTGGGTCAAGCATACGCATTTAACGTAATACCAGGCGTATGCTTTAATCGTGTATCCATATTTAGGGTGATGATTGATACAAGCACATGCGGTATTGTCGGGGTCATATTCGTGATTCAAGCATACAATTTTGAGGGTGCGTAACCGAGCCCGTGCACTGGTTTGATTGCACTTTTGCGCGTCGGACAGAACACGAGGGTGGCAATGGAGATGTTGGGGGCGGCTCGGAATGCTGAATCGGCGGCCGAACTGGCGGTGACCAAGGCGCACGAAGCCGTCGATGCGTCCCATCGCCGCGCGAGGACGTGAGCGGAGCCCGCGGAGATGTGCTGCGCTGCGTCTTTCGCAGACTCCCGTCGCTATTTGTTTGTCGTCGGGAAGGCAAATGAATGGTATCTGCCCTTCTCTGCGTAGGCTCCGCGCGGCAGCCATCAGTTTTTCTCTTTTGGTAGCCAAAAATATTATAAAAGGTTTTTTAAATGAATAAATTGTAACGAAGTGGTAGTTGTGTTCGGGGAAATGCACGCGCTGTCTCGAATCCGAAGGTGGTCTGTTCCGATTCGTCTCAGGCCCGGGGCCCGGGGCCCGGGGCCGCCCTACGGGCACGGCCATCTCCATGGCCCTGTAGAGACATCTAGCGGCCACGCCTTCCACCCGGCGTGTCTCCCCTACCCCACTCGTGCCTGCGCGGCTGCTTGAGAACTCGTGTGGAGTAAGCACAGTTTCAAAGGGTCGAGACGTGTGCGCACTCTCTGGTCGGAATGTGACACAGATTCCTTTGTCTATACTCCTTGTGTGTTATCAGGGTTGGCAAACTTATCATAATTGGAACTACGAGGGTGCTGTACCACGAAATCAGCTGGAGTTTTAGGTTGTGAACGAAATAAAAAAACGAAACACCGGAAACATACAACGGCTATCAGATATCTGATTTAAAAATAACTTTATTCTATGAATAAAGTTTTCACTCCAGCCGCCTTCGATTGCCTACCCTGCAGGCAGATTAATGTTTTGTTGTCCAGACTACAGCTCTCCAAAACCTGTATTGAAGTTCCAAAATAATGGAAAGCCTTAATGAATTAGCTGGTATGTTTCGTCCCGCGCTCTGATTTACTGTTGGGGGCGTTTCCTTATTCGTCACAGTTTTCGTTAATGGTATAATTATTGCAGATAATGGGAGCGCGCGCTCTACCCGTGGAGGTAAGGCACTCAATTAATTTGAGCCCGGTTGATCAAGTAATTTAATTGGGGAGTTTTGCGTTGTAGGGAAACTTGTCGCAGTGTCACAACATGGAATGTGTGGGGGTGTGGTCTGGGTCCGCCACGATAACCCCAAGCTGGTCCCCTCAGCTGCACCGAGCGATAGGCCCTCTGCCGTTAGTCCCGCCACACCAGCTACACTTAGTTCCAAGCTAGATGCGGCCAAGCCCACTACAACAAAAAAAAAACGCATTTGCATTTTGCAATAAAAAGGACATTTTGATTCTGTAATTTGTTTTAACCCTATCTTATCACACGCATCGCACACCCGTCGTCGGTTCATCGGCTAAAAGGGTTATGAACAGTAGGGCGTCGTGCCACGCCCACCCGCTCGAAGCGGGATTCGAACCCTCGCCGACGACGGCCAGCGGCTCGCGGGGGGGGGGGGGGGGCGAGGGCCCTTCGGCAAAGCTGGCCGCGCGGCACAAAGTACGTTACTATTTAGGGGGGAATGGCCAAGAATCGGTCTCGCACTTTAGCACTTTATAAGCAGACCGGGGGGGGGGGGGGGGGGGGTATCGGTACGTCCAGTTGCAGGCAGCCGAACGAATCCCCCCCCCCCTCAGCTTCCCGCGTGTACCTGAGAAGGTGTGTCTCGCAGTGTGTGTGTGTGTGTGAGAGAGAGAGAGAGAGAGAGAAATCAATCACGGCCCTAGTACGCGTCAGCCGAATCCCAGCAGGGTGACTGAGGTGGACGCGGACACCCGGGTGGCTTCGCCCCGTCAATGCGAAATGTGACGAGGGGGGGGGGGGGGGCGTCCGCGAGGTTCACCACCCTACCGCCACCTTACCCGGGTGTCCACCTTAGTCGTCCTGCTGAGGGTGGCAGCTGCAGTCTGGCCCTTTTATCCAGTAGCCGTCCTGGAACTTGTACGCGCCATACCTTACGCCATACTTTCATAGGGCTTAGTCAATATTTTCAAGATTTTAGCACGCTTTTTACCGATTAAGGGCGAGATCCGTTTTTTAATATCTTATCATCCTTCTACCCCGGCGGGGCACGTGAAGGCCGGGAAAGGGGGAGGGCGCGAGGCAATCGGCAGGTGTGGTGGGGGAATCAGAAACGAACGGGAGGAGGGGGAAGGACGAAGAGAGGGGGGGGGGGGGGGCACCCGCGCCTTGGCTGGCCCCGGCCGGCGCTGCCCGCTGCATTCTGCATTTTGCACTTGGTGAGGAGCCTCGTCTCTCGAACTTCAAGAAAATGCCTAACCAACAAGACATTGGGTCACCAGCGCCATGTACCAGACGCCGCCATCGCCACCGCGACTCTACTAAGGAGAGCACGCGGTTTGGCCTAGTAAGTATTATGAAAGCTGTATGTTCAGTTCATTGCTGAGCGAGCGAAGCGAGCGAAGCCCTTTCTTCGGACTTTTCCAGTACCCATAACGACGCCCCCCCCCCCCCCCGTATACCTATAGTTAAGCAGAGGTATCTTCCTATTACTATTTAGCTACATCTATAAATATACATATATATACATATATATACATACATATACATATAGAATGGTGTAAAAGGGGAAAAGGGGGAAAAATATAGGTATATATATATTTTCCCCCTTTTCCCCTTTTTCCCCTTTTACACCATTCTATATATATGTATATATATGTATATATACAGAGAGAAAGAGAAAGAGAGAGAGGTATATGCCCAGACTGGATCGGCCTCGACTAGGTTAGGTCAGCTAAGTTTGCTGCTTTACTTAGGTACAATTTAGGTGTTGTAAGACAAAAATTGGAGACTGGATCGGCGACGATTAGGTTAGGTTAGCTGAGTTTGCTTAAGTCAGGTGTCATGTAGGTTCTGTAAGACAAAAATTGGTTTAGAAATAGGTGAAATCTGGCGAAATCTAAATAATCTATTGTAGGAGCGCTGTCTACCATAGTCTGCAGGCGCTCCACACTTTGTTAGCTGCACCTGCCGGTTCTGCTGCGAGCACAGCAGGAGGCCTACCAGGCCTTGGCTAGTAATCTATGCAACCTATTTTAGGTCACTTTTGGACCCCCTTCCCCTTTTTTCATCGAGACATATCGTGAACTTAAATTACCGCCCCATCCCCTCCCTAGAGCGGCCTTCCCCCTCACCGTCAGCGTCGTGGACGATGCCGCACGGCGCCGCCGCCGCCAGTGGCTACGTCCTCTCGCATGGCTAGACTTGGGCCATCACCCCGTCATGTTAAACTCTCCGCGGAGCAGCCCCGCGGACCCTCCTGAGACTACGGCGGGCACCCCGAGGCCCCGGGGGCCCTTGGGCTGCTCGGGATGGCCCAGTCACCTGGGCCCGCCCACTACCCCGGCTCTGCCCTTACGTGACCTGGCATGATTTGCCTCCCCCCCCCCCTCCCCCGAAATCAAATCAGTTACGTAGTTTTTGATGTGCATGACTGATCTGCACTCACTGGCCCCGGCAGCTAGCTTATAATTTTTTTAATTCTATTTAAATTTCAGGGTTTGCATTTACGATTCCGGATGCCAAGTTTGTATTTTCTTGTGTACGTGGACCATGAAAATGTGTGCGTGACGGTGCGCAACGTGCACCTCCACCAAGAGGTGTGGGAGGGGTGGTGCCTTCTCACCCCAATGCAGAGAAGAAGTCTGGCACTGAGGATTGTGGAGGTGAGTGGAGTGGAAAGGTACCAATATTTGTATCTTCAGCTGATGGATTCCATGTGAAACTTTTTTCCTTAAGGTAGTACCCCACCTTACTCAGAATCCTAAAGAAAATTTTTTAAAAACAAAATTTGGCTTTGATAGAAATTCTTTAGTTTTTAGGTGGATGTGAAGAACGTTTTGACTCAAAAAAATAACAAGCTCATCAATTTCATAGATAAATTTTAAAAATCACCTGTTTTATGACTTAAAACATTAGTTTTGGGTGTGCGCATCAACTTTCATGCATAAAAGTTGGTTTCATATGGAATTTATTTGTTAGCAGTTTAGTGGGAGCCAGCTCAATGATTCTCAGCTTCCAACATTCCTCTATCAGTTCGTTGAGTGTCAGCAAATTATCATGCTTGGTTTGGTCCATTTAGAATTTACGCCACTTAATTGACTTTACATGGGAGATTTCTGCGCGCTTGGTCTGTAAGCTGGGAAAGGCTAAGGTGCTGTCACATGAGAAAGCTTATGACCCCCACTGTTGCTTTGACCTGACATGGAACCCATCAGTTGCTTTTTTTAAATGTTTATAATATTTTTTAAATATGGAGCTTATGAAAAGTAATTCGAGAATAATACTGAAAGAAACAACATATTGACATACCCTTTAGGTTGCACCTTTCCTGCAAATTTTCTTACCATTAAAGAAGTTGTTTAGATGGTCTCAGAGCGTGTTTCTGATAAATCTTAGTATTGATCAGGAGGAATGATCATTCTCACTGAATCACTTTCATGACTTTTTGTTACAGCATTACGTTCCCTCTATCCGTTGGCGGGCCTATGTCCGCGATCTTGACGACCCACACTCAGTGGTAGTGTGGGTTGCAACAGAGTCGTGCGGGAGATGTTTATAGATTTTATGAGTTGTATATAGTAATATTTTACATTGTATTTGTTAGTTTTTTATATTCTGTGTCGTACATATTAATATTTTACGTTCTTAGTTTATATGTTGTATCAATAGCTCCTCAGTTTATGTAAATATCGATCCTTTAAGTTCTCTATGTTTGAGTGTACAAATAAATGTCATTGAATAGAACCTGTCAGAGATTTGAGAGTGTCTTTTACCTTAAAAGAAATTCTACCACTTGGTTGTACAATTCAGTCCAATAATACGCTCACTTATCACAGATGCACAAAAGATTAATGTTTTAGACAGCAACTAGTAAATAAACTTGTGATGCTGACAACAGATTTTCGATAGTATGCAAAAGCAGAAACATCCATGTTTAAGTGAGGAGTAACGATGTTATGTTGTGGTAAGGATGTTAAGTCCGACATTTAAAATGGAATTAAGGAGAGCAGAGAGAAGACATCTGTATGGTAGCAGGTTTTACAAATCAGTATTTATTTGTCTTTCAAGATATGATTAGTTGTTACATTTACACAAGATAGTTCTAGACTAAGCAGACTTTTCACGACTCACGGTGCAAGTGAGGAACGGCCTCTTTGAACTTGGGACATGTTGTGTGTCTATTTCAATCCTGTATTTCCTGCCCATTGCCTTATACAGAACAGATAAAAAGTTTTTAAATAATTTATAAAGAATTATTAATTCAATCCAGCAGGAGTGAAGTCGACGTAGACATACCATGATATTCATGGAATCCAGATGTTTTTGAGCCTCACTGAGGCTGATGTCCCTGTTGGGCCACTCAATAAAAAGTAACAAGGTGTGGGGTCGACTATGTAGCCAGCCCCCCCAGGTCAGAGCTAATCCCGCAAAAGGAGTAGCAGTTACAGCACAATCGACAGCCTGAAACCAGATTTTTATTAAAAGACACTGTATAACACACCAGTATTGTCAAAATCGACAGTTCATACAAATATATTATATATAAACATAAACCACCTCAGCTAATGCCTTCTTATGCTCATGGAATGATTTTGCCTGAAGAAGAAACAACCAGTAAAAACCATGATAGTAGGAGACAGCACACTTAGGCTTATTAAATTAACCTCCTTCAACATGTGGCTTCCTCCTCTACATGCTCATAAAGCATGCACCGCAGACGCACTCACCATAGTGCATGTTAAACAGAAAACAGAACGAAACTTACCATGTTATAAAGGATAAATGTAAATTTCCGTAAATACCTGATGAAGACTGCCAGGTCCCAAGACCGCCGTGCCCGCCGTTCCGTAAAGATAAACAAAACTTGAGAGGAAGATGGCTGCGCCAAGGAGACGGCGCACAGCCGGCCCGTGGGTCGAGCTGTTGTTCAGACCTTAGTTCCCCATCCGGCCACCGGGAGCGCTAGCGCTGCGCACCTAGGGCGTGGCGGAGCGTAGCTGCCGCTTCGCGCCACCGGTACGAACACGCGGAGCGGGCACCGGAGCACCGGCAGGCCAGCGGCCGCCACTCCCCCCACTCCCCCGCCTGCCCGCTCCCCCACCCCGCTGCCCGCCGCGCTGCCGCTCCGCACTCCGGACGTGTGATTTCCCGAACTATTTGTTGAGAGCAGAGCGCATAACAACTGACACGAGGTGGCGGGGCGAAAACTACAGATCTTCGTCGAGGGAAAGTTATAGTCAGCAACACGCGCACGTTAAGAGTCAATTTGCAGCAAATAGGAGAAGACGAAGAGTGTCGACTTTTAGGCTCACGACGAGACGTATCCGTGTTTGAGTTGGACGCGGCAGTGATCTCTCGCCGTGCAGCGCTGCCGGTGGCGGACTGTGGAACTAGCCTGTGAACAACACCTCGACCCACTGACAAGGGTGCAGTTTTTCGTTTTGCGCGTCCACTTTAAAATTTTCATTTCAATATTTGAGGTATTCTTTCCACAGATCCATCCTTTCTTCGTCTATATCGCCGCGTCTGAAAGCTCTCCTTCATAAATTGTCGGCGTAATACGTTTGGAACTTTTGCCCTGCATTTCCTGTCACGTCTCCTTGGCGCAGCCAATTGTTCCTCTCAAGAACAAAAGCAGAAAAGAAACTGGCCTGGAGAGAGTGGTGGGCCTGGAGAGCTTGGAGCCTGGAGTCTCCCCTCCAAGCTCCAGGCCAGGCCACATCCAGCGAGACCCCCTCATGTCCGGTCGGAAGGGGGCGCAACAGTTATTTTTTAAAAAAAATTAATGATTAAAAGGGCAGTTTTACATCCCATAGACCTTAGTTTGGAAGATTTATGGTGCTTTGTATAAGCACAGAAAATTGGTGGCATTTTTGCATTTTGAGAGTTCGAGATATCGTTACCGTAGGTCCGCTCCACGAGTTTCGCATCCGGCCTGTTCGCTGCTTCCGCTGCCCCCCCCCCCCCCCCCCCCCCCCCCCCCCCCCCCCCCCCCCCCCCCCGCTCTCTCTCCATGTTGGTGTTTACACTGTTCATGGCTACCTTGGCCGCCCGGCCAGAGGCCGAAAAAAGAAGAACTCTACTACTACTTTAGACTGTTCAGAAGAGATCGAAAGGAATTCTCGCCCTACCTGACAAATTACGTGGTTTGTTCCTTTTACGGTGTGTACAATGGTTTCAACAATACATTTTGTTCAGCTAGAGCTATTTTAGGGAAGATTTTTTAAAGCCGGCTCGTGAATCTAGATTTATTTTATTTTGACAAGTATTTTGTTTCTTGGTGCCGTGGTGTTAAATCGGAGCCGTTCAATTCTGAGATATGATGGAAATCTGTCCCTATCAAAGCTCTGTATCTCTCTTTTGGTTTCAGATCCCGTACCATGGCTCCTGTTGTGGAACTGTGGGGTGATCTCTTAGCCATGCCAGGTGCCCTGGCCCATGCAGTCAGTTCTGACTTCCACATGTCTGCTGGAATTGCTGTTGATTTTAAGAAATGCTTTGGCAGGGTTGATGAGCTCCTTGCACAGGGAAAAGGGGTGGGAGAAGTGGCCTATCTCAAACACAAGTCTACTTATGTCTTCTATCTCATCACCAAGAAACATTATTCGAATAAGTGCATTTCTTTAAATAATGTTTTCAGTTGCTTGGTTCACCTGAATCACTTGTGCACATCTCTTGGTGTACGAGAAGTCTCAATGCCTCGCATTGGCTGTGGGTTGGACTTGCTGAAATATTCTGATATACTACCACGTGTATGTGCTGCATTTCAGGATTCATATGTCCAGGTAAACATTTTGACACCACCACCCAGTATCCAAGGATTGTCAGTGCTAGGAGACGGTCAGGGAGTTCGTTACCTGATAAGCAGGGGAAAGCTCGCAAATGGCATGGGAATTGAGCTGCACCTGAAGACGGTGGGATTGAGTAGGTCTGGGCAAACTATATCACAATTGCTTGATGTCCTTAATGGCATGCCTAACAACAGTCTGGGTGACGTTCTGGTGCTCATTGGTACCAACGACTTTATGAAGCTCTGCTCCAGTGATGAAAAGGTCGGATATTACCCATCCCATCTTCATATGAAATGAATAGTTCACTAAATCCTCTTTCCTTTTCCATTGTGCAGCGTCGAGAGCGGAAAGCAATTAGAGGGAAATGGTCCGCTTTGCGTACTGTCCTTTCCAATAAGTGCAAAGCTTGCTGCCGTGCTATCATTACAACTGTACCTCCAATTCCCAAGATACTGAACCCAGCCCACAGTGTAGCGACCAAGGAGCACTGGCTTTGGAATTATATTAACCAAAGCCTCAAAGATCTCAGTGCCAGTCGGTTCCATGTTCTCGATTTGGAAGCGGTCTTCATGAAGGATGGGATCGGAAATGAGGACTTCTTCGAGCGGTAGTTAATTTTTTTTCAACCATGTCCTTAGTGTGCATTCAACTGCTGTGTCTGCGGCATTGAATCTGTGTTGTCATTCCATGTGTGTTTGCTTCTTTTCTCAGGTATGTGGGTGAGGGAAAGGACCAATGTGAAGACAGAATACACATCAGCCCCAAAGGCTTTGATGTTTTGGATGCTGCCATCAGATCACTTTCCCCCCTTTAAACCACAATGACTTGTCCTCCTGTTCCCTTTGCATGGATATAGAAACACATGTACACAATAATTTTGTATTTACTAGTGCAATTAAATAGTATATATATTCAGAATATGTCTCAGTTGTCATGGCCGTCCGTATGACTGTCATAAGCTGCGGCGCCGGCCTGCGGGCCACGGGACGCCGAACTGGGAAGCCGAGACAACAATAACAGAATATTAAAATTTATTGAAACGATATTTAAACGCGATACAACTAACCTTGGTAATGCATTGAGGCAAATCACAAATTTGCATTTTTTTTAGGAGTCATGAACCTTCTGATATTTTAGCCCACGACATCACATTTGGTTTTCACAAGACAGTGACGGCCGCATGGACGCGGCCAGCCGCGGCGCGCGGGGCCCGCGGGGCCTGCTAACTTGCCAACAATGGTTTCAGAAGGGAACGCAGAGGGGAGAAACTGATGTTATTTTTATTATGATTTGAATATTTGTACCTGATGTAATTATAAGGTGGCATATGATATAAATATATTTTTGATAGTTTTTGGTTCATACAGATACAGTGATGGTAATGTGGATACGGAGAATTAAATATGTGCAGAGGGGAGGGATGTAGAAGCTAGAGAGGGTTGAAAGTGGGAACCCCTTTTAATGTAAACTTTGAACTTTTGGATCTGAGCTAATAGGATTTTTTGAATGAGAGTTTGTAATTTATTTGATGAAAATATATTATTTTAAAACTTATGCAATAGATATCAACGGTGAATGAAAAAAAATGAAACCTAGGGATAGGTAGAATGGGAAGCGAACTCATAGGGTATGAGCGGCAACAATGGTTGGGGGGAGGAGAGAAAAAGCGTGAAAGTCGCTGCAAAGGGCTCCTCGCTCCGCTCGGACCCAAAAAAGAATAAAAAAAAAAACAAACAAATAAAAACAGAAAACGGAAAAAATACGAGGAAAGCGCAAACATATCGGGCGTCCGTTTGCAAAGCAAAGGAGAGGAAAGTTAATGTTATGAGTCAGCGCGGTGCGGGAGGAGCCAGCAGCGAATGGAAGCAATCGCTTCCATGTCACGCTTTTCCCCCGGGCCATCCGCGGAAAGGCCGTGGAGACCCTAGATGTGCGAGGGGCTACCTACACGCGCGCGAAACTGCAGCTGGATTGGAGAGACCAGCTCCTGCGCGCGGGAGCTTCCTCTCGCGCGGACGCTGCACCACGACGAGTGTACAGATTGCCCCGTCAGAGCAACATTGAGAGGAGGGAAAATACATTTGTCGAACCCGGAGCACCTTCAGAGTACTGTCCCAGTAGTCCGCGAAGCTAGTCATGCGCCCCACGACTCGTTCCCACCTGGTGGCCCTGGCGAGCGCCCTGCGGCGCGCGCTGGGCTTAGTGCAGGCCTTGCTGGCCATTCAGATAGTGCAGGTGCGCGAGGAAGGCGGGCCCTCGATAGCTGTTTTTATTTAAGCTAGTTTTTTAACATGCCCGTCCTTACTTCTTGCAGGGGCCTCTTTGGCTGGGGCCAGGGCGCCGCCGGCCAGGCAGCACGGGGCTGCTGCCGACGCCTCCGAAGCGTTTTTTTTATTATTAATCGTTATCCAAATCAGTTTTTTCAGTCGCTCCCGTCAGACAACCTTTTTTACTCATAACCCCGACACTCATAATATAACCTTATATATAACATATGTAATTTTTAATTCATTTATTTAATTAGTTATTTATAAAACTATTTTTCTGTCACTCATACTGTCCCGACACTCATAATTATTTAACACGTATAATTACCGACACCTATAATTCTGCTCAAATATAATCCTATCAGTAATAATTCCTGACAGGATATAACTTGCGAATTGCGCGCGTCGTTGCTGCGTGGAGAGGGAGGGGGACTTGCGTGGAGAGGGGTGAATCGGAGGGGAGGGGATCGCTCAGCTCCGCTGCCAGTCAGCGTCGACGCGTCTACGGTGCAGCTATGGAGGCGAAGCAGGTGCCGGGTCGCAAGGGACGAGGTGTTGTTTACACTGCAGGTGACGGCTTGTCCTTCTACTACAGCCAGAAGAAAGATAAATATGCAGTTTATAATTGAAACGGGCACGCTGACTGCAAATCCAGCGTCAGATTCATGGAAATAAGGCGCGTTCAACCGCCTGGTATTACAGAGCGTTCAAAATTTGAACACATTGAACGGGTGACCC
Source organism: Megalurothrips usitatus (assembly GCA_026979955.1). Lineage (NCBI taxonomy): Eukaryota > Metazoa > Arthropoda > Insecta > Thysanoptera > Thripidae > Megalurothrips > Megalurothrips usitatus. Next base: position 9,063,789 of record CM049604.1, on the reverse strand, counting down.
AAAAATTATCTCGGGCCTTTTGACGGAGAACGTGCGTGTCTGCAAGTGGTGTACGCGAATGCAGGTTGTGGTTTCTGTGTGATTGTTTTCAGTTCAGTCTGCAACGGGAGTGTTTCCGGACGCGGCGGCCCCCGCCCCCGACGCGTTTCTTACCGGGGTCCGTGGTTCGTTGCCGGCGCTGTCGCCAAACGATGGTGCGGATGACGCCCCTGAATCCCGGGCGAAATCTGAAGAGGAGACTCTTCCCGGCTGTGAGTTGTTTTGACCTACCACTCGGTAACGTCTTTTTGTTTCGGTCTTAAGTGATGTTTCCACTTTTCTTGTGTCTTTTAGTCACCCGAATCCCCGGGGCCTTGGATGCGGCGATACGGGGCGCCGCGCTGAATGTGCCGCGGCGAGCGTCACCGCCCCGTGACGACGCGGTGACACCACTGCGCCGATCACCCCGGCACCTTGCTGCGTCCGTCGCCGGGGTGTCACCGCGCCCTCTGCAGCGTCGGTTACCGTCCCGCGCGTCCGTCGCGGAAACCGCCCCGTATGAGGAGGCGGTGGCAACACGGCGCCGCTCGCCCCGGATCGCTGCCGTCGCCGTCTCGGAGACCACCGCGCAGGCCGGCGCGGTGAGACCACGGCGATCGCCGCGCATCACGGCGTCTGTGGGCGGGGACTCTACGCCCCCCTTGGACTTAAGGATAACGCCAAAAAAGCTAAGCCCCCCCCCTTTTTTTCGGCCACATAGAATTAATCCCCTCCCCCGCCCCGTCGCATCGAGACAACAGTATTTCTAACACGGTGCGTCGATGCGACGGGGCGGGAAAGGCGTGCCACCTTTGTTTTAAACGGGGATGTAACTGTTTTCATCGTAAATCACAGTATGCGGAAAGAGGTGTCGGCAGGCTCCCCGTGCGCACGGCCGCACCAGACCAAGGTAAAAGTTACTTCATTCTTTTTCCTGACTGTTATTATTTAAGCTAGTTTTTTAACATGCCCGTCCTTACTTCTTGCAGGGGCCTCTTTGGCTGGGGCCAGGGCGCCGCCGGCCAGGCAGCACGGGGCTGCTGCCGACGCCTCCGAAGCGTTTTTTTTATTATTAATCGTTATCCAAATCAGTTTTTTCAGTCGCTCCCGTCAGACAACCTTTTTTACTCATAACCCCGACACTCATAATATAACCTTATATATAACATATGTAATTTTTAATTCATTTATTTAATTAGTTATTTATAAAACTATTTTTCTGTCACTCATACTGTCCCGACACTCATAATTATTTAACACGTATAATTACCGACACCTATAATTCTGCTCAAATATAATCCTATCAGTAATAATTCCTGACAGGATATAACTTGCGAATTGCGCGCGTCGTTGCTGCGTGGAGAGGGAGGGGGACTTGCGTGGAGAGGGGTGAATCGGAGGGGAGGGGATCGCTCAGCTCCGCTGCCAGTCAGCGTCGACGCGTCTACGGTGCAGCTATGGAGGCGAAGCAGGTGCCGGGTCGCAAGGGACGAGGTGTTGTTTACACTGCAGGTGACGGCTTGTCCTTCTACTACAGCCAGAAGAAAGAGGTCGTCTACCTGAAGTGTACAGATTGCACCGTCAGAGCAACATTGAGAGGAGGGAAAATACATTTGTCGAACCCGGAGCACCTTCAGAGTACTCTCCCAGTAGTCCGCGAAGCTAGTCATGCGCCCCACGACTCGTTCCCACCCGGTGGCCCTGGCGAGCGCCCTGCGGCGCGCGCTGGGCTTAGTGCAGGCCTTGCTGGCCATTCAGATAGTGCAGGTGCGCGAGGAAGGCGGGCCCTCGATAGCTCATGCCGAGAGCTGGGAGACTTGTCTCGTGCGACGCGCGTTCGGAGGAGGGTGCGGAAGCGCACAGCGGAGGGCCAGCCGCCACGACAGTGAGAGGCGGGTCGCCGTCCGGGCCGCAACGGCGGCAGGAGGACAGTCCGGCGGTGCCGCACGTGCGGTACCTGCCAGCCGTCGGCGACGATGAAGTGCTGGAGTTAAAGGAACGTTTGAAGGCGGCGGCAAAAGAGAGTACGGCTCCGATCAAGGAAGTCTTCACTTCCATAACTACTCAGTGAGTACGGCAAAACAACTGGTGGTTTGGTTAGGTTGTCCGGGCAAACAGGCCAAAGTAGGTGTCATCTGATGTTAACGGACCGGTTGGTTGTTGGGTACGACGTGAACCTGCAGGTAACGTTCGAGTCCGTGTCGACGGCGAAGTACGCCGCAATAGTCCCCGCGGTACACTTGAAATATCAGAAAAACGTTGCAAATTGTGATAGAAGCATGAAACTTTGTGGAGTTATTCCTAAGAGTATTTCGAAAAAAAATGGTGAGCAGCCCATTTTTGGGTCTTTGTGTGGAGTCGAGATATTGAACACTTTTGAACACCCCTGTATTCACGTGTGAAATGACGCATATTTCAGGCCCCTATCGCTCCCGGTGTTCGGGAAAACGCGTGAAACCGGTGAATTTTGATTCGTGGTTGGTCGGTAGACATCGACAGTTAGCCAATGATCTCTCTGGACCAATTTTGACATGCCAGAGGGCTAAATATTGAACACATTGAACGCATATTGTGAAAATCCAATGACTCTTAACGTCGACGGCGTTTTTCTTTTAGTCGGTTTTGTCAAACGCCTCTCTGATGACGTGAGACTGTTGGGCGAGCACGCTTGAACACCCAAGGTGTTCAAATATTGAACACATTGAACAGCTGAACAAGAAATGGTCGCAGCTCTTCCTTTAAAATGCAGTTTATAATTGAAACGGGCACGCCGACTGCAAATCCAGCGTCAGATTCATGGAAATAGGGCGCGTTCAACCGCCTCCTATTACAGAGCGTTCAAAATTGAACACATTGAACGGGTGACCCAAAAATTATCACCGTATGATGTTGTGCCACAGGTTTTTTCTGTAAATTCGGCCACGCTGAGAAAGAACAAGAGAGTCAACCAAACCAGCTGCCCCCCATCCAGTGCACCCCCTCCTAACCTGAGTGCGGGTGGCCCGACTTGTATAATAGCGCAAATCAGGAATGTAAGATAACGGATAATATTCGCGCGTGTTTGAACCCGAACAAACGGCCTAAGCACAGGCTCGGTTCCTAATGAATTGAAAGTTAATATTGATTCAGAAAGCATTTCTCTGGGTTGCAACCCGCAAAAAGCTCCGTCTCTTTCTGTCTCACGCGTCCGGCCGAGCCAGTAAGAACGGAGAGACATTGCATATCCCACAAAAATGCGGGTGAATCACCTGGTATTTTTGCATGACAGTTGACCAGCAAATTCAAAGGAGAAAGAGCGAAAATGCGACGGCCGAGGCCTTGTAGCAACTTTATGACAATTTTGTAGTTGTTGCCACAAACGACATGGAGACAATTTGTAAAGGTGGGACAAATTGTAACATGCGAGATACAATTTGTAGCGTAATTATGGGTTGTATCTCAGTTGTCTATTGTTTAAAAACGAAACATTGGGGTTAAATTGTCCTATGGTATTAAGTGTGTTGGCAGCCCGGGGTTTCATCCCAGAGTACGCTGAAGCTGAGGGAACGGTCAAGGGCACTAGGAAAGCTAAGCCAAACGTTACAGGCATGTCCCTGTAGAACGTCCCTGGTGAACAGAAAAGGCTGAATACACGATGCTCTCGTTCCAGTTCCTTTTGGGATTGCAGTATATTTTGCAGCGAAATTGGGCACGAAATAATAAGCCGCTCCATACAAAGCGATAAGCCGTGCAGCTTGAATGTTTTTGTATCAATTCGGGTCTAGGCGCCTCCGAAACAGCCAATTTGGACGCCAGATTCGTTCTCAGCGTGGCCGAATTATACGGAAAAAACGTGTGGCACAACATTATTCGGTGATAATTTTTGGGTCACCCGCTCAATGTGTTCAAATTTTGAACGCTCTGTAATACCAGGCGGTTGAACGCGCCCTATTTCCATGAATCTGACGCTGGATTTGCAGTCGACGTGCCCGTTTCAATTATAAACTACATTTTAAAGGAAGAGCTGCGACCATTTCTTGTTCAGCTGTTCAATATTTGAACACCTTGGGTGTTCAAGCGTGCTCGCCCAACAGTCTCACGTCATCAGAGAGGCGTTTGACAGAACCGACTAAAAGAAAAACGCCGTCGACGTTAAGAGTTATTGGATTTTCACAATATGCGTTCAATGTGTTCAATATTTAGCCCTCTGGCGTGTCAAAATTGGTCCAGAGAGATCATTGGCTAACTGTCGATGTCTACCGACCAACCACGAATCAAAATTCACCGGTTTCACGCGTTTTCCCGAACACCGGGAGCGATAGGGGCCTGAAATATGCGTCATTTCACACGTGAATACAGGGGTGTTCAAAAGTGTTCAATATCTCGACTCCACACAAAGACCCAAAAATGGGCTGCTCACCATTTTTTTTCGAAATACTCTTAGGAATAAATCCACAAAGTTTCATGCTTCTATCACAATTTGCAACGTTTTTATAGGCGTACCGCAAGGACTATCGCTTGTTCGACTCCTACTTCATACTTCAAAAATGTCTGAAGATGAAAATTAAGCCAGGGTGCAAAAATTATCAGTTTAAAGTGTTCCAACATTCATTTCAAGGACTCCCTCATGTTCGTTCCACAAAAATTAAGTTCATTGCCCAAGGCTTTCGGTTTGACTGAACTTAAGAAAGGATATTTTCCGCATCTCATGAACAGAAGATAATTTTTTGACTACTTCGGCCCGATGCCAAGTACAGATTTGTATGGCACGTCCACCATGACAGTTCAAGACAAAAGTGCATTTGACAAATGGTACAATGAACAGGTTGAAAACGATGTTAGGTTTTATTTTAAAATGGAAATTATACTGTATTGGCAATCTGACGTTGACATTTTAAGACGTGCCATGGAATCTTTCAGGACATTGGTCATCGAAATTGGGGGGTTTGACCCCCTTCACTACTGTCTTACTCTTTCCTCAGAAAAATTTGTTTTAAAAAGCGGAACGAAATTAAAAGTTCCAGCGCCAAAACCGCTGAGTGGTCCTTGGGGGCCAGGATTTCCAATGTTAAAAGCAGGTTAACGATTTTATGAACGTAAAAATAAGAGAGTATTCGGTTCAAACCGGGGTCTATCTGTCCGGCGATTCGACGCTTTACACAGCGCGGCTACACTGACATTGTAGGAAATGGCCGTCCGTATGACTGTCATAAGCTGCGGCGCCGGCCTGCGGGCCACGGGACGCCGAACTGGGAAGCCGAGACAACAATAACAGAATATTAAAATTTATTGAAACGATATTTAAACGCGATACAACTAACCTTGGTAATGCATTGAGGCAAATCACAAATTTGCATTTTTTTTAGGAGTCATGAACCTTCTGATATTTTAGCCCACGACATCACATTTGGTTTTCACAAGACAGTGACGGCCGCATGGACGCGGCCAGCCGCGGCGCGCGGGGCCCGCGGGGCCTGCTAACTTGCCAACAATGGTTTCAGAAGGGAACGCAGAGGGGAGAAACTGATGTTATTTTTATTATGATTTGAATATTTGTACCTGATGTAATTATAAGGTGGCATATGATATAAATATATTTTTGATAGTTTTTGGTTCATACAGATACAGTGATGGTAATGTGGATACGGAGAATTAAATATGTGCAGAGGGGAGGGATGTAGAAGCTAGAGAGGGTTGAAAGTGGGAACCCCTTTTAATGTAAACTTTGAACTTTTGGATCTGAGCTAATAGGATTTTTTGAATGAGAGTTTGTAATTTATTTGATGAAAATATATTATTTTAAAACTTATGCAATAGATATCAACGGTGAATGAAAAAAAATGAAACCTAGGGATAGGTAGAATGGGAAGCGAACTCATAGGGTATGAGCGGCAACAATGGTTGGGGGGAGGAGAGAAAAAGCGTGAAAGTCGCTGCAAAGGGCTCCTCGCTCCGCTCGGACCCAAAAAAGAATAAAAAAAAAACAAACAAATAAAAACAGAAAACGGAAAAAATACGAGGAAAGCGCAAACATATCGGGCGTCCGTTTGCAAAGCAAAGGAGAGGAAAGTTAATGTTATGAGTCAGCGCGGTGCGGGAGGAGCCAGCAGCGAATGGAAGCAATCGCTTCCATGTCACGCTTTTCCCCCGGGCCATCCGCGGAAAGGCCGTGGAGACCCTAGATGTGCGAGGGGCTACCTACACGCGCGCGAAACTGCAGCTGGATTGGAGAGACCAGCTCCTGCGCGCGGGAGCTTCCTCTCGCGCGGACGCTGCACCACGACGAGTGTACAGATTGCCCCGTCAGAGCAACATTGAGAGGAGGGAAAATACATTTGTCGAACCCGGAGCACCTTCAGAGTACTGTCCCAGTAGTCCGCGAAGCTAGTCATGCGCCCCACGACTCGTTCCCACCTGGTGGCCCTGGCGAGCGCCCTGCGGCGCGCGCTGGGCTTAGTGCAGGCCTTGCTGGCCATTCAGATAGTGCAGGTGCGCGAGGAAGGCGGGCCCTCGATAGCTGTTTTTATTTAAGCTAGTTTTTTAACATGCCCGTCCTTACTTCTTGCAGGGGCCTCTTTGGCTGGGGCCAGGGCGCCGCCGGCCAGGCAGCACGGGGCTGCTGCCGACGCCTCCGAAGCGTTTTTTTTATTATTAATCGTTATCCAAATCAGTTTTTTCAGTCGCTCCCGTCAGACAACCTTTTTTACTCATAACCCCGACACTCATAATATAACCTTATATATAACATATGTAATTTTTAATTCATTTATTTAATTAGTTATTTATAAAACTATTTTTCTGTCACTCATACTGTCCCGACACTCATAATTATTTAACACGTATAATTACCGACACCTATAATTCTGCTCAAATATAATCCTATCAGTAATAATTCCTGACAGGATATAACTTGCGAATTGCGCGCGTCGTTGCTGCGTGGAGAGGGAGGGGGACTTGCGTGGAGAGGGGTGAATCGGAGGGGAGGGGATCGCTCAGCTCCGCTGCCAGTCAGCGTCGACGCGTCTACGGTGCAGCTATGGAGGCGAAGCAGGTGCCGGGTCGCAAGGGACGAGGTGTTGTTTACACTGCAGGTGACGGCTTGTCCTTCTACTACAGCCAGAAGAAAGATAAATATGCAGTTTATAATTGAAACGGGCACGCTGACTGCAAATCCAGCGTCAGATTCATGGAAATAAGGCGCGTTCAACCGCCTGGTATTACAGAGCGTTCAAAATTTGAACACATTGAACGGGTGACCCAAAAATTATCTCGGGCCTTTTGACGGAGAACGTGCGTGTCTGCAAGTGGTGTACGCGAATGCAGGTTGTGGTTTCTGTGTGATTGTTTTCAGTTCAGTCTGCAACGGGAGTGTTTCCGGACGCGGCGGCCCCCGCCCCCGACGCGTTTCTTACCGGGGTCCGTGGTTCGTTGCCGGCGCTGTCGCCAAACGATGGTGCGGATGACGCCCCTGAATCCCGGGCGAAATCTGAAGAGGAGACTCTTCCCGGCTGTGAGTTGTTTTGACCTACCACTCGGTAACGTCTTTTTGTTTCGGTCTTAAGTGATGTTTCCACTTTTCTTGTGTCTTTTAGTCACCCGAATCCCCGGGGCCTTGGATGCGGCGATACGGGGCGCCGCGCTGAATGTGCCGCGGCGAGCGTCACCGCCCCGTGACGACGCGGTGACACCACTGCGCCGATCACCCCGGCACCTTGCTGCGTCCGTCGCCGGGGTGTCACCGCGCCCTCTGCAGCGTCGGTTACCGTCCCGCGCGTCCGTCGCGGAAACCGCCCCGTATGAGGAGGCGGTGGCAACACGGCGCCGCTCGCCCCGGATCGCTGCCGTCGCCGTCTCGGAGACCACCGCGCAGGCCGGCGCGGTGAGACCACGGCGATCGCCGCGCATCACGGCGTCTGTGGGCGGGGACTCTACGCCCCCCTTGGACTTAAGGATAACGCCAAAAAAGCTAAGCCCCCCCCCTTTTTCGGCCATATGAAATGATCCCCTCCCCCGCCCCGTCGCATCGAGACAACAGTTTTTCTAACACGGTGCGTCGATGCGACGGGGCGGGAAAGGCGTGCCACCTTTGTTTTAAACGGGGATGTAACTGTTTTCATCGTAAATCACAGTATGCGGAAAGAGGTGTCGGCAGGCTCCCCGTGCGCACGGCCGCACCAGACCAAGGTAAAAGTTACTTCATTCTTTTTCCTGACTGTTATTATTTAAGCTAGTTTTTTATCATGCCCGTCCTTACTTCTTGCAGGGGCCTCTTTGGCTGGGGCCAGGGCGCCGCCGGCCAGGCAGCACGGGGCTGCTGCCGACGCCTCCGAAGCGTTTTTTTTATTATTAATCGTTATCCAAATCAGTTTTTTCAGTCGCTCCCGTCAGACAACCTTTTTTACTCATAACCCCGACACTCATAATATAACCTTATATATAACATATGTAATTTTTAATTCATTTATTTAATTAGTTATTTATAAAACTATTTTTCTGTCACTCATACTGTCCCGACACTCATAATTATTTAACACGTATAATTACCGACACTTATAATTCTGCTCAAATATAATCCTATCAGTAATAATTCCTGACAGGATATAACTTGCGAATTGCGCGCGTCGTTGCTGCGTGGAGAGGGAGGGGGACTTGCGTGGAGAGGGGTGAATCGGAGGGGAGGGGATCGCTCAGCTCCGCTGCCAGTCAGCGTCGACGCGTCTACGGTGCAGCTATGGAGGCGAAGCAGGTGCCGGGTCGCAAGGGACGAGGTGTTGTTTACACTGCAGGTGACGGCTTGTCCTTCTACTACAGCCAGAAGAAAGAGGTCGTCTACCTGAAGTGTACAGATTGCACCGTCAGAGCAACATTGAGAGGAGGGAAAATACATTTGTCGAACCCGGAGCACCTTCAGAGTACTCTCCCAGTAGTCCGCGAAGCTAGTCATGCGCCCCACGACTCGTTCCCACCTGGTGGCCCTGGCGAGCGCCCTGCGGCGCGCGCTGGGCTTAGTGCAGGCCTTGCTGGCCATTCAGATAGTGCAGGTGCGCGAGGAAGGCGGGCCCTCGATAGCTCATGCCGAGAGCTGGGAGACTTGTCTCGTGCGACGCGCGTTCGGAGGAGGGTGCGGAAGCGCACAACGGAGGGCCAGCCGCCACGACAGTGAGAGGCGGGTCGCCGTCCGGGCCGCAACGGCGGCAGGAGGACAGTCCGGCGGTGCCGCACGTGCGGTACCTGCCAGCCGTCGGCGACGATGAAGTGCTGGAGTTAAAGGAACGTTTGAAGGCGGCGGCAAAAGAGAGTACGGCTCCGATCAAGGAAGTCTTCACTTCCATAACTACTCAGTGAGTACGGCAAAACAACTGGTGGTTTGGTTAGGTTGTCCGGGCAAACAGGCCAAAGTAGGTGTCATCTGATGTTAACGGACCGGTTGGTTGTTGGGTACGACGTGAACCTGCAGGCCAGAGTAACGTTCGAGTCCGTGTCGACGGCGAAGTACGCCGCAATAGTCCCCGCGGTACACTTGAAATATCAGAAAAACGTTGCAAATTGTGATAGAAGCATGAAACTTTGTGGAGTTATTCCTAAGAGTATTTCGAAAAAAAAATGGTGAGCAGCCCATTTTTGGGTCTTTGTGTGGAGTCGAGATATTGAACACTTTTGAACACCCCTGTATTCACGTGTGAAATGACGCATATTTCAGGCCCCTATCGCTCCCGGTGTTCGGGAAAACGCGTGAAACCGGTGAATTTTGATTCGTGGTTGGTCGGTAGACATCGACAGTTAGCCAATGATCTCTCTGGACCAATTTTGACATGCCAGAGGGCTAAATATTGAACACATTGAACGCATATTGTGAAAATCCAATGACTCTTAACGTCGACGGCGTTTTTCTTTTAGTCGGTTTTGTCAAACGCCTCTCTGATGACGTGAGACTGTTGGGCGAGCACGCTTGAACACCCAAGGTGTTCAAATATTGAACACATTGAACAGCTGAACAAGAAATGGTCGCAGCTCTTCCTTTAAAATGCAGTTTATAATTGAAACGGGCACGCCGACTGCAAATCCAGCGTCAGATTCATGGAAATAGGGCGCGTTCAACCGCCTCCTATTACAGAGCGTTCAAAATTTGAACACATTGAACGGGTGACCCAAAAATTATCACCGTATGATGTTGTGCCACAGGTTTTTTCTGTATAATTCGGCCACGCTGAGAAAGAATCTGGCGTCTCGGGTCAAGAGAGTCAACCAAACCAGCTGCCCCCCATCCAGTCGCGCACCCCCTCCTAATTGCCTGAGTGCGGGTGGCCCGACTTGTATAATAGCGCAAATCAGGAATGTAAGATTCTTTAACGGATAATATTCGCGAAACGTGTTTGAACCCGAACAAACGGCCTAAGCACAGGCTCGGTTCCTAATGAATTGAAAGTTAATATACCAGATGATTCAGAAACGCCGCATTTCTCTGGGATATGCAACCCGCAAAGCACTAGCTCCGTCTCTTTCTGTCTCACGCGTCCGGCCGAGCCAGTAAGAGACGGAGAGAGTGCGTAGCGGGATTGCATATCCCACAAAAATGCGGCGTTTCTGAATCACCTGGTATTTTTGCATGACAGTTGACCAGCATTTCATATTTCAAAGGAGAAAGAGCGAAAATGCGACGGCTATCGAGGCCTTGTAGCAACTTTCACTCGAAATATCTAAGGGACAATTTTGTAGAATGAAATGTTACGTTTCTCAACAAACGACATGGAGACAATTTGTAAAGGTGGGACAAATTGTAACATGCGAGATACAATTTGTAGCGTAATTATGGGAAAAATTGTATCTCAGTTGTCTATTGTTTAAAAACGAAACATTGGGGTTAAATTGTCCTATGGTATTAAGTGTGTTGGCAGCCCGGGGTTTCATCCCAGAGTACGCTGAAGCTGAGGGAACGGTCAAGGGCACTAGGAAAGCTAAGCCAAACGTTACAGGCATGTCCCTGTAGAACGTCCCTGGTGAACAGAAAAGGCTGAATACACGATTCTCTCGTTCCAGTTCCTTTTGGGATTGCAGTATATTTTGCAGCGAAATTGGGCACGAAATAATAAGCCGCTCCATACAAAGCGATAAGCCGTGCAGCTTGAATGTTTTTGTATCAATTCGGGTCTAGGCGCCTCCGAAACAGCCAATTTGGACGCCAGATTCGTTCTCAGCGTGGCCGAATTATACGGAAAAAACGTGTGGCACAACATTATTCGGTGATAATTTTTGGGTCACCCGCTCAATATGTTCAAATTTTGAACGCTCTGTAATACCAGGCGGTTGAACGCGCCCTATTTCCATGAATCTGACGCTGGATTTGCAGTCGACGTGCCCGTTTCAATTATAAACTACATTTTAAAGGAAGAGCTGCGACCATTTCTTGTTCAGCTGTTCAATGTGTTCAATATTTGAACACCTTGGGTGTTCAAGCGTGCTCGCCCAACAGTCTCACGTCATCAGAGAGGCGTTTGACAGAACCGACTAAAAGAAAAACGCCGTCGACGTTAAGAGTTATTGGATTTTCACAATATGCGTTCAATGTGTTCAATATTTAGCCCTCTGGCGTGTCAAAATTGGTCCAGAGAGATCATTGGCTCACTGTCGATGTCTACCGACCAACCACGAATCAAAATTCACCGGTTTCACGCGTTTTCCCGAACACCGGGAGCGATAGGGGCCTGAAATATGCGTCATTTCACACGTGAATACAGGGGTGTTCAAAAGTGTTCAATATCTCGACTCCACACAAAGACCCAAAAATGGGCTGCTCACCATTTTTTTTCGAAATACTCTTAGGAATAACTCCACAAAGTTTCATGCTTCTATCACAATTTGCAACGTTTTTATAGGCGTACCGCAAGGACTATCGCTTGTTCGACTCCTACTTCATACTTCAAAAATGTCTGAAGATGAAAATTAAGCCAGGGTGCAAAAATTATCAGTTTAAAGTGTTCCAACATTCATTTCAAGGACTCCCTCATGTTCGTTCCACAAAAATTAAGTTCATTGCCCAAGGCTTTCGGTTTGACTGAACTTAAGAAAGGATATTTTCCGCATCTCATGAACAGAAGATAATTTTTTGACTACTTCGGCCCGATGCCAAGTACAGATTTGTATGGCACGTCCACCATGACAGTTCAAGACAAAAGTGCATTTGACAAATGGTACAATGAACAGGTTGAAAACGATGTTAGGTTTTATTTTAAAATGGAAATTATACTGTATTGGCAATCTGACGTTGACATTTTAAGACGTGCCATGGAATCTTTCAGGACATTGGTCATCGAAATTGGGGGGTTTGACCCCCTTCACTACTGTCTTACTCTTTCCTCAGAAAAATTTGTTTTAAAAAGCGGAACGAAATTAAAAGTTCCAGCGCCAAAACCGCTGAGTGGTCCTTGGGGGCCAGGATTTCCAATGTTAAAAGCAGGTTAACGATTTTATGAACGTAAAAATAAGAGAGTATTCGGTTCAAACCGGGGTCTATCTGTCCGGCGATTCGACGCTTTACACAGCGCGGCTACACTGACATTGTAGGAAATGGCCGTCCGTATGACTGTCATAAGCTGCGGCGCCGGCCTGCGGGCCACGGGACGCCGAACTGGGAAGCCGAGACAACAATAACAGAATATTAAAATTTATTGAAACGATATTTAAACGCGATACAACTAACCTTGGTAATGCATTGAGGCAAATCACAAATTTGCATTTTTTTTAGGAGTCATGAACCTTCTGATATTTTAGCCCACGACATCACATTTGGTTTTCACAAGACAGTGACGGCCGCATGGACGCGGCCAGCCGCGGCGCGCGGGGCCCGCGGGGCCTGCTAACTTGCCAACAATGGTTTCAGAAGGGAACGCAGAGGGGAGAAACTGATGTTATTTTTATTATGATTTGAATATTTGTACCTGATGTAATTATAAGGTGGCATATGATATAAATATATTTTTGATAGTTTTTGGTTCATACAGATACAGTGATGGTAATGTGAATACGGAGAATTAAATATGTGCAGAGGGGAGGGATGTAGAAGCTAGAGAGGGTTGAAAGTGGGAACCCCTTTTAATGTAAACTTTGAACTTTTGGATCTGAGCTAATAGGATTTTTTGAATGAGAGTTTGTAATTTATTTGATGAAAATATATTATTTTAAAACTTATGCAATAGATATCAACGGTGAATGAAAAAAAATGAAACCTAGGGATAGGTAGAATGGGAAGCGAACTCATAGGGTATGAGCGGCAACAATGGTTGGGGGGAGGAGAGAAAAAACGTGAAAGTCGCTGCAAAGGGCTCCTCGCTCCGCTCGGACCCAAAAAAGAATAAAAAAAAAAAAAACAAATAAAAACAGAAAACGGAAAAATTACGAGGAAAGCGCAAACATATCGGGCGTCCGTTTGCAAAGCAAAGGAGAGGAAAGTTAATGTTATGAGTCAGCGCGGTGCGGGAGGAGCCAGCAGCGAATGGAAGCAATCGCTTCCATGTCACGCTTTTCCCCCGGGCCATCCGCGGAAAGGCCGTGGAGACCCTAGATGTGCGAGGGGCTACCTACACGCGCGCGAAACTGCAGCTGGATTGGAGAGACCAGCTCCTGCGCGCGGGAGCTTCCTCTCGCGCGGACGCTGCACCACGACGAGTGTACAGATTGCCCCGTCAGAGCAACATTGAGAGGAGGGAAAATACATTTGTCGAACCCGGAGCACCTTCAGAGTACTCTCCCAGTAGTCCGCGAAGCTAGTCATGCGCCCCACGACTCGTTCCCACCTGGTGGCCCTGGCGAGCGCCCTGCGGCGCGCGCTGGGCTTAGTGCAGGCCTTGCTGGCCATTCAGATAGTGCAGGTGCGCGAGGAAGGCGGGCCCTCGATAGCTGTTTTTATTTAAGCTAGTTTTTTATCATGCCCGTCCTTACTTCTTGCAGGGGCCTCTTTGGCTGGGGCCAGGGCGCCGCCGGCCAGGCAGCACGGGGCTGCTGCCGACGCCTCCGAAGCGTTTTTTTTATTATTAATCGTTATCCAAATCAGTTTTTTCAGTCGCTCCCGTCAGACAACCTTTTTTACTCATAACCCCGACACTCATAATATAACCTTATATATAACATATGTAATTTTTAATTCATTTATTTAATTAGTTATTTATAAAACTATTTTTCTGTCACTCATACTGTCCCGACACTCATAATTATTTAACACGTATAATTACCGACACTTATAATTCTGCTCAAATATAATCCTATCAGTAATAATTCCTGACAGGATATAACTTGCGAATTGCGCGCGTCGTTGCTGCGTGGAGAGGGAGGGGGACTTGCGTGGAGAGGGGTGAATCGGAGGGGAGGGGATCGCTCAGCTCCGCTGCCAGTCAGCGTCGACGCGTCTACGGTGCAGCTATGGAGGCGAAGCAGGTGCCGGGTCGCAAGGGACGAGGTGTTGTTTACACTGCAGGTGACGGCTTGTCCTTCTACTACAGCCAGAAGAAAGAGGTCGTCTACCTGAAGTGTACAGATTGCACCGTCAGAGCAACATTGAGAGGAGGGAAAATACATTTGTCGAACCCGGAGCACCTTCAGAGTACTCTCCCAGTAGTCCGCGAAGCTAGTCATGCGCCCCACGACTCGTTCCCACCTGGTGGCCCTGGCGAGCGCCCTGCGGCGCGCGCTGGGCTTAGTGCAGGCCTTGCTGGCCATTCAGATAGTGCAGGTGCGCGAGGAAGGCGGGCCCTCGATAGCTCATGCCGAGAGCTGGGAGACTTGTCTCGTGCGACGCGCGTTCGGAGGAGGGTGCGGAAGCGCACAACGGAGGGCCAGCCGCCACGACAGTGAGAGGCGGGTCGCCGTCCGGGCCGCAACGGCGGCAGGAGGACAGTCCGGCGGTGCCGCACGTGCGGTACCTGCCAGCCGTCGGCGACGATGAAGTGCTGGAGTTAAAGGAACGTTTGAAGGCGGCGGCAAAAGAGAGTACGGCTCCGATCAAGGAAGTCTTCACTTCCATAACTACTCAGTGAGTACGGCAAAACAACTGGTGGTTTGGTTAGGTTGTCCGGGCAAACAGGCCAAAGTAGGTGTCATCTGATGTTAACGGACCGGTTGGTTGTTGGGTACGACGTGAACCTGCAGGCCAGAGTAACGTTCGAGTCCGTGTCGACGGCGAAGTACGCCGCAATAGTCCCCGCGGTACACTTGAAATATCAGAAAAACGTTGCAAATTGTGATAGAAGCATGAAACTTTGTGGAGTTATTCCTAAGAGTATTTCGAAAAAAAAATGGTGAGCAGCCCATTTTTGGGTCTTTGTGTGGAGTCGAGATATTGAACACTTTTGAACACCCCTGTATTCACGTGTGAAATGACGCATATTTCAGGCCCCTATCGCTCCCGGTGTTCGGGAAAACGCGTGAAACCGGTGAATTTTGATTCGTGGTTGGTCGGTAGACATCGACAGTTAGCCAATGATCTCTCTGGACCAATTTTGACATGCCAGAGGGCTAAATATTGAACACATTGAACGCATATTGTGAAAATCCAATGACTCTTAACGTCGACGGCGTTTTTCTTTTAGTCGGTTTTGTCAAACGCCTCTCTGATGACGTGAGACTGTTGGGCGAGCACGCTTGAACACCCAAGGTGTTCAAATATTGAACACATTGAACAGCTGAACAAGAAATGGTCGCAGCTCTTCCTTTAAAATGCAGTTTATAATTGAAACGGGCACGCCGACTGCAAATCCAGCGTCAGATTCATGGAAATAGGGCGCGTTCAACCGCCTCCTATTACAGAGCGTTCAAAATTTGAACACATTGAACGGGTGACCCAAAAATTATCACCGTATGATGTTGTGCCACAGGTTTTTTCTGTATAATTCGGCCACGCTGAGAAAGAATCTGGCGTCTCGGGTCAAGAGAGTCAACCAAACCAGCTGCCCCCCATCCAGTCGCGCACCCCCTCCTAATTGCCTGAGTGCGGGTGGCCCGACTTGTATAATAGCGCAAATCAGGAATGTAAGATTCTTTAACGGATAATATTCGCGAAACGTGTTTGAACCCGAACAAACGGCCTAAGCACAGGCTCGGTTCCTAATGAATTGAAAGTTAATATACCAGATGATTCAGAAACGCCGCATTTCTCTGGGATATGCAACCCGCAAAGCACTAGCTCCGTCTCTTTCTGTCTCACGCGTCCGGCCGAGCCAGTAAGAGACGGAGAGAGTGCGTAGCGGGATTGCATATCCCACAAAAATGCGGCGTTTCTGAATCACCTGGTATTTTTGCATGACAGTTGACCAGCATTTCATATTTCAAAGGAGAAAGAGCGAAAATGCGACGGCTATCGAGGCCTTGTAGCAACTTTCACTCGAAATATCTAAGGGACAATTTTGTAGAATGAAATGTTACGTTTCTCAACAAACGACATGGAGACAATTTGTAAAGGTGGGACAAATTGTAACATGCGAGATACAATTTGTAGCGTAATTATGGGAAAAATTGTATCTCAGTTGTCTATTGTTTAAAAACGAAACATTGGGGTTAAATTGTCCTATGGTATTAAGTGTGTTGGCAGCCCGGGGTTTCATCCCAGAGTACGCTGAAGCTGAGGGAACGGTCAAGGGCACTAGGAAAGCTAAGCCAAACGTTACAGGCATGTCCCTGTAGAACGTCCCTGGTGAACAGAAAAGGCTGAATACACGATTCTCTCGTTCCAGTTCCTTTTGGGATTGCAGTATATTTTGCAGCGAAATTGGGCACGAAATAATAAGCCGCTCCATACAAAGCGATAAGCCGTGCAGCTTGAATGTTTTTGTATCAATTCGGGTCTAGGCGCCTCCGAAACAGCCAATTTGGACGCCAGATTCGTTCTCAGCGTGGCCGAATTATACGGAAAAAACGTGTGGCACAACATTATTCGGTGATAATTTTTGGGTCACCCGCTCAATATGTTCAAATTTTGAACGCTCTGTAATACCAGCCGGTCTGGCAGGTCGTTTCTGCTGCTGTCCATCATGTGGACGCCTCTGCGCCTCACGCCGCCTACGCCGCGGATTATGCCTGTTAGGCTTGGGCACCTGATCACCAGACTTGGTTCTGCTGCCAAGTCTCTCCTGGACTGGACGTCGTCGTCTGTCCTGAGCCGGTCGTTCCTCGTGGACTTCCACTGGAACTCCATGTCCGAGTGACTCAGCCGAAGGTGACCGTCCTCGGTTACTCCGCGACTTAGCCCTAAAGATCATGCTCTTGACCTGCCGGGGCATGACTGGAAACAGGACAAGGACAGGGACGGACAGGGATCAGGTAGTGTTAGGGTCATTGTGGAAGGTTTGGCCATTTTGGTCCATCATGTGAGAACCAATAGCCGCTAACTGGTCAACATGCACTATTAGACGTTTAAGTGGTCGCACTTTCTTCCCACTAACTGGCAATTGGTCTGGGCGAACTTCCTCTATCCTAGCGACAGTGTCATTGAGCACGTTGACTATGGAGTAGGATCCCTCCCACGAACCATAGAGCTTTGTTCTCTTGCCTACTCGTCGTCTACGATTATAGAGCATGACGATGTCGCCGGGCTTGAAATAGACCAACGTCGAGAACTTGTCATAGCGCAACTTCATTCTGGCAGCAGCGTTCTGCGAATTTTCTCGAACCAGATTGTGAATCTTATCCAAGCGTTCTCGCAGCTGCACCGGATAATCCTTGCGGCTCCTGGCATCTGTAGGTAGACCAGAAGGAGGCACTCCATGGACCAGGTCCAGAGACACTCTCATCTGCCTGCCAAACAGAATCTCAAACGGAGAGAAACCAGTCGCAGAATTGACGGTTGCCCGATACGCATGAAGTACATGTGGAATAAGATCTGGCCAATTGCTAGGGTGTTCCTCAGCGAGAACAGCAATCTGGCAGGTTAGAGAACGAATGAAATTCTCAACTTTACCGTTACTGGAGGGCTTCCCTCCAGAAATTCGACTCTTATGCACCTTGTAAATGGCCATGACTTCCTTAAACAAGGCTGACTCAAAGGTTTTACCTTGGTCTGAAGTAAGAGCGAACGGCGCACCTAGACGACTGAACACCTGAGACACCAAGGCCTTAGCTACTTCCGGTGCCTTCAGGGTCTTCAAAGGTAGCGTTATGCTATACAAATTTACTTATTATTACGCACAGTCATTAATAGATCACTGACCCATTGCTAGCCTCGGCGGTAGCCGAGCGCGCCGAATGAATAGACTTTGCATTTCATTATTGTGTCACTGCTCCGCTGACCGCCCGGCCCGGCGACACGCGCCCTGTGCGTGGCGCCGAGGTTTTAAAAGGGCTCGCAGCGCGAAAGCGCGTCAGTAACTCCCCAACAGTAAAAGACTGTCTACCGCCTTGCCTCGCACAGGTCCGACTTGGGACTGACCATGTGTCAGTACCACAGTCGACCACCGGGGTAACTCCCTTGCCATTAGAAGAGCTCCCAACACGGAAGAATCCTTCCTTCTTTCTGTGACTCCGTTGCGTGCTTAAAGTTTCTAAGTGTGAACGTCTCAAATCTACTGTGTTTTGTCATCTTCCATCGATTGTGTGCAACAATTGTTACAAGACTAAACCTGTGTATCCACTGCCATCTGTCTGGTTACGTGAGTAAATAGAGAAGGTATCCTGTGTAATTAAATATTAATAAAATAATATTATTGGGAACTCTGGAGTTACTCATTTCACAAATTAACGTGCCTACAATATAAAGGAAAAGCGTGTGGAATCGAACTTAGACCCTCCTATACTCTTCACTAGACCTCCCCATCTTTACTAGACCTCTCCTAAATATTTATTTATAAACATAACAACAGCCCAAAAGAGAACCCCTTACCCCCTCCTAACGGTAGCGCTTCAGACCAAGCGCTGAACGCCTCCACGACCACTAACACATGGCGGTAGCCATCAGGAACTGAAGCCTCAAATGAACCAACGAAGTCCACATGGAACCGGAAAACCGGAACCGGAAAACATGGAACCACATGGAACATTCCTTCTTGGAACATCCTCAGGGGTGCACGGGTGCGTTCCTGGGTCCCTTAAACTTGCGCACATCGCAGACATTTCTGTACAATGTCGTTGACTGTAGTGTACATGTTAGGCCAGTAAAAACGTTCCCGTAGCAACTTGCAGCACTTGGCTGCGCCAAAGTGAGCCAGAACTCGGTCCTATATGGTACTGTACAACCAATTCCTCGACACGACTTGTCGGAACCACTATCTGGAGAACGATCAGATTAGGGTCACCTGAGGCATGTTCTAGTCTACGACACAAAACTCCTCGTCTCAATTCAAGAGATTTGAATTGAAACCAGAGACGAGTGAAAGGACCGAAACCAACTATTTCCTGGAAATGCGGTTTTCTGCCGTCCTTAATAGCTCCCACTTCCTTCCCGCCAACTTCTCCAGAAGTTCCTGTGTACGCGGTATCGGAATAGCCGGGACACGGGTGACTGCATTCAACTTGCGATAGTCAACAACCGGTCTTAACTCAGGCTTACCGTTTTTGTCAAGCGTCTTTTTAGAAATGAGCAGAACCGGAGAGGCCCAAGCTGATTCACTTGGCCTAACAGTCCCTTGCTCGAGATGCCTCCGATAGAGATTTGCAATGTCATCACGATGGTAAATCGGAATTAGTCGCGCCTGCTGCTTTATTGGAGGATGGTCACCAGTATCGATTTTGAATTTAACCCAAGGGCAGCACCCTAAGTCATCATTGTGTTTCACAAAGATGTCATGGTAGTCGCGGAGAACATCTGCACCCAAATTGGCACTTGACGGTTAGATTCGAAGGCTGCATTCAAGAAGTATCCCTTTGAAGTTGGCGTTTCAGCGTAGATTTCAGGGTGGGAGTACTTAGCGTGAGCTCTTTGACTGGAACTGGATACCACAACCGATCCAGCTACATCCGAAGAGCTCACGCTAAGTACTCCCACCCTGAAATCTACGCTGATAAGCCAACTTCAAAGGGATACTTCTTGAATGCAGCCTTCGAATCTAACCGTCTCCCTGTCCATTAGATAAAATACGAAGGATTACCCTTCCGATCTGATGATCCCCCAATCCCAAGGCCTATGACCCAAGATTTGGTTACTCAGTATAAGATGAGAGTCATTCGCTTCCTACAAGAGCACCCAACGATCCTTTTCACTAGATGTCACATCTCTAAAAGAAACGGTCCGAAGAAACAACGTCCAGTATACGCTGTTGACGATCTCTTCCTTTCCATTGAAGTTATGCTCACGTTCCCCCTCCTATTTTATACGGCATTTTTTCTACGAAGTATTATCCTTTTTGTTCCTATTATTTTTATTACGATTGTTAAAACTGATATGACATCCATTTAACTCTTTTTCTGCCGCAATCATAATTTTGTACAGTTCAGGAACCGATTATATTTTGTCACATGTTTTGTAAACTTTCTCTTGTAGACCCAACTTTATACAGTCACGGGCACGTGACTATGTACAGTTCAGGAACGCTATGACACAATATTGCCCAATAACGGACCACACTTGACCTTGACTGGACCACACTCAGTCTCCTCTACTACGCACCGACATCCTTCCTTTTCACGACATCGCCAAATAACGGACTTACACATGACTAAGACCAGACCCACACTTGACCTCCTTCCGTCTCCTTTCCTACTTTTCGTCACCATCCTTCCTTCTCATTGGCTCTCTCAAATTCGCTCTGGTGCCATTGGCTGTCGATGCCGTCAGCCCTTGGCCCCAGCAGCTCTGCCAAATTATAAAACACGAACCCGCTTTCATATCTCCGTCAGTCTGATCAGTCCTCAACTACGAGCCAGATCTATTCTCCACTACAAGTCAAGTCTGTTCTGTGCTAATTCGACA